>JAYKAV010002814.1:460107-898836 GCA_035582835.1 Phoebastria nigripes | reverse complement strand
TTCCCCTCAGAAGGGAATCGCCTACAACAATTGCCCTCCTTTTTTTCTTAGCCGAGGCAGTCATGATGCATGGGGCTGGGGACCTTCATCTACATCCTGATTTGCCTGGCCCTTGAGTTCCAGAGCCCCATACCTGTTGTGTAAGGGCAACTGGGAAGGTGAGGGAGGCCGGGCAGGGGTTCGCCTGGCACCCCGAGCAGGGACCTGTTTCCATTCCCTGCCATCTCTTAGGTCCCCTCCTTCTGCCTGGTGGCAAGAGGGCAGSGGATCCTCTGCTTCATGCGGAGCCTCCATCTGCTGCCTTTGCCTCTTCCTGTAGGTCCCCACAGGTGGAAGAAATAAAGGTCCTGCTTCAGACAGGGCTGAACTTTTCAGAAAAAAAGAGTTCTGGTACGTTGGAAGAACCAAGCTCTTGAAATACATACAGAATTCTAAGCGTCAGGCTGCAGCAATTCTACAAGGTCTCTTCCTGTCCTGGCAGTTGTTTATCCTTTTGGCCTAAAGATTTGTGAGCACATTCACGTAACACAGTCTGAGCAGCTAGATTTAGCATTCTGTTCACCAAGTCTGTGTTAAAAAGGAAGATTGTGCTGTTCTGCATTGAATTATGCCATCATCTACAACCTTTGCTGCTCTGCATCTGAGTCTTATCTGTGTGCAAGCATAGTACTTGAGGGCTGTAGCCTATCTCTTCCCTGGAGAACTTTGCGGCCATAAAGCAGTCAATGACTTACATTCAGCTATGCATGTAGCTGTTTTCTGGAGGGACAGACAAAATATTAATGTATCTTTTAGTAATTCAAGTTAATTTACTGAATTACTAATATGCCTTTTATTTCATTGTCACACAACGTATATGAAAGCATATCCGAATGTAAATTGTTACTGAAAAGTATTGATGTGCAGCAGACTATTAGATGATGTTTTGTGATGCTAGTAGTCATAAGCAGAAGAGGAAATCAAAATACAGTTACTCCATCCTTTTTCCCCAGYGTTGTGTGTTTAATAAGGTATTTAGATTCTGTTTTTTAAGAGGTTGCTGCCTCACTTCATGAAGGCTACCATTTATGAAAGCATGCACTTGAGTAAAGAAATTGCTGTGAAATGCTTTCTGAATTGAGCAGGCAGAACACTGTGCAGTGACAGCGTTTTAATGTACAGACCTTAGAGCAGACATCCAGCTTTGAAACCATTTTTCCAAGTAGAACTGTATCTTGAACGCAAAGTGTCAGAGGACTCTTTTGTGCCATTACACATCTATGGACAAATGATAAATAATGCATATTAGAAAAAACTTACATGTACTCTGAATTTGAAGCAACCAACAGATCAGGGGAAAGATATGAGATGAAAAGCAAGAACTTTAAAGTAGATAAAGGTAATACTGTTTCTTGCCATGTAGAGTTAGCTAGTAGAACTGACTGACATAGGTATCAGTGAGGTAGGGTGGTACCATTAGGTGTTAGGATTAGGTTAAAGAGCGAAGCTTGCTGTGAGCTCTTAAAGCTACCAGTATCACTCAGCAAGGCTTCAGCTTTCTCCAATTTTCTGCCTTTCACACGGAAAACATCAGTGCAAGTAAACTTTTAGCTCCTGCACAGAGCACATAATACAATGTTTGATGTCAGAAATAGAGGTGTCAGAAGGAACAGGTTTAAATTTTAAATGTCCTGAATCTGCTACCTTAGAGAGTAATCTGAGGATCCAGGTGCTCAGTTTGACATCTGATACTGCCATTAATCTACTTAGCTGCCTTGAAAGGGTCATTTTGTGTCAGGACTCTTGTGTCTGCAAAGCAGAGAATATTCATGAACTGCAATATTCATGAACTGTTCAAACTCAAAATAGTAGTGCAACTCAGCCCAGTTAAGGGAAGTCTAAACTTGAAGCTTTATTAAGAAGTTGCTGTGGTTGAAAATCTACACTTCCTTTCACAGATGAGAATCCGGTTTATACTAAGGACGGCTTTTTTTTTTGCATGTCCACATTTTTAGTACTACGAAGCAAAACAGATGTATCAAATCTACAGATGAAAAATTACTTTATAATTGAAGTAGGAAACTTCTGTAGCTGTTTCAAGTTGGTCTTTATGGAAGCACTTTGGGGTCCTGGGCAGGGAAGAATCTAAATGGAAGTCTCGCTTATGTATTGCCAGATACGATGAATTATTTTGTAAGGATGCCAGATTTTCTCTCTAAAATGGATTTCTCATGTCCCACCCCCTCCATTGTTAACTTTTAAATGAACAGGTTTTACTTTGCATTTTAAAAAAGTTTAAAATACCTGTAGGAACGTCACATTGCTCAGCTGAGGAGCACTAACATGTACATGTTGGGTGTCCTCCTCCATTTTCTCAAGTAGGCTTTTTTCTATTTACCATTAACAAATTATCTTAAACAAATGACTTTTGCGGTACAGCAGGTTGCTGATGGGCACTGTCTGAATTCTAGAGCAAAATACTACTTTTTTTTTTTTTTTTTTTTAAAAACTCTGATAGTTGAGGGATAAGAAGAGGAAGGAAAAATACATGGGTTTCTTCTGAATCCCTCTAGAGTTCCTGCCATAAGATACTATAGTAAGACTTGTACTAAAATAGAAGACAGTGATAATCTTGCACAGTTTCTGATCACAGTTTAAAAACAGAATTTAAAATTTTATTCTTACACATCTCAAGCCTTTCTGAATCATACSATCTGCTTCATGATAAATGTAATTTAGTCTTTATTTTTTAGCTGACAGCAACTTCTATTAAAAATGTTCTCCTTTTTCTTGCCTCAGTCACCATATCATCTGAATTCCAAGCATGCATTTAGATTTATGCAGTTTGGGATAAACAAGCACTAGCAGAAGTAGTGAGTAATATGTCAAGTATTAAGCTTTTTGGCTGAAAACAGTGTAGAATGAGCATACAGACATCACTTTAGTTCAGACCCTCTTAGAGGTACTTCAGTCATCCTATTACAGCATTGTCTCCAGAATTTACACGAAAGTAAAGTCTGGGCTAGCTGCAACTCAGAAATGTTGAATCTTAGCTTGTTAGCAAGATCTCTCAGCCTTTGTATCCCTTAGAGCACACATTCAGCTGTGTTTTAATGTTTCAAACTCATTGCAAGTGCAGGGTGTTCAAAAAAAGATAGTGTAGAATACCTAAACAGCAGAGAAACCTCGAAGACCTGAATCAATACACTTACAAAACAGGGTTTAAGTGGAACTAATGCCATGTGGGAAGGAGAGATTAACAGACGGGAAAATAGCAATTAATTAAATTTAATTAAAAAATCTGTTAACAAATGTAAAGATGATTATGGGTGATCTTGCATAAAACCACAGTAAAATGTAATCAAATGACTGCTCCTTTCGAGAACTCTGAGGCTGAGGGGTGCGTATGTTAGCCATAGTAAAAGAAAAAGTGAGGGTTTGCTAGCAAGGCAATACGGATGCAAATTATTATTTAGAGTTGAAGGTTTCTACCTGATAATTGTCTCCTTCATTGAGCCACGCTGATGAAAGGAATACTGGATTATGTAATTGAGCAGCAACAGAAAATCTCTCAAAGGGAGTGAACTTTGAGTGCAGCTACTGAAAATAAATTTGAAATCATTTTACCTTGACGTGCTAATATCCTCTTAAGGGTTACCGTGTCTGGCCTTCCTAACAGCTTGTGGGCTACCATTTTTTAGTGGTGTTAATAGAACAGCACTCAGGACGGGGGCTGGGGCACAACACACAGCAGTTTCCAATGTGAATGACTTTGACTTTTAGTATGGAGGAAATAAAGGAAATAACTTGACTTTTACTTTTTTTTTTTTTTTTAATGACAGTGTAGTGGCTTGATATTTATAGAATAGCAGCAAATTAGAGATAAAAAAAAAGTGTATATTCTTGATGTGAGGAGCGTCCTTAGTGGCATAGAGGCCTGTAAGAGTCAGCTCTGTAGTTGTTGTCCTCAGTTGTGCCATACGGGCATACTGGGCAACAGCAGGGACTTGTGTGTCTGGTTTATTTGGTGGCCGCAATAAGATCCTTTACCATATGAGAGCCCTGTGTAAGTGCAGCAGTTTTGCCACACTTTCATTTAGAAGGCAACTTTGAAATACACAAATAGCAGCTATTCTAGGCATTTTCTAAATTCCCTTAGTCACTCTACCTCCTGACCCCTTCTCTAGTATACAAGCTCCTTTTGGAAGAATGATGTACAGAGCAGATAAAGGCCGCGTTCCCGTATTCTGTCCAGACAGTTTAATTTTGCTTCTCTATTCCAGCATTGTGGTCATACTCCACTGTGGTCATACTTAGAATAATGGTAGTGTGTATATGTAAGGACATCAGTATATTAAAACTAAAACCTTTCTGCATAGATTGGATAAAAGGTTGTAATTTTTTGTATAAGCACATGTGCAAGCTTAGTAGTCGTCTCATTCTTACCTGTTACATATGTAAAACTTGTATTATAGTTTGAGTTCACTGGCATGAGAAATTAGGCCCTGTGAGTATATTACTCCATTATTATCATTGAGTTGTGTGTTCAGTGACTGCATTTTAAATCTAGAACCTGGTAAGTTTACTTTTTTTGAAAGGCAAGTATTTGATCACGTACCTTGTTTATAGCTCCAGAGCTGACTTGGGAAGCGGTAGTATCTAACTTGAGATAGAAACCTGTATTTTAAAATGTATTAATATGTATGATAGCTTAAGGAAGCTATTTCATGTTGTAAAATGAGAAAAGGAAAAATGAAACCTATTTATTAATAGCCTTTCAGATTGGTGCAAAGCTTTGAAGATTAGTGTATTCATCATAATGTCATATTGTACAGAGACTTTTAATTCCACAAGGTTAGAGTTGGGCCATAGAAATCGAGTGAATCTCTCTAATATTTTTCTGTCATTCCCACCAGGTTTCCAGAATAAAAATAGGGTTGCAATCCTGGCAGAACTAGACAAGGAGAAGAGAAAGTTACTTATGCAAAACCAGTCTTCCACAAATCACCCTGGAGCCAGGTATTTTATGTTCTTAGACCTATTTGGACATCACTGATTACATCAAAGTTTAAAGGGGGAAAAAAAAAAAAAGGCAAGTGAGCTGTAAACTTACATAAACACTTATCAGAAGTGTTTTCTGACGATCCTCAATAACCGGTCAGAGAGACCTTGCACATTAGGAACATGCTAGTATTTAAAATTGTTTACAGACCCTGAATTTTGGCTTACATAATTAAGAAGGGGAGAAGCAGATATGCTTACTCAACTGTATTAAAAACTATTTCTTCTTAAAGAAGAATCAGGTAGCAGGCACTGAGAAAGCGTTTAGTTATTAAGCTAAAATGCCCTAAGGAATGGAAGTAGCAGACCATTAGGTTCAGGGTACTGTGTGTTTAGAGAAGAACAGTTACGGCAGGTAGTGATTTTTCCTTGAAACTACCAGTGTGCAAGACAAAGCCAGTTTATGTTGCTGCAGATCTTGTAAAAGACGCTGTGTTGTAAGATGATTCTCCACCATAAGGTGTAATAATCTAATCAGAGTTTGAGAACTGTCACTGGGATTTCTCTCATTTATGACAAAAAGATTAGATTTTTGTCATAAATCAGTAACTAGAAAATCATATGCTGGTTTACGTGGAGAAATTGAGATAGTTGAACTTTTGGGTTAGCCTGACATGAGTGCAGTGCCATATTCTAGACACAGTGTGTTACATGCAGCATCTGTATAAGAGTCAAATACTGTGAATACAGTCTGAGTGCTGCCTGTGTCTTTTTTCAAGGAGGTTCTAGGTCACCTTTAATTCCTTCATACTGTCAAAAAGCATGCAGAATATTTGAAATCGCCTGAGTTAAATCTCTGAGTGACTGTGTGTACAGTTATTATTCAAGCAAAATTATTGATTAGAGAAGAAAATAGAAATATCGTACTGTCATGTACAATCCCTGACTCCTGGCTACAGCGTTTCCATACTTCATTGCAAGTCTGGCAGAGTTTCAGGGAGTGCTTGTTTGCTTTCTTTTTTCTTTAAGGAAAAATAACACTATATGTTAGTGAGCAGAATTAGAATTTACTAATTTTGAAGGTGGGGATGGGAGGGAGCCTACAAAGCAGCAGTCAAACTCTCTGCTTTGGCGTGGTGGGCTGATGTGTGGTTTTTGAGAAGCTGATAGTTCTGTGGCAGGGATGTTTTGCCAAAGGTTTTTGACCACAGAATTGTCAGAAATGAGACCACAGAAATTCTGCAAACTTGATAGAAAAAAGCTTGATGTATCTAAAGCACAATAGTGGCATGGCCAGCGTAAGGGTGAATGAGTTAATTGATTTCTGGCCTTGGCATATGGGAATCCTCTATCCAAGAACAGAAGACCTCTCTTGAAAAATGTCAGCTTATGATGAAGCCTTAAGATTATCTACAGAAATCATATTGAAAAGTTAGAGGTTACAGAATTAAATGCAAAATAAATACCTTCAAAATAACTGAAAATACTATGTTTTAAATGAACTGAGTAGTACTTCTCTCCAGCAGTGAAGGTTGTCTTAGTATTTGTCATAAAGTCTGTTCAGAGGATTGTTGCTTAGCTCTCATTATGCATTTAGGCGTAGATTTGGCTAAAGGTCTTTTCATGAGCATGGCTGCTTTTGAAAAACTGATTTACTAAATCAGCTGTTGACATTGAAGCTGCTGGGAAAGGTCAGTTGATGAGTTTGCTTGGATCCCTTGATGTCCTTCATACTTTTGTCTCTGTGACTGACGAGAGCTGGGCTTTCAGCACTAGTCTCCAGAGCCAATTTCAGAGGTAGTTGTGAATTGCCTTGCGATACAGCTCTAATGGCAGTCCTCACTGATTTCTATCTGGAGGATGGCTGATCATGTTACTTCTATAGAGTTGGGGGAAAAAAAGTCTGCTTTTTATTTCTTCTTTTTTTGTTACAAGGTGGACAAGTCTTAAGATATAAAAGCCAAGAAAACCTATTTAGAAATTTTAATTTGAAACCTAATGTATGCTGCACTGAGATAACCAAAATCAATTTTAGGTGTTCTAAACTATCGTCAGAAGATCATTATTTCAGTTATGTCAATAGGAAGCTCCTTTACCACAAGCAGTGATCTGCTGTCCACCTGCCGAAGAACTGGTCTTACACTGAAGACTGCAGAGTTCTTGTTAGTGCTTCTGTTTATCACAGGCGTTTAGGACAGTCACTGAGTGACTAAGTAATGGTGAAAACACAAAGCAGTTGTTTTAAAAATTGCTGACATTGTCTAACGCTGCACCCCAGTGGTTCCACTGACTTCAGTGGGACTCCACCCATGAGCGAAATCCACAACAGGCTTCAGGACTGTGAGTCTTCTGGGTTTAGTTTGGCATCAATTGTTTATGCTAGGTCAAATGATACAGCTGTGGTGACTCCATTTTCCTTTTCTCTCTTAGGTTAGCAAATAGTAATTCCAAACAATAGTTAACAATTGTCAAGCCGTGAGTCAAATAAATCGTGAACTGTGGAAGTCATGGAATCTATGGCTAGAATAGCAAGGGCACATTTTTCTGTGGTATGTATCATACCATCTTGTTCTTTTTTGCAGCATTGCACTTGCAAGATCACCGCTGAACAAGGATTTCCGTGATCATGCGGAGCAACAGCACATTGCAGCACAGCAGAAGGCTGCACTGCAGGTAAGCTGATACAGTCAGGTAGAGTTTAGCTTGGCTCTGTTTTAGATGTTCATCATTTCAGAGAGCAGTCCTGCACCTAGAGAGAATGAAAAGCCCCTTTTAGAGGTTAGGTTTCATACATTTCTGTATTTGTCACAAATGAAGTTCCTTCTTCTGTTATGATGAAAGCTTAATCAGAAATCTGTCAGCTCATTCTCCCTTGATATGGTTGTAAGAATGTAGCCTACAGTATCTTCATAGCTGTTTGGTACATATCAGTCAAGATTCAGTTTCATCATACTTCTGAATGTCTCATGAAGTGTAGGGAGAACTAGCCACACCCAGCTTTCCTTGGCTGAATCTGAGTAGATGCCAAGTAAATACCCTGCCATTACGAGTGACGGGTGAAAGATTTGGACAACTTATTTGTACATTTACAGGCTTCTATTTGCTGCTATTTTGCTCATGTCAGGTGAGGCTGATTGTGGTGTTGAAATAGGAAATTGAGCAGGAAAGCCAGTACATGGCCACCTGCCTTCCTGGCACTCTAGAGAGCATGATTTGGCAGAGGGCACAGGAATGGGAAAAACATTGAAATGCAAACTAGCAACCCTGTTCATGTATCCTATGCCTTGTTGTGTTTCTGTTACCCAGTAAAGGCCCCAGATTGCTTCTCCTAAAATGAATGGGAGCAGAAGTGAGCTCTGGCTGGTGTCCTGTGTTGATCACAGAACATCGTAGGCTGGAAGGGTCCTCTGGAGGTTTCTAGTCCAGTGCCCTGCTCAAAGAATGACTAACAGCAGTGCTGTATCACATTGTTCAGGGCATGGTCCAACCAAGTTTTGAAGCTCTCCAGGGGTTGACTTCTCACAGCCTTTCTTGGCTCTGAGTCTGGCTCTGTCTTCTGTATATCCTGTCACTGGGTATCTGAAAACGGCGTAAGATCTCCCCTCAGCTTTTTCTTCTTACAAGCAGCTCAGTCCTCTCACCATCCCCTTGGACGTTGAGAGCTCCAGCCCAGTCCCCAGCCGTCTCTTTGGGTCTCTGTGGACTCCCTCCAGTTTGTATCTCAAACTGAACACAATATCGCAAATGCAGCCTCATGAGTAGCTTCCCTTGGCCCGCTGGCTGTGCTGTTGCTGATGCAGCCCACTGTGCTGGTAGCCTCTGTCACTGCAAGGGCACACTGCTGGCTGAGGCTAAATTTGATATCCACTAGGGCTTTTCCCTGGTGGTGGAAAGAAGGAATATGCAGGCCGTCTAGCTTACTGGAGTCCAGTCTTTGAATCGGGAAGGGCTACGTACGATTTTACAAAGGTTGTCCAGAGCCATAAGCAGCAGGGGCCCTCCTCAGGTGAACAAGCATATATATATCGCATGAGCAGAAGGCTGGTGTCCCATGTTGTACAGCAGTGTGTCTGGTCACATGTCATTTGTACATGCAGCCTCATGTTGTGTGACACTACTGATGCACACTTCTGGCAGTCACATGTGGCAGCTGTCACATACCAAGACCTGTAAGTTGGTTATAGATGGGAATGGAAGCCTGGGGTCTAGGCAAAGGAGAATGGTCAGGAGTTCATTACCACTCTCCCTACCTCCATGGGATTTGCTGGAAAAGGAGCAGCAGGGAATGGCCAAGTTAATTCCTTTGATGGGCCCTGTTCAGGTGTGGCTGATCTAAAATGCTGGTTTTGAATTTGACTATCAGAGTTGAGGAGCAGACTGGGAGAAATAAATAATTAATGCTGCAGAAGCTGTAAAGTCTTGAATTATATCAGTGCTGCAGGGAGTTATGCTTCAACAAATGTTTTTCTCTTTCCAGCACGCACACGCACATTCCTCAGGATACTTCATAACTCAAGACTCTGCATTTGGAAATCTTATTCTTCCTGTCTTACCTCGACTTGAGGCAGAATGAGGAATGATGTTTCTCAGAACTGCAAGGTCTGATTTTTGTCCATAGCAGGAACTGTCTGACCTTGTAATTTCATTACTGATCTTAAAACCTATTTTTTTCTGGATTTTTATGGTTGCCGTTCGGGAGTGTGAGCTCTAACGATGAAAAAGCAATGTTGTTGAACAGTGATTTTTATCCTGTATTCCTGTTCCTCTGTCAGGTCAAAATTGGACGTAAGACTTCCTTGGTGTGTGAAGTGCATAGCGCTTGCTCTTCCCTGTTTCTGTGCTTCCTTTAAATAAATGTCCAAACCAGAGTCATCAAGAGATGCAGACTCTGTCAGCATTTGTGTTTCTTATTATTTGTATAGGTACTATATTTGACTTTAATGAAAAGCAAAAGTTACTTTTGTCCATCAAAACAGACATGAATTTATCAAATGCATCAGTCAGTCTTTTTTCTTTTTTTTTTTTTTTTCTGTATGCAGGAACATTGCTAGTGTACTGTTTGCTGTTGTAGTATCATCTGGTCTCAAGTCCTTAGATATAGTGTGCCTGCTTCTTATTTTGTTTTGTGAAATACGAAAATGAATTAGAGGGGGAAAAGCAATTGTTTCAAATAGACAAAATAAAAGAAGTCTTTTAACTTCTCTGGACATTTCAGATGGAAAGTGTTGTCTGCAAGGACAGTTCAGTTTAAAAGGTCATATTTTTCTAGTCATACCTTTTTCAATACTTACTGTGTTTCATTTTGTTTGCTTTCTTCCTTCCTGTTTTTATCTGTGGTAACCAATTCTAGCTCTATGCTGAAAGGAAATCTGTTGATCTTAAGGTAAATTATTTTGGAATTGTGATCATGCTACCAGGATAAAGTAACTTAGAGTGAAAAATAGTCCTTACGTAGATGTTCTTATATCTCCATAGCTTTACTAATACAATTATTAGTTAATACGTTAGTTAATACAATGCTAATACATTGATTGCTTTACCTATGGAGGTGAAGTTTTAGAAAACAAAAAGAACAAGAGAACTTAAGTGAGAACCAGAAATGAGAAAGCATCTGTTAAATTGATGCCCATTTGAAGCAGCTCTGTCCTTTGCAGAAACTTAGCTGTCCCATGAGGTTTCCAGGGTTGTAGTCTACAGATTTCCTTAGTGACATTTAGGGTATCCTGTTTCCATCTGCAGTGGATTGCCTGAACCCAGTGAACATTACTGAATTGTAAGCACTGTTAACAATTCCATTCCTCATGAGTAAGAAAAGAGAGCGAGGGCCAAGARATCGGTGCAGGTATGAGGAAAATGCCACCGCTTTCATACACCTCAGCTGAGTACAGACCCTTGCAGAAGCTGTAGCATACCGAAACGTTTTCAAGAAGGGGAATCTTGTRGAGGAGGCCTGATAGAGCTTAAAGATGTGCAATTGTAACATGAACTATTCATATTGTGTCCTTTTTTGAGGGGTCTGATGTGGTGAGTCATGGGAACGACGATGGTGTTTGTGGGCAATGGAGAAAGGAGTACTGTCATTTCTGTTTTCAGTGGTTGGCTCTGGGTAGCCTTTTCTTTTTAATTACCAAGAGTAACTTCACCATGAAGCTGTCCTGACTACTCATTATTCTGCAGTGTGAGCTGAGTATCTTAGATGCTTTGAAGAAAAACATCTGCAAATCTGTGTGTAGGAAAGGCAGCTATGAATCAGTCCAAGCTTGGAAGTATACAAAGACAAAGAAGGTAAAGCAGATACAGCAGGAAGGTTGGATTTTAGATTTTAGTTGATTAAAAAGTAGGCTAGGCATTTTAACATTAAAGGACCTTTTTTATTTTCCTTGAGAAAAGTGGCAAAGGAACGTCTGCTTTCTCTAGAAACAGACCCTCTGTGCTAACAAATTGAACAACAGCATCTCTCAGTGTTGTTGCACAGACTGCATATGATCCAGGCAATCAAACAATAAATCCTTCTCCTTTGGAAAGCTATAGTTGGTCCACTGAAGGAGTTAAACTTGCTGGCTGTGTTCATCTCAGGTATCGAAAGATCTGCCTTTGGAAATCTAGGGCCTGGGCTCAAAGATGGAGGTATTCGAAAGAGGGGAAAAATTGACACAGCTGTTGTAATATTTTTAAGTTATAATGCCTCAAATTATTCTGTGTAATCATGAGGGACTTGGTGATATATGTAGATATAATTAACTGTCAAAGATACAAATGTTGTATGTGGAAGCTTCTATCTTAGAAACCACAGACTCTAGCAATTAGTGTCAGATGCATCAATTTGTCTTGCCACTCTTACTTTTTCTTTTCTGCTATTAATCAGTATTAAAACCATTAATCTATCCCTGTACAGTAATTTCAGCAAAATCTTTTCTCCTGTTGGAATTGCATGTTCAAATTCAAATCATTATTGGTTAGAATATACCCAAACCAGGAAGTGTCTGGGATGTCTTGTTTCTGGCAGTAACCATTAACTTGATCAAATAAAAGCAGAAGTCTTGTAATCTAGCGCTGAACTGTGCACCTAAAAGTATCTTAACACACATAATCACTCGAGTCATTTTATTTCRTTTGCTACAGTAGTAATTGGCCTTTCCATTCAACACAGGTGGTTGGTGTAGAGTCCCTATCAGAGCTAGATGGTGGAGTGAGAGCAGGTCACAGTACTGGGTATGTCTTACACTAAACAGATCAGATAGATGTGGGGTGGGTTAATACACAGTGAGGTCAGACTTTCTAAGTGATGGCAGAGTCATAGTCTGTCAAGAACAGATGAGGTAAAGTAGTCAGAGGTCTTGAACTGAAGCACTGGAAGAACTGAACCACAACTTCTTAGTTTTGTCCTCTTTTTCTTCCACTAGACAAGATTTCTCTCCACACCTTGATTTTTCCAAAGTCACTCACCGTCTCCCCGCCATTATAGGCTCTGGAAAATGCTCACTTTTAGCATAAGAAGCCTGACCTGTAGAACCACACATCGTTTCCTACCACTACAGGGTTTTAGTCTCTCTCTCTCTCTCTCTTAGTATTTTCACTCTACTGATCTCTTAGAAGCACTGGTATGAAACTAATCAATAGTACCTGACGTTATATTTGCACTTCATGTCAGAACACAGAATACCCCATGAAACTCATTGGGAAGAAATTACATCCCCTGATGTCACTTGCCAGGAACTTCCTAGTTGCTTTTTGATGTGTTCAATCGGTTAAAATAGCTAAATGCTACTTTTGCCTTCACGTGCAGTCAGCACAGGACAAGCCAGCTGTAATTTGCAAGTCCTATGAATGCAGCTGCGTACCACCGCTGTTCATGCTCAGGAGTCCTGTCTGACACTTTGGATGGCTCTAGTCTTTTATTAGACCACCTGCGCTTGTAGAAATGCATGAAGAGGCCAGGCTTTTCCCATCTTTAGAGAGAAGAGGAAGGTATCAATTATCAACCAGGTAACAGGGAACAGGAGCTTAAACTGGTGGAAAGAAATGCAGACAACTATGTCTTAGAGTGCACAGCTTTTTGTGGCTTGACTTATCATTGCATTTGCAGTATTTCAGGGACAGAGCACAAGAGCTGAAGGAGGGCGATGAGCCTAGAATAGTGCRGCATGCAGTCACAGATGTGCGAGCAGGCAGCGACTATCTCAATGCATCCTCTTAAGCATTATGATAGTTAAAACAGGGCTTGGTGTATTTACCAGGAAGAAGCATTGCTAAGAATAGCTGTCTTACGCAGGTGATGTGTCCTTGTGTCCGCTTAAATATATATTCAAAATCAGGAGGATGCCTGAGAAGGCAGCTGGATGATTCCTGTTGGTCAAAATTATGGCAYTGATGATTCCTCCTGTTAAACCAGCTCAAATAGCAAGTTTTCTTGAAGGCTCAGTGCACTGTGCTTTGGACTTCTGCTGAAACCGAAGCTGATTCCCATGTCCTAGGGAACAGGTGGTAACCAAAAAGACACATGAATCCTAAAGCTAAGAGGAGGCAGCTCTCTGCTTGGTGGTCTGTGTGCACAGACACCTCTGAAGGAGGAGGTGGAGAGAGAGGGAGGGATTGTCTGCGCCCAGCTGGAAGAGTCTTCCCATCCAGAGTTTTACATGCCTGACTTACGTTTTGCTAATGCATGGGGAAAATCCTGTCGCATCTGCTAGTAACACCCTTGTGTCTGGAAAGTCTGGTAATCAGTGTGTTCTAAACACTTTTGGAGGCTGTAGGGAATCCTTCTTGGGCTAAAATACACTGTATGGAGCTTTCTGAAGTGAACAGTAACTTTGAAGACTAGTGGGCAAAGTGGATTTCACATGCTGTTGGGTTAAAAGCTTGCTCCAGTGAGTTTCTGCATTTGTTGGAACCACAGAGTTTGCCCAAGACTTTTTACAACAAAGACAACACCTTCTCCTTGTTTCTTGGTTCATGCTCTTGATAGAAAGAATCAAGTGGCATACCTCCCTGGGGAAATGATTTTTACACTCCTTCCTTGAATACAGGTTTTTCAGAGAGGAAGAAAGCAGGTTAAACGCACTAAGTGGAGAAAATTTGAGTAGTGCAGTGGGACATTATTAAAAATGATACTTAACTACTGGTGAGGAAATGGCTCTTCTCTTCTCCTTGGTTATTCATTCCACTCTGCCAGGTTCATTCAGGCATTAAGTTATGAAGGGTGGTGGTACAGTTCTCAACTTGTTCTCGCTAAGGCCTCTAATCTGGATACTTTAGTGTCAGTGGATGCTACTTTTGGCATGCAGGTTTTGTAGATTGTGGCTGGAAGTTGTTCAAAGTCTACCTTATTTTTGTCCTGAGTTGTACTGGTTCATTTTAAAAGTGCAAATCACAAGCTTGCATGCCACCTTCACTATGCCCATACGTTGCACTGTCTGTTAGCATATGTGTATTACTGGTTGGTAGAGTGTGAGTTTCTTTCAGCAGGGAAAGATGTCTCATTGTAAAAAATATATGTAGATTTATGGACATTTTTACATCTTCAGAGGCTTTTTCAGTGCATTACCTGAATCCTCACATGAGGCAAATTAAGTTGGTTATCTTCAGTTTTCCAGATGGAGAAAAATGCAAAGGGGTTGCAATGCCTGCAGGTACACAGAAAGCCTGTGGAGTTGTCAGGATTAGCTCCTGATTAGTGAGCTGCTGTGAGGCATCATCTGGAGACTATCGCTCTGCATCCCACACCAGCAGCTGGCTCATCTCGCCCTCCTAGAAAATGCTGAGCTCTTTGGTTTCTGGTTTGTCTTTGCTTTCATAGATAGCTCAGTGCTTGGGTTTGTGTTGGGTTTTTTTCAGATGGTGAAGACAACAAAGTAGGTCAGAGTTTGGGCCTTTTATGTTTGAAATTTTGGGTAGGGAGGATGGTGATAAAAAGCAGTATTATACTCAGTGTTTGGAAGCAAGGGCAAGCGTACTTCCTTCTTCGCAACAGTGACCAGATAAACTTGCCCATTTTGCTGGGGTTTAGCCATCATTTCATGCCCTAAGTAGAAGTACATTAGAGCCTCCGTCTGCCTGGATGACTGTAGACTTTCTTCATCTGTCAGTGGGTGGCCACTTGTGGAAGTGGGAATGGCCAGATGTGGGCCCAAGCCAAAGCTACCATCTCCATGTTTCTCTGCCAGCAAGAGCTATGTGCAGCTGGCTGACAGCTGGGACAGGGGTCAGGGGGACTGCATGTTTGCAGCCGTGGATCATTACAGCCTGTCAAGAAGAGCCACAGCAAGAGTAATATGTTTTCAAACTCTGCCCTAGCAAATGGCTTGTTAGTCCAAGGAAAGCAAAATGGCCACGCATTGACCTGTGTACAACTGGCTGATGTGCATGCTGCAGTGCCAGCAACCCTGGCAGCCCCTCTAAGAACCAGGCGGTTTCTCTCCCATCCAAATGAAGGTGTATTGTGCTGGCTTGGCTTGAAGGTACTTCATTCTAAGTATAGCCTGCTTCCCTGGACTTTGAGGTTTTCAAAGGCTGTTACCCTCTGAGCTGAGCCTGGATATATGTCCCACTCACACACACAGACACACACACAGACACACACACGCACACACAGAATGTTTTTGGCAGATTCAGGCCTAATCACTTTACATTTAGTATCTTTAACCAGTCAGTTTGCTCTGTCAGCAAATGAGCCTGATTATCGTGTTGTTTTGGACAGACCATCTTTCATCGATGTGTTTGTTCATCACCTGGCACAGTGGAGTCCTGACATAAGACAGGTTGCTAAGCACAGGAAGTAATTAATAGTGGCAAATACTGCTGGTTCACCCTCTGTTACTGGTCTTTCTTTCAGTTGAGCATTCCTAGGGCAATCGCAGAAAAATTACTCCCATTTATAGTAATATCCCCCATGCTATTTTGTATCTTACTGCAATGATAAACTCAGAGACAGGGTTTCAGAGAGACCTGCCAGTATGATGTCCTGATCCCCACATGGGACTTCTAGCAGTGGTGCTGCAGTACATCAGACAAGAGCACGATGCCAGCACCACTTGGCAGAGCTTTCTGATGACGCAGTCTGTTCATGTATGTTAAGGGTAGCAGGTGATATTCAGCCATCTAAGAGTGGGAGGTCTCAAATCTAATAAATGATTGCTTATCCAAAACCCCAGCTCAGTGATATTCTCCAGGTCATAGTCAGCAAACTGCTTGCCTCAACACATGGCTGAAGACACCTCAGTACAGCAACTGAGCCCTAAAGCAGATGGGAAACATGGTGGTTCTCGTTCCTGTGGTTATTACTTTTCAGCCTTTCCATGCTAATGTGGTCTGTGATTCTAGCTGACCTGTTTATTATGCCCATTTAGTCCTTTGGAAGTCTTTTCAGCATTTTCTTAAGACTTTCTAGGGTAACTCCGTCAGTGCTACCATTTCTTCCTCTGCCGCGCACATTCATCTCTCTCAGTTATGTTGTGTTGCTCCTCCAACTCCACTTCTTCCTTCCCATCAGCCTCCCTTCCTTGCAGAAGCTAGGCTACCTTGTTATACCATAGCAAATGTGCTTTAATGAAGCTCTATTTCAGTACTAAACAAGACATAATTACATTTCTTGTCAGATGCAAACAAGACTGGGATCAGAAAGTTACCTTTGGGATGTCTGAGAGTGCGATCAGCTGCAGAAACGTTCATGACACTATTGGGAAAGTAGCTCAGCATCACCCTGATATACTCARATCATTGATGAGGAAGTTGTCTTTTACAGCACTTAAACAGCTCTGTTATTATTGGAGAGTGATGTTTGATTGCCTAGAGCTTGGCAAGCCAAGTCAAAAGAAATGCTGGCCGATTCCAGTCTGAGTGCAAGCCTGGTGATAGGAGTGAGGGATGCTACCTGATTTTGGTGAACTTTAGATTAGGTAAGCACCAACGCCACCTGATAAAGCTCACATCAAGCCATCTCAATCCAGAGCTCTCTGGGGGACAGATGAAGGCGAGGGGATGTAAGCCTTCCCTGCCCTTACTCGCAGAAAGCATGTGCAGCCTTTGTGCAGGCAGTCTGCCTCATCCCCAGGCTCTGACCCAGTAGAAGGCAACTGGCACAGCACTCACAGAAACTTATTTTTGCCACTGGATTGTAAGGGTCAGAAAAAGGGGGCAAAGCGAGTAAGTGGATTGGATGAAGGTTTCTCTTGTGGGCCTAGGGGCTGCAAGGTGAGATGCCAGTGCTGTTTCCCAACATAGGTTTGCATTGTGCCTGTGGGAGCACCTCCATCCTTTTAGCCCTGGAGAGATCTCAGTCCCTGTTTGTTCCCCAGAGACAGCCTCAAACTCCAGCTGTCTGCTGGGAAGGGCAAATGTCACCTTAAATGCAAAATGATGATTAGAGCTGAGTGAGGAATACTTCTCCCTTTCCAAGGAAGCTCTTGGGACTTCAGAATATTCTTATTCTGTGCTGGTCCTTCTCAGGCTATCTGAGAAGGCAACAAGAAACCCCAGAGGTAAAAGTTCACCATCCAGGAGCAGTCTGTGCACCACTCCAGACAGGGCTGGAGTATGAACCTGACCTCCATACCACGGGAGAGTGCCCGGATTCATGCTTGCAAAGGCAGTGTGCTTTCGGTTTCCTCTGATGGAGCTCCTTCCCTTTGGATAAATGGTGAAATAATCATTGGAACAAGGACCTGACCCCGGGTTTTCCACAGGCTAGGTGAGAGCCTGACCCACAAGGTAACAAGGCCAGTTTTGCTCCAAGCTAGTCAATATTCATTGTCTATCTAAACAGGATCAATTCCAAAGAGGGAGATTGAGAAAGGTGGGTCAGGAAAATGCCTATCCCATGTTAGCGAGTATTTTTATGCATGGTCAGGACAAGCATAATGCCAAACTCAAATGAGGTGAGGAGGCTACATCTCCTCTCAGTAGTTCATACCCAAATGGAATTAATACAGGGCTTCTCCCTCGCTCACAGAACACAAATCTCCATCAGACGACAATTCACTGCCTGCCAATTTTACGATGTGTGTTCAGTATGCATTGTGCATTCCATGTAGGTATGTCATTATAGATCTCTTTCTTGCTTTTGATACTTACAGCAATGAAAGCCAATGCCTGGCCTCCTTCCCCCTCCCCGACTCTTGTTTTTCTTTCCTGTAAGCTATTTCCTACAATACCGGTTTCAAGTGGCAGAAGGAAATATACCTATGGGATTTCCTAACACATACAGTATAGTGTAAATTATACAGCCTTCTATCTGACAGCCAAATTGATTTCAGAAATATCCCCGTAAATAACATTTACAGTGAGTTGCAAAATGCACCTTTCAGTCCCCCATAAATATGACAGTTTTCAAAACGGAGACCATTTTCATGAGGAACAAAGCAAAACACTGAATCACTGCTGTGGTTCTTACCAGTCAGACATATAATGCATTATTTACCAGCAAATGTTAGCTTTCCCGCATCTCATAATGTTGGTATTTCCCATAATGGGTGGGAATTGTGTCTTTAATTCTTTTGTGTCCGGTGTCTGGATTTGTAAGTGAAAAGAATTCAAAACTCAGATGAGGGAAGAATCATCCTTTGGTGACTTAGGGATTCCAGTTGCAGGTAAATCAGTTGAAAGATTTTACTCTCAGTAGTAGTCAGATGATGATCGACAATTATGCCATGGTGCTCTTTATTCTGACGTGGCAGGGGAAAGGTGGGAACGTCTGATCTCGCAGTAGAGCACTCCTTGCAATGAGAGTGTTTGTTCCAAGTGCAGAGCACCTCTTTGACATCGTTCTGTCCCCAGGTTCATGGAAGAACATTATCAAGCAGCAGCTGTGGTTTTCCTCACTGAACAGAAACATAAAACTGAGTCCCAGAAAGGGGAASTGCCTTGCTGAGGTCATCTAGTTATGTGTTGGCAGAGTCCAGGTGAGAACCCAAACCTCCATATACCAACGGCCCATCAACTGCCTTCTCTTCTTTTCATTATGTGCTGAGGATGCCCAGTGTCTCATCGGATTGTACCCATTCCCTGGCCTTGGCAGATCTCAGTGGTAAGGTACCTCAAAAAGAACGAACACCCCTCCCAATATCCTCATTACTGCACGTCCCTCCATCTTGCATTGTAGAAACACGTGCATGTTTTTACAGTTGATAGGTTCTCTAATGTCTGTGGCAGGCTTTTAGTCATGCTTTCTAGATTTATTGTAAAGCAGAACACATACAGTGCTCTACAGATGTATACGTTTACGTCACTGCAGTAGTGATATATTCACTTAACACACATAGCTCTGCTGTTGATCACACACCTTTAAGCTTCTCTCCCCACTGTTCTCTCATCACAAACTGCCCTGGAGCACATTTGAACAGCAGGGTAAACCACCTCAAACAGCTTATATTTATTCTTTTTTTTTAATTTCCTTTTTTCCCCAAATATTTTTTAATATCGCTTTCTGAGGATCAATCATCTACAGTTAAAAACAACTTAGATAGATAGATAAAAAGGTAGAAGGAGGAATTTCACTGGAAGAGAGCTGAGAGTGTTTCTGTAGGGGACACAACTCTAGAAGAGCAAGAGTGCGAAAGCCTCCAAAGAGGGCATATTTTTTTCATATCTCAGGAAACTGTTTTGAAGTGGTTTTGGTGCTGAGTAACGATGCTTTTGGACACCTTGTACTTGACTTGAGATACCAGTTTCCAAAGAAGCTTAGCAATACCCTCACTTGCCCAAGTGTGGTCCCAGACCATTCCTCAAGGCACAGTCATATCATTCAAAGCCTAGGTGTCAAGGCAGGAGGCACTTTAGCTGCTGACAGCATTTATCCCTGCTATCCTTCTGGTCTTTAACATCCTGCTGAAAAATCCCCGTGAGCCGAACAGCACTTACAAGCAGCAACAGCACTGTGTGCTGTATCTCCTGGAGACATAATCCCACACTGCTGCTTCATGCAGCACTGGGGAATGAAATCCCCAATGTGAGTTGTAGGGCATATTTCCATTCAAAGCATTGGGACCTATCCTGGGGAAAGATGAGTCCTGTAGTGATGTATGGTAGTTTCTTCAGACCTGCCTAGAGAGCTCTGAATGACACCAAAAACAGGCCAAGAGCCCCACTTCTGAGTGTTGGCACCTGGCACGAAGGCAAGTGCACACAGTGCAGCTGAAATTCAAAATGGCTTAAGGCAAAAATGTACATTTTCCCCTCCCARGTGCAGGGCTTTCCTTGCTCCTCAGCCTGTACCCATATGATCTACATGGGCTTCCTCTGAGACCTTTACAAACCTAAACCTGTACAGGTCTTCTATCTCTTCATTGCATACCCAGTGCTCAGGATTTGCCATGGAGCATCAGCATCGTGTATGGTGTAGGGTATTCTTTGCTGTCACTAGTTGTCCCAATCTAGAGCAGGGGAGGGAAGGAGGAGTGCATTTGCATTTGTTCACTGGGTTATTACCTACTGCGGCCCTAGGTCTGTGGTTTCGGTTTGGTCCTTAGCAGCCAACAAGCAGAAGTCCCAGTCCTGCTGGAGTGCCTAAGTGCTGAACTCACTGTTCCCCTGCAGATACCACGAGGCACACATACACCGGAGGTGGCTGAGACCAGCCCTCTACTGCTATGGCTTTGGGGACAATGTCTCTGATGTCAAAGCTCTCCGTATGGACCATAGGCTTCTTACATACAGCTCTTGGAGCTGGATGGAGCACATTCAGGTCTCCTGCAAGTGTCTCAGTCAGTGAGTGATCATGAAATACCACATTGTTCCAGCACTCAGAATGGCTCAGAAGAAAGCCCAGCAGCTAAAGGCCCCATCAGGGCTGAAACAGGCTGTAGGTGAAGACACTGCCTTCCAGAGCATAGGTCAAATGTGAGACCTCTCAGAAATTGACTCCAGCTATTCAAAGAGTCCCCTAGGACCAGCACTACAAAGAGAAAGTCTGTCTTCTCACTGTGATTTAGCTTAAAGACTCCAAGGTGGCAATTCTTCAGTGTTACAGAGAAGCGTTACGAAGAGCACAAGAAGGCAGCGTTGAAACTAGAAAAATAATTTTGCTGTAATAGGATTTTTATAGAAGTCTAAGGTAGGCAAGGGGCATTTCAGGATTTTAGTAAAGCAAGTTAACATCAAAAGTACAAACCATATCAAGTGCAAAAGCCAATGCTATTGGTATGGGAAAAGTGAATCTCCTCCAGAAGTGTGTAAAAAAATACGTGCTTGTCCTGTCATTTGGCTTTCCTCACAACTGCTCTATCTCTAGACATAATAACTAAATAAATGACATCTAGTAGCCAGGCAAGTTTTCATATGGTGTGATACAGTGAACACATTCATGTCTCAGGCTGGCCTCCATTTAGTATTGCAGCAATCTGCAGTAAAGACTATCTTCACAGAGGTCACCCATTAACGTCTATAACAGGCTGGTGGCAAACACTCAGAAAATAATCAAGTACCTGATGAGAAAGGCTACAATGCCTTGATATGGATTTCATGTTACTAGATCACAGGGTAGTGTCTGACTTGGCAGCCAAGTGTGACTTGGCAGCCAATTATGTTTCATCCGAAAATAAGAATGCCAGCACTGTTGGGGAGAGATGCACTGTCACCATGACTTGCACAGATACGAAGGAATAGGTATGGCCAAAGTCAATCAAGATGCTCCAGGGTCCCATCAGGCCATAATAAGGCCTCAATAAGGAAGATACCAGTCACAAGGCCATGATGGGAGGCAGATCAAACACTCATTACCCAGAGAGACTCCCACCGGGGAAAACCAGGTGGCAATGTCCCTCTGTGGCAGAGGTGGGAAATTAAGGACTTGATTGCTTTGCTCAAAGGGGAGAAGAGTGCAAAGGAGCCCAAGCCCATGGTAGCCTCAGGGCAAGGGATGTGCTTCTTCCTTGCAGGAGCAGCGTGGCTCGCTGGAGGGGCTCTGCAGCCTCAGCACAGGGCCAGCCCTCGCTAGGGTGCTCAGGAGCCCTGCGAGTGCTTCAGTGCCAAGCAGTCGCTGAAGAGCAGAGGGTGGCTTACCCCTGGGGCCAGGGCTGGCAGGAAACGCTAGGGAGCAAAAAGTCTGGCTCAGAGACATGGTGCACCCAACAAACGTGCAGGACAGCTCCTTGCACAGCTTTCAGTGCCACTGTCAGAAGGACTTTGCTCTGGAGAGTGAAGACTTCAATTGTATCTTGCACCGCTTCGTTCTAGTAAACCCTTGCTTCTGACAAGCTGGGATTGCTTCTGACAAGCAAGAGCTTGYTTCTGAAGCTGATGCCAGCTTCAGCACACAGGTTTGTCATCTCCTGTTTGTCACCTATTTCCTTTTAAGCTTTGCTCAGATGTGACTTACAGCTGGTCAATAGCTGTTCATGTGCTACATGAATGCTACTAGAAATACCTGAAGGTGTATCCTTCATGAAAAAAACAAGGTGACCAAGTAGGAAAGAAAAAAGAAGGAGTGGCATGTTCCTCCAAGCTCTGACCCCAGCTTCACTCAGCTTGTGTGTTGTGTCAAAATGATGCCAGATACAACAGATTGTCCCTGTGGGGACACTGTCCCACCCACTCTGCTGTATTTGAATGAACAGCAGGGTAATCAACATGGCATCGCTCAACTCCACAATGAACCCCCTGCTCACATAAATAGCGATCCTGCCCCTCAGACCTACCACCCCAGGCATCACGGCTTTGTTTTATAATATCTGCGTGTGTTTAAAAGAGCGATGTGCTTCTTTAACTACCTAAAGCACAGGCGAGTGCCGCCCAGAAAATGCCACTGCTTTGAAAAGCAGTCATGAGCTGGCCCCTCAGTTTGTACACATTTTAAAGAGCCAACTTATAATACCAGAGGAGCCATTCAAATGTCATGGTGTTCCTGCCAGTCTCTGTTAGCATCTTCCTCCACCCTCGTCCCCAGGAATCTCCTCCCCAGCCCACAGCTGCTCTCCTCGTTCGTGAGTGCAGCTGCACCCCAGCGATACAGATGGTAAACCTAAAAAGCAGAAGGCACTGGAGCAGACCGACAGACCCTGCTGTTATTAAGCAGGGTGCTCAGCAGGCTTCGAGCCAACTCAGTGACTATCTTGCCCTTGGGAAAGAGGCTACTTTGCAGCAGCACAGCTGGACTGCAGGAAATCGGGTGAGGTCCCGTCCTCCCTGCACAGAGCAAGGAGGATCTCAGCAAGATGCTGGAGGTCTTGGGTGAGTTCTTGCTAACAAACTGAGACCCTCATAGGGCAGGGTTAAGGGTTAATCTTTCAAGCAGAGCAGAAATCCACCCCATGGACTCATACCCAACTGGCTGGGCCTCACCCTGAGCTGTTCCCAACACACACTGACGAACTGGGAGTAAGTTTTTAAAAGCAACAGCTTTATTCAAAAGCCCCAGATTAAAAAGCTCCAGCCGCATTGTGCAGGACT
The DNA here is from genome assembly GCA_035582835.1 of Phoebastria nigripes. Taxonomy (NCBI): domain Eukaryota; kingdom Metazoa; phylum Chordata; class Aves; order Procellariiformes; family Diomedeidae; genus Phoebastria; species Phoebastria nigripes. Next base: position 875,478 of record JAYKAV010002814.1, on the reverse strand, counting down.
GTTTCCAGCTAGACTCTCCTTCCACACTAGCACCAGCAGAAGGCAGAAAGAACCCAAAAGCACAGAAAACACTCCAGAATTGTCTATGGCACTTATTCAAGTAAGATCATGTACAACAGCTTGTTCTCCAACTACCAGCACACCTGTGACCTTGGCCCACCTGTGGTCTGGGATAGATTCCTCCAAGCTCCAGAGATCAATGACTGATACGGTTTCCTTTGGGATTGTGTTTTAACTAGGTACGAGAAGCTCTATTTTGAGAACAACCACTGTGGCTCAACCTCACTTCTCTCGCTCCAGCATTACATGACTTGATCACATCCCCTCTCACTGTTTTTCCCCAGACAGGCTCCATTTTCCCACAAACCTCATCAGTGAGCTCAGCAAAAGCAACCTCATCCACCATATGTATCTACAGAAGTCAGATCAGGCCCCTTCAGGTAGGTCCTGAAGTGTCTTGGCAGGACYCTAAGGAATGGGTGGCTCACCCAGGGAATGGCCATGCTGCARCTGTCCTGAGGATGACTAAAGGCCCTCAGCCACCAGGCAGGGACCTTCTCTGCAGCTACAGAACTTTCTCCATCYCCTGTTCACTTGGTGTCTCTGGGAAGGGCTGTTCTGACCACCCTCCATTCACTCCTGGAACCTCTGGGATTGGGACCACTGGGAATGGTGTGTGATTCTCTGCTTTGCTTCCTGCATCCACATCTCTTCCTTAATGCCATCTGTTTTCTCTCTGTACTTCTTGATTAATTGTCTGTTCACCTGCCTCTTCTTCCACAGTTGCCCACCCTAGCGTTAGCACCAATAATGAGAGCTCTTGTTTCTGTCAGGGAACAAATTATTCAGGGAGGTGTAGAGTTCAAGGCAAGGTTTTCCATCAGAGCAGAAAAATATTCAATAATTAGCATATCATATTTGATTGTGCTCTGCAGACCCTTCCACACCTGGACTTCAGGCTGCCGGTTGAGGCTGGGAGGTATTTCCTGTTTCCTGGCCTGCGTATCCTTCCAAGCAGGKTTTTTTCAAGGTAACATTTTCCTGTGCCTTAGACTCCTTCATGGAGATGTGAGTGTAGGATTTGCAGCTCTCTGTCTCCCTTCGCTTCCCTAATTTTGGCCTGGTGATCTCCAGTCCTGGTTAGTTCATGTTTTGTCTTTCCCTTGCACAAGGGTGCTCAGTCTAGGTCATGGGATGAGCCAGACATGTCCTGTGGATGCTGCAGTGTCTGACTTCGATAGGAGTCACTGTCTGTATAGTGAGTAGCCTGTCTACAGTGAAAATTGCAATTACCCCTGGGCCACCATGGCAGTTAGAGACTTCCAGTCCAGCAAAATGGACTACAGCCTTGCCACCCAAAGCATTCAACTCCTTTACGTTGGGCCCCCCCAAGTCATCAGATTGGCAAAGAGGCAACAAATGGAGTCGAAAAAAGCACAGTGCATGGGATTTTTTTTAAAGTAAATGATACATCTTAAACTGTTACTATTTTCCCTTCTCATTCATCTTTGAGTTCATAGAAAACGTGGGTGGGTTACAAATGTAAGGTTCTTTGGACTCTGCCTGTGTGCAGGGTAATTCTGCATGGCCTGGCTCAGGACTGCCAGTGTCATTTTCGGTCTTGTTTTGTTTTTCAGGAAAGCTTAGTGACTTACTAAATAGTATTGAGCAGATAAGGTCTGAAATCAATGTTCTGAGTAACTGAAAGTCTGCCAAAGAATGGAAAGCTTTACTTAATTGAATTAAATGTATTTCTTACATTGTCTTGAGAAAAACTTTTTCTTGGAGCAAAATTGAAACATCACTTAATTTCAACTTAAACCAAGTGGACTGAATGCATCGTGCCAGATGCTCTGCTGGCTCCATGCCCTTGTAAGTTCAACTGTCAGGAGGACACATTTCAAAGTGGAGATACAAACACACACTGACTCTACTTAGCTCTCTGTTCTGTGTAACAGGAACGTCTGCCTCCCTCTCCAGCGCACAAGATTGTAGGAGGACATTGTATTAATCATCCATCCTGATGACAAAGAACGTTAAAACTAAAACATCAGGTCTGTCTGCTATAATGTGCTTAAGTGCCCAGCCCCACCCTGATAAGGAGAGATGTATGTGTGTCCCCTTTCACCCATGCCAATGGTGGTCATTCTTAGCTGTGCCAAGGTCTTCCAAAGTAACTAGCAATTATAAGTGCCCAACCTGACACACTGCAGAAAAGCCTCAAAGGCCTCAAAATCCTAAGTCCTGAAGTCTTATCATGCTAGTGACTCAGCTAGGCAGTGTTTTGATAATCTTGGGCATAATTCTGTAGCCTGCCAAGGTGAGTGTATGCCTCACATCATAGATGTGTTTGGTCTGGGGTGAGTGGGGAAGGAATGCAAAATAAAATCCCTGCAATTAACAGCAAATTCTGAATGAACCGTAATCCTATCATCTACCTGAGAATCCAGAATAATGCTGTGCCAGTGTAATCTCCACAGCCCACAAAAACTAATAAGTCAGGATTTGCTAAGTGCTCTGATTCTGCAATACGAGAGGTATTTTAAAGGAAGGTGTTGAGTGCAAGAAACACCAATTCAATAATGTATGCCTGGCTGGAAGTCTGCAAGAGCTAGCTTCTCCACAAGGACAGAGGACAGCCCAGTGTGTGAGACATGGCTGGAAACATAAAACTCATGTCCTAGCTCCCCAGTGCACTGCGGAAGCACAAGGCTGCTATAAACGCCATCTACCTGGAATTTGGGTGTTTGGGCACAGAAGAGACGATACCTGCTTTGGCTGGAAATGGGGCTGTGCCAGAGATGCAAAGGGTGTTTCTTTGTCTTTTGCAGCATTTGATTATTTGCTAATAGTCAAAAAGGGTAAGTGCTGCTCTTGACATACATACCCTGATTTTCTTTCTGGCTAGGTGATTCTTGAGTACCAGCTCTTACAGGACTCCCAGAGGAGTTGCATTTATCAATAATGACCTTGCAGATGAGGGGTGCCACAAGTGGATGTGGCTGAGACAATGGCCATACCCTGCTACTGACCTGCATGTGGCCTTTGGCAAGTCGTATCACACCTCTTTTGGCCTTGTCTTTTTGCCATGTGGTAGGAATTGCTTCATGAGGCAAATTGTCTCCTTCAGATAAAACTAACATACTAATATGATACTGGTCTCATTAGAGCACATTAACCACTGCTGAAATACAGATAATTATATGCTGAGCCAAAGAAGTCAAATGAGTTAAATATTGTTAGATAAAACATAGGTTTTGGGATCATGGATTTGAGGAGCTGCCAGAAAAAAAGGACCTTCAGTACTGAAGAAGAAGTTTGGCTAATAGGCAAATATTCCTTCTGACAAAAATTGACAGTTAAACACCACATGTTCTTCCCCATATCCAAGTAATTTCTGTTAACAGTTCAGTTCATAATGGTTCCACAGTTTACAAAGGTGATATTGCTTTTATTTCAGAACAAACGCTGCTTGTAAGTGAGAAAAGAGACATCAAATTGTCAAACTCAAGGACATCAGACAAAGGAATAAGACATACTGTGCGACAAAATCAAGACCAACTCTTCTTCACAAAAGCACTCAGTAACATTTTTTTTTCTCTTTTTCACTCACTTTATATCACTATTAAAAAAAAACGTCACAGTACTCTGATGAACTGTGAGCATTTCCTCTATGGCATCAGATGCCACTGCAGGAGAACAAGAACAGGACAACGAACAGGATAACTCAAAGTCAGTCTGAATTGTATGATACCTACCAACCCTGGAGATTTACTCAGTTTTCACATATAGAATATTCAGTCCTTTGCAAAACATGGAAAAGGAACTACCCTCCCGCTTGGGATATTGGACTTAAGGTAAATGCTTTCCCTGGATATTTATTGACTCTTAAAAACAACATATGCATGGGCAGAGGAGTGCTGTTCAGTTACAGCCACTGCTCCTAGTGCCTTGACACTGTTGGGGGGAACAGGGAGAAGCTTGCAATTGTTGAGAGAAACCACAGCAGTCCCTATCGCCATGCCTCAAAGCAACCAGTCCTACTGCTCTATATGTTCCCTTCGCTAATATATGGAACAAGTTGTTCTTTTTGCAGAGGTCTGAACCCAGGCAAGTGCCCACCTCTCCTGCAACACCCGGTTTACCCTGGGCACATGGGCAGAGAAGGGAGCTGAGGTCTTCCCTAGGAAACCCTCCACCCTGTGCTGCCACAGGRCCAGGACTCTGGAGCCCACCACAAAGCTTTCCTGACCCACCAAATACAGCCACATCAACTGAGCAAAGAAATTAAGGGCAAAAAATTTGTAGAGATTAGAGGAACAGCCACTGGGCTTTCGTACCTCCTACCTGTGTCTAAGGAAACCTCACCATGACTGCTTTTACTGCCAACAGCCACCAGAAGGTCCCAGCCTGGGAACTGCTCAGTGGCAGTGACTGCAGGAGGAGCTCCAGCAGGTCAGCAACTCTGAAGAACAGGTTCCTTGGTTAGTTACCAAACAAAGAGTCTGATTTTCTGGGTGCACTCAGGTTTCAAAATGGTCTGTGTTAGAACAGCTTCTTCTGCTCCTTTCAAAGACAAATAAACCCTATCCCAGCCCAGCTTCTGCTTTTCCTCAGTCTTCACTGGTGATTTGCTCTGCAGGACTCAGAATAGTATTCTTTAACAGGTAATCCCTTTACCATCGCCCATGAAACAAAAGAAAATGATGACAAATAGCATTTTTCCTCTGGGAGCAATGCCCACAATGCACACCTGAAACCCTGTTCAGGCAGAAGCTCCTATTTCCATGACATGGGTTTGCCTGGAAATCGTAAACATCCTCTGCCTCCTCCAGCAAAGGCTGCCAAAGCTTCCCAGGATCAGACTCTTAAAAAAGCACCCTGACAGTGGGAAATAATGTCCACAGCCTGTGAGGGTTGTAGGTAGCAGCTTTTCATAGCAGATGTTGCCCCTGCTAAAGTTGATGCTACTCTGTGTTTCAATATCCAGCGAATTACTTTCTTAAAATTAAAATAATGCTGTGCAAAAGCATTTAAAAGACAGRAGCAAGACTGTATTTTACAACATAGAGATCCTACAAATCAAACTAACATTTTTAAAAAAGAGAATTCAAGCAATTTGGGGGAGGGAGAAGCTGTCTTTCAAAAAAAAGTACAACTAAAAGTCATTAATTTATCTTTGCAATCATGTACCTATTGGACTGAAGCTGTGATTTCAAGGTGTTATACAGTACTAGAAAATCAATGACTGTATAGTGGGCTCGGTAAACCTCATCAATCCTCTCACAGCCCTGCAACCTGGTAGAAAAAAACAGCCGTATCTTTCCATTAGAATAAAAGCACATTGCACATCATCAAATTGCACGTCCCCAACGCTGTTTTAGATCTTCCAGGTTTTCTTTTTTGTGACTTAAAGGCTTGCCACAGCTCCAGCTGAAATGAAGTTTTCCTCTCAACAGAAAGTGGACCAAGCTGTAGCCGTAGAAGTTTAAGGCAATTATTTTTATAACTGACCACTGATTTTTGAAAATTACATCATTTGGATGCCAGACTTGAGACACCTTAGAGTGCTTTCATTTTCAAAAGATGCTGAGCATTTGACTTCTGATATAAGCCCCCTTTAAGATGTCTCAAAACCTGGACAGCCCCAAACTGCTGATTTTTTGAGTTAAGTGCTCACCATTTATAAATGACTGACTGAAAATGCTGTCCTTTGGGGATGCTGTAATTCATTTCATCTGTTTGTTATTTGGTAAAGCCAATAGTCGTTTCTAGGAGTACCTACATATCCAGTGTAAATGACAAGGTGTTGAAAAATACCTATATTTACAATACACCAAACAAGTGGAGAAAACTCTGAACCATCAAAAAATACGGTTCACAAGAGAGTAACTTCTGTATAGTAGCTCTGACAGAAAGCATAGGCACTTCTGTTTCAAGAGTTCTTGGTCCCAAAACCCAATGTCCTTTCTCCTAGCTATGCTTGCTAAGGAGGAAAATCCACGATACACAGGTTGCTGCCTCTGATGAGGAAAAAGCTCTCCACCACTTCCTTGCTCACAAGACCTGGCAGTGGTGAAGGAGACCACTGCCCCCCTGCTTTTCAGAACAAGGCTGTATTCATCCCCAAAATGGGACTGCACCATGTGCAGTCCTCCTCAGGAAGAATTTAGTGTCCTGTCTTTCCACTTTTTGCTCTTGTTTGAAAGCAGCTCACCCTCTTCACATCACACTAAAGCTGCTGGGCGAAGCACCTTCTTGGAACACTGGCTGGTAAGAGCAGACAGAGGACAGAGTTACTGGTAGGAGCTAAAAGGAACAAACTTCCTGGAAGCCTGAGTGAAGGAGACAAAAGTAAAATTCTCACAGTGCTCCAGCTTCACTTTCTTTGCCAGCTTGGGGACAACACCCCTGAGGGAGCGGAGCCCCATCCTCTGCTCCTCGTACCAGATGTTCCCCATGCCGCTGACCTCCTTCCGGGCCGTCAGGTAGAAGGGAGACTTGGCCTCCATCTGTGTCGGGGGCCGGTGTGTGTACATGTACTTGTAGAGGAGGCAGTATGGGCAGAGCTTGTGCCCTTTTGAGTGCTCGTGGTAGATCTGGCCRTAACACGTTCTGTTCACATTCACCCTGTTTTCTTGCTTCACGCTATCTGTTCTGGCAAAAAACGGCCTGTTCTGGGAGTCTTTGAGCAATTCAATGTCGCCAAACATTAAGTCCATGTGCTCCTGTAAGGTTCGCATGTTCAGGTACTGGCTGTTGTATTTCACCACCGTGGACAGCAGGGCTACGGGGCTGTCATCTCCCAGGCATCCCGTCCTCCACATCTCTTCCTCATCAGAAAGGGAGAAGTAGACAACGTTGCGAGAGCGGGCACCAGACATCCCAGCCTTGCTCAGGACCTTAAGYTTCTCCTTGAGCGTTCTGGTGGATGAGCTGAAGGTGCTGCTGGTGATGGAGAAACCAGCACCAGCATTCTTGAGGATCCGGTCCAGGCCTCGTCGGATAGCGTGGAGGGACGTGGCTAGAAAGTCAGACCCATCTGTTTTCTTCACGGTGATGTAAAAGTCCTCCAGGAGTTCATTGAGCTTCACTGCTGGGATCTGGAACAAGAGGAAGGGGAAAGATGTGTCAAGGTACTTATGGGAAGGAAACGCGTCACAGGTGGGGAAGACACGTTTAGGGCTTCTCCATGCTTTGACTGAAGAAACCTGCAGCAGCTTCCACACTTCCCCAGAAGTTTGTTTCTGGGCAGCCTTAGAGTCTTGGGAAGAGGCTACATGTTTATCTAAGCAAAAGAGATGCAATGAAACCCCATGGTGTAAGGATGCTCAGACAGACCAGATCCATTTCACTGGCTGGCACCACTTTTGCACCAGCTGTAGAAATCCAGATTCAGAAGAAAGGAGCCAAATTCCTGGCTTTTTTGAAGTGAATGAAAGTTTCAGTCACGCTGAGGTGTGACTGTGTGCCAAAGTGTGACCGTGTGCCAATGTGTGACCTACCACTTGGGTGGAATACTCTGTACTTTTGCAGTAGCGTGGTACATATGGAAACTTCTCAGGTGAAGAAGGAGAAGGAGAAGGAGGAGGAGGAGGAGGAGGAGGAGGAGGAGGAGAAAAAGGAGAAGCAGCAGCAGATTCTTCTTTTGGCCATGAGATGTCAGTGTTGCAGTCAGGCTGCCAGCCAGGCTGCTTTAGCCTGCCAATGTCTTTAGATCAACCTAACAGAAAAACTTAGTTATAAAAATGTGAGTGGGGCTTTTTGTACTTTGGCCCTTAGCCACAGTCCTTATTTTTGGTGTGTACACTGATTTTGCTGGGAGTTAATTTTTGGAGAAAAGTCTCAAGTGCTCTGAATTGCATTGGGTAGCTCTGGGAGCTATGTCCTTAGGGTAACAGCAGGAAATCTTGTCACATGGCAGCATGAGGCCAAGGTTGTGTACAAGTGTTATGTACATGGAAATCTTCAGTATCACCCTGGTTTTCCAACCTACTGGCTGAACCATAAATGCAACAGGGTGTGAATTAGAAAAGGTTACACCTTCATTAAGAGAAACTTGGAAGGTCCCCAAGACCACAAGGATGTAAAGAAGGCTGAAATCTCATCTCTTTTCAAATTTTATAACTTCATTTGACCAGGGGGGCTGGCTCCCACCACTGAAAAAACAGTATTTTGCTAAGTTTTCTGACCTTAGTGATGTCCATGTAATCTCTGAGTCCTTTGGTCATGCACCAGTATCTCCACACGTTGAGAGCATAGAGGGTGGCCTTGGTGGTGTTGGGGCTCACAGCACTGATACACAGGTACTTGAGGTCATCATCAAAATTAAAGATAGGAAACTTGTTGAGCTTAGTTGAATACACTAGAAAACAAATAAAGAAAGGGGATAAAAATAGCTTGTCGTAGTGACATGCTGCCACCATTTCTGGCTAAGAGCAACTTGGTGTTTTTCACAAAATGTGTGGAATTCAAGAAAGATGAAACACAGCACTTCCCTGATGATTTCCCATGAGTTTGTGCACTGAAAATTCAGATGCGGCAGGAGGGGCACGAACCTGAAGTCACCCTAAGGTTGCTGCAGAGCTAAAAAGGTACTGCCACACAGAGCCAGTAATAGAGAGGGAGCAACACAGCATCTTCTACCTTGCTGCAGAAACACTGGGAGGATGACAAAGGCAAAGGTTTTTCCTTTGTTAGTTGACTCAGGAGCAGGGGAAAAACTCATCCTACTCCTATACAGCCTGACTGTGCTGCCAGTGTGTCATACCACCATGGGTGTCTGGCTGGACAGGCAATGCTAACCAAGTAGGATTTTCCACTTTCTACTCCCTGTTAGGCACAACAGAATCGGGCCCTGTTGCTTCAGTGGACCAAGGCAAGTGCATCTTGATGAATACCATGAGTTAAGAGAAGACATGCAGTGTGCATTTCTCAAAAGGAAAGCCTCAGCCCCACAGGCAGGAACTGAAAGTAGAGGATTGATGGAGAACCTTTTTATAGATGTTCAGATACTTAATATCCTTTATAAAAGAGTAATACATTTTTATGATACCACTATAATTTTATTATATCCATTATACTTTAAGTCTACTTTTTACAGGGCTGAAGCTAATGGATTTTGCAGCCCAATGCATGTTAGCTGTGAAAGGTTGCTCTGAACATCCACGCACTGAGCTAGTGATCCCCACGGCGACCATCTTGGCACAGCAGGAAAAGGGAAGAGGTGGTACACTCAAGAGGAGGGAGATGTTGGATTTCTCCTTCTACCCTTCAATTCTGCAGCCACAGCTGACCGYTACTGCAGCCCCAGAGGTGTAACTCTGCACACTAGGAAGAGGTGATTTTAAAAAGTGGTTTCTATTGTTGCAGCTTTTGCTGTTAATAAAGTATATAAAAGGTAAAGGAACTGCATAAACCCAACTGAAGAACCCACTGCAGGCAAAACAAGCTGGAAAGCTGAATAGATGCACCATGCACAGGCTAACAATGTAAGTATGTTGTTGTTTGATCTGCTGAGCTCTGGACACTTCTATAACAGGAGTCCTCAGTCTGTGGCCTGCAAACCCCTGACAGCCCAGGGTCTCCTCCTGAGGACTCCAAGAAAGATTGCTGGAAAAACGCATGCTACGCAGAGAGCACATCTGAAAAACACACATTGCCGTGCAAGCCTGTCYGGGGGCAGAGGTCTCACAAACTGAAGGGACCCTCTCTTCCTTCTGTACACTGCAACTAGTCAGTGGACAAAAATAGGACTTCTTTCCACCTAAAAGGTAGGCTGCAAGTATTTTTTCTAAACTGAGCTGTGTTTTCAAACTTCGCTCATGGCAAACGATCCTCCTCTGTCTGTGCTGACGACCACTGCCTGTGGTGCCTGGCAGCCACCTTGCTCTCCTGCTGGCCCCGGGGATGGTGCTGCAGAACGGGGGTGTTGTGACAAATTCAGGTGGCATGAACTTGGGTGGAAGTTACTCTGGTCAGCGGCTTCATGAGCTCTGCGCGATGAGTTATTAGGCAGACAACTCTGCRAAAGAATGGCCGGGATACTTATGGAAATGACAAGCTGTTCAGTCACCAGCAGTCTCCTCGACAAGGGTTTGCCCTCTTGTGCCCTCAGGCCTTGCTGCAACCCTCTGGCAATGACTGTTCAGGCACTGTTTGCCCCCTACCAATAAGCAAATGTTAGATCAGCTCTCCATAAAGCCTCACACCTCCCAGGATGTTTGTTTGCCCAGCCCATGGATTGATAACATTCACCACCACACCACATTTCCCCACAAGTTGCTTGCTACTCTGCTTCTGAAATTGCCATCTCATGAGCTGCCACCGGCTCACACTGCTGGCTCACCCAAGGACTACCTCTGAGAGCACCGAGAGCACTTTGGGAAACAGCCTACTAAAATCAAGAGCCCAACCATACAATGCCAGTTGCCGTGGAAGATACAGCACCAGCCTCACTGAAGTTCTCATACTGCAATTAATCCCACAGGGATTAATTAACTTCTGAAAGGCCTCGGTTTGAAAATTATGGTGGCCATTTCCTGACTCACAGTATCACTCGAGCAATTTATTGAACCACAACAGAAGACAGAGACCAAGGCAGGGTTTATCATGTGCTAGGAAATTAAAGTCATAGTTCCCGATTTCTCCAAATTCCAGATTTTCAAAATTGGGGTGTCTGGTTTGAGCTGAGCTCTGATACCTGATAGTGCTAACAGTAACAGCTTGTTATTAGTGCTACTTCAGTCCTCAACTTGGACAGTGAGTCAAGTGCTGCATCAGAACAGGACACACAGATGGCCATTCAGGGATGTTTCATACCTTATGCACGGTGATGCCCATTAAAGGCTATATCACTTTTTCCTCTTCTTCCCACTAGACACCTTGTCCTCATAAACTCAGAAACTACAAAAATYGGCATGAGTTGCTCTAAGGCTTGAAAGTGTAGCCAGATCAGAAAGTGATGGCTACTGTGAGCTGCGTGCAGCTCTAATACTTACAGCAAAGGAGTCTTAGCATAACAAAATAAAAACGAAATAAAATGATGGCGTTGTGATGGCAGGCATGTATCAGCTACCATCTCTAACGGTATTGTATCATCAGAAGGCTGGAACAAGAATTACCCAATTTTCCACTCCTGCAGGAAATAGATCATCCTTGCTTCTCTTTTTTTTTTTTTATCAGCATAATGAATATCTGCTTTCTTTTGTCCAGGAGAAAACAGTTTATCCCTTTCATTCTCAGACAGTGTGGAGGAGTCCTGAAAAAGGCTGGGATCTTGGTTCAAAAGCACACCAGTGCATGGGCTCTGTTTAAAGATAAGGGTATTCCCATCCTGCCTTCATTGCTGACTTCAGCAGCTGCATACCAAACCACAAGGCTCTTCGCCTGATATCGCCTGTCAGCAGCTGGATGATGCTCTAAGAGTTTTAAATGATGTCTGAACACCTCGTGGAGTACTTGATAGAGGTGTTGGGACACCGCCAGGAGCACTAAGAAAACCTGCACCCTTACTGAGCGTGGACAGGAGTTCTCACTGGGACCTGTCAGACAGAATTTGGAAAAGCATTAAGCGGCCAGGAACACACATCCCATTTCCAGAAGGGCCTTGCAAACACTGGTGCTCTGGGTTATAATCACATCAACACTTGCAGGTTCTGGATCAAGTCCCATGAGACTGCATTTTTATGTGTGTAACTCACAGGCTGCCTGGGAAAGCAAGCAAGTCCTGACTCGGTACTGCTGTAGGTACGGCATGAGTAACTAACAAACACAGAGGAGACCTAAATCTCAGAGTCCTGCTCCCTCACCCCCAATACACCTTTGCCTCCCTCTTCCTGGAGGTTACCCAAGGACTTACTTTCAAACAACATTTCCTGGGATGCGGGCTAGGTATATGAATACGCAGCATTTGAACACCTCAGTAATGATGGCTCCTTTGAAAAAGTCATCTTTGTGATCGGTTCACCTGATGCCACACTTGCAGCAGAAACCCTGCAAAATCACACAAAGCGGCCATCTGCGCAGGCACAAGCCCTCTTGCCAAACTTCTGTCACTGAGATGATACATCGTACTGGAAAAAAACAGTTATATTTGTCATTGCTTGCCAAAACATGTACATACCCTACATCTATGCAGACAACCGTGCTATTATCTGATGGTTTGTAGGTGCTCCATGCCAGACCTTTTAAGTTGAAATGCACACGGTAAATGTCTAGACACCTAATGCTCTGCTCCATGCTGAGGCCAGGAGTTGTACTSTGTGTGTATTTGGTGAGGGAAGAAAAGGAGGGTTGCCAGACAAGCTAATAAGACGCCATCAAAACTGGTGAGGTCTCAGATCTGATTTCTCTTTACATCTCTGCATTCTTCCCCTAAAGCAAAGGCAGTTCCTCACACAGCACCTGTTGTTGTTCAYGCTGCCAATTAGCAGTCACTGTCTCAGTGGCACTACATCAGAAAAGCCAGGGGACTGTATTCATCCTCCCTCCATAGAAGCAAACATACTAATCCCCCACCCATCTACCCTAAATAAAGAAGGTAAAGATCTCTGCCATATCTGGATGTTCCTGAAATCCCCAGATTCTACTCATCTTTAACTGCCCTTTACTCATTTTTGTGCTAGCCCATGCTGCGAAGATGCTGACACGTATCACAGGTCCTGGCAGGTACCACTGTTGTCCAGAAAGAGCAGTGATTTTAGGTGTTTAGAGGCCACCCGGCTCTCACAAGGTGAGCAGGGAGACACTCCTGTGCTCACTGCTGGCTTGCAGGCACCAGGCATCTGATACAGCGCCGACATGGCCTGACCAGTTTCTGGTCTGCTGAACAGTTTGATGACCACATTTTACAACCGTGTAACCAGTCCCTCTTCCAGAAGGGGCTTCAGACCCAGGAGGCTGAAGGACACAGATGATGTGGAAAGGTGACCGCCATAGCAGATGGCATTGCAGAGGATACAGCTTAGCTGTCTCGTTTTGTAGGATGGGCAATGCTTGTCTGCTCAACAGTTTCCTCAGGCAACCCTCTGCACACAAGAACATCTGGACACCCTGAGCCTCCAAGAACATTTCTGAGTCCCTCACCAAGGTCCAGACACACAGAAAGCTCCTTCCAAATGCAGATGAATGGCATCATCTTGTATTACGGGGTTAACGGCTCCATGGCTAGCAGCATCCTATCTCAACACTCAATGCTTCTGCCTGCCTTTCCCTGGGTATACATTCGAAGCAGGTTTTTCTCCAGTCCTGTTCTGTTTGCCATTTTGCACAGGGACAAGAATAACTAAAAATTGTATACTTGCAAGTACACAGGGAGCTCTGAGGTGAATAATCATGCTACACGCAGGATTTTGTCTTCAAGCTCTGCCAGGTATTGTTTCCTTACAGCTTTCAGAGGAGAAGCAATAAGCATGTCTCATGTGCTGCCAGTCTTGTGCGTGCATTCTCTCCCGGGTACCTATAGGAATTTGGCCCTTAGAACAAAGTGTCCATATACAAATAGCCGTATCTTCTCATATGTAGCCTTTTTTTTTTTTTCTTTCTTTCTAATTATTCTCTTTGAGAGCTAATCAATGCTGTCAATAGCAAAGGTTGTAACATAGTAAGCCATCAGGTTACTCTGAAAAGAAATCTTGCGGATCTTTCCAGGGATAGCTGCCAATTTCCGTTTGTCTTTGGTGTATATTACGAAGTAAACCACCAGCAAGTTCCAGACCCCACTTTGCCATCTCCAAGCCTATCTGAAGAGGCAACGTGGCATAACGTCCCTGAGCAACTTCCACATCAGTTGCAGTCATGATRTTCTTAAGCAATGTCTCAAGCACAATGTTCAGATATATTCAGCTGCAACCAGGAGACTTCATCACATTTGTGAGATCGTCCCAGGGAAGCACTCCAGATTGCCCAAGCCAAATTCCTCAGCTGTTTGCCCTAGCTACCCACAAGGCCTGAACCCTGCAAGGCTGCGTGCAAGGTGTGCACACTGCTGCTGTTACCCTTGGGTATGAGAGGAGGAGAAGAGGACACGCAGCCATGCCCCGGGCTGTGGAAGCACGGCGGTTCTTAAAGTGGCAATCTGGGTTAAATCAGCGTACAAAGGGAAACATGAAAGCAGCTGGGTTACCAAACTTTACCAATTTGCTTAGCTGAACCTGCATTAACCATTAGCCACCAGCTCCGTACTGACTTTCAGACCAAAGGAAAGCACATTAACTTCAACCTCTGTGAAGACAGCTTAATTCAAGCTATAGAGTTTAATCCAACAGGTTTACTGTGCATTTGCAACAGACAGCGAAAGCACCTGGTAGCCCCTGGCCATCACCTGTCCATACCTCAATTCTCTGTCTCTTCCAAAGGCCTCTGTTTTTTCTTTCCACTTGTCACTGGGACCACGGCAGGACCTTTCACATGATGCCTTTTATGTGCTGTTGTGCTGAGCAACAACACACAGTCCCACCGCTACCACCGAGCAGCAAGAAGGGGATTTATCTAGCAGAATTTGCCAGGTGATGGAAATGCAGTCCCAGAATACCTGGTGAAAATCATGTTCCTCTACCCCTCACCCAGAGTCACTTAGCTCTTACTGTCCTGCACTGATGTCCTAACACCAACACAAACACATTGCTGTTTCCTAGATGGCAGCTCCCTGAGGGATTTGGTTTTTTCCTTTTTCTCATGTTCCTTTGGCACAACCTGAGACACTCTGACCCTCTCCAACACAGTTGCCATGAAGAGCAGCTCAGTGGAATTTTGTTGGAGTTCTCAAGGGATTTTTCCACTTGGGATGTTTCTCTTTCACACTATAGGGGCTTTGTTAGCTTTAGTTTTCTGATCTTTTAATTTTAAAACTTCTTGAACAGAGAAAATTCAGACCTGACAAGCAACTGTCTTAAAAGATGCGTATCCTTGGATGCACATTTAATTTTATTCTAGATGAACATTAAAACAAAACTGTGTGGAGAGCAGGCCTTACTGCTGAAATTCTAAGTGCAAAATAAATAATTTCAAGCCAAACTGTGCCTTGGAATTTATGTAACCTGATCAGGTTCAGGAAAACGTCTTTAATCCAAAAAGGCTCTCAGGACGTAGGCTTTCAGTCCTACTAAGTGAGATTAAATGAGCACATGGTTCAAGTCAAGCTTGCTTGTAAGTACATTCCTGAGCAGGGAAGGACTTAAGCAATTGTTTAAATGTTTTCCTGAAACACAACCCCAGAAGTTAAAGAGGGTATGACAGCAACTATTTCTTGGTGAGCCTATTTGCACTCTGCTAATCAAAATGCATCACAGGTCCCTGGGAACTTCCCAGCTATGCTGATACTCATACTTGAAAAGCATGAGAGCGAGCTGTGCTTTTTTTATACAGTGTGCTTCGAAATGCCAAGTAAATTGTTTTCACTTGATTAAAGAAAGCACTCAACTTTGCAGAAAACAGTTTATTAAATACATGAGACTTGGTTGCTACACCTAATTACAGACAAAATACTGTGAATAAAGCATGCACTTATCACAGACATCAATGACTATCTTGATTATTTTTTAAATGGTCTTTAATTCTGTAAGTTTAAGGCTGTACCAATACAAATTTTAAAAAACAAAAAGTCACAGTACAATAGTAGCAAACATTGTATGGACAGTGAAATCAATCTCTAATGCAGCAGAACCAGACTTCTTAAAAGATTATCATAAGGGAACAAAAATGGAGCTGAAGTGCAATAAAGATCAGAGTATCTCTGGAATTTGCAGATCAGTAAAAGTGAATATCATACTCCAATTAGCACACAACTGAATCGATTCTTTTCAAAAGCCTAATTATCTGACAACTGAGCAAGGGATGAAACTCAGACACCATTAAAAAAAAAAAGACCTCTTGATTTTACTTTATTCTTATTGAGGGCACTTTTGTACTCAAACACTAAAAGAGCATTTTTCAAGGAGACAGCTGACTGAAGTGTGGCAGACAGCAGTACAACATACGTTTGTTTACTCCATCCCAATTAAAGAAGAATGGAGTGTCTTGCAGTAGGAAAAAAAAAACCACAACAAAAAAACAGTTCTCAACTGGCACAAGTGACAGACAACTTTGTTGACCATATTGGTCTTCACCTGTGAAGGTGGAGGCTGAAGGTTTCCTGTAGGAAATTTGCTTCTTAAAAATACACTGCAGAAATAGCAATACGGCATCCACATGGGTCAAAACTTATCCAGCTGAGGAGTAAAAAGTTTACCAGCCCTGGAAACCCAGTTGGGGATCTGGGGCTGAAAGTAGGTTATGAAATCTTTCTTCATGTACAGCAGCGAAGCCTTTTTGCTTATTTTTCTCAGGTCACTATGCAACTCCAGAAAGAAGGTAATTTGAGGACAATGGGGTTAAACAGGTAGCTCTGCAAATGGACTGTAGTTGACAATTTTGCTCACGTTTTCAGAAAACGATCCAGTAATCTCTCCCTTTCCCTCAGATATTCTAGATTTGCAGAGCTTAATGCATTAAAATGCATCAAAATATTACTTCTCCCTAATAAACCGTTGTATATATAATCTCCCAAATGCAGGGGCAAGAGATCTGTGTAAGAAGGTGTCCTGTGTACAGAAAACTGCATTTTGAGTGGAAAATATGTAGCACTGCTCATGCTAAGATCTCTGCCTTAAATAGCTGATTACAGCTGGGGCTTGCAAAGGAGTCTAAAAAAAGCTAAGTCCCCAAATTCCACTGGGGTTTGGATGGATAATTCTCTCCTTGCTCCTTTCAGCAGCACAGCCTAAGCTACATTTTTTTCTAAAAAAAAAAAAAAAAGAAAAAGAAAGCTTGTCCTGCAATATAATGCACTTCAGACAAAATGCAATTACAACAGCAATTACAGGACTGACAACATGTACACACTGAAGGCATCACAGTGATTGGAAGGTGGTATCTAAACCAGCACACCATTAGTATCAGCCAGTTTGCATCTTGAAACCAGTGAACTATGGTGAAAAGCAAATGCCACTAGAGACTCTGACACGCCACAGGCAGCAGGCTAAATCCTAATGCCAGGTCTGCATCTGTAGAACCGTAACTGCATTTCCAGCGTACAAAGTGCTAAAWAAAGGATATTGATAGCTTTCCTGATTCAAATCTAAGCTGAAGATAATGCAGATATATCTAGCTTCACAATGGTAGAGAAGAAGATGGGGAAAAAACAGCTGCTGTGCTGCAGGAATCTGATGCATTCTTTTTGCAAGTTGGGTCAACATATAGAAGAAGCTAGGAAGACCAATTGGTAAGACAATTAGTGCAATTGGTGGGACCATGGAGACTCAGATCTAGCTATAAATAGAAGAAATGCAGGAAATAAGACCATRTATCACTGCTTGCATATTTAATATTAGGGCCAAATAGGCAGGAGTTCTCCAGAGCCAAAATTCTTCACTCATTCTAGTAGAAGCATGCATTCATGTGTAAATGGCTACTAGACAAGCAAAACAATGGAGAAACACATTGCAACTAGTCTCAGCTGGCTTCTGATCTGGCAGAAAGAGCCTGAAGAAGCTACCAATTTTTAAAGGACAATAGAAGGGCCAAACGTTTCTGAAGAGAACCCTATGTCCTCCAAGAGATGGGAACTGAGGTGCTGCAAAAGGCTTCTAAGCATCCTAATCACTTGCAGAAGGTTTAGATCTTTAGCTGGGGTTTTCAAATTCATCAATTTGTGGAGGACTGGCTTGCGACCTACTACATGGGACAATTTTCAGTATGTTCTGGGTTGCATCCTTTAATATTGCTTTTTGTAAATGTCCTGGGTATCACAAAAAGGAGCAGCTACATTGAAAATTTTGGCATAAACTTCTTTTTTGGAAGTATTTCACATCACAAAGGCTGTCTTGCTGGGAGACAGAGATGGCTTTAGACCAGCACCTGTAAGGACAAATTCAATGCACTATTATTTTCCCAATCACAGATTTTTTCTGGCAGCTTGGTGTTCTGATTTGAAAAGTCTTTTCAAGATGTGTAACAGGCTTTCATCTCTCAGTAGAGACAGAAAACGGATGGTTAGTCTTTTCTTTTTTCCATACAAAATACTAAAGACCAGCCTAGGTACAGTTGACCATGCTGGGTGGCTGGGAAATGCACTAGACAGATGAATATTTCGCATTTCCCTCCTGCCTGTTTCTGTTGTATGATTACAGTATGGTACAATTTCAGCCTGTCAAAATCTTATCAAAATCAAAATGAATGCGTATGCATGTGCGTATTTGCTATACTGCCAGATTCTAAGCAGAGGGTGGAAAAGGAACTGAAAATGCAATGTCAGAATTTTGATAAACAGGGCTTGTCTGCCATGAAAGCAGTTGGAAAGAACAAGACCAAAAATCTTGGGCTTGAATTTCATCCAAGACTCATTTGGCAGCAATGTGTGGCTTCAGCGGAGGCAGAACAGGGACTGGAATCCACCACTTGACCAGGTTGACACTTCTTTACAAGAGCAGGCTCACAACTGTTATAAGAGCTAACAGTTTCTTATGGTAATCAGAGGATTGCTTTCATTAAACGGCATTTTAGCATGCTCTGCAATGACTTGAACAGGCTTGGCTAATCACTGGCTCTGTCACCAACAGGAACATTCGGGTACTACGCATTCCCTCGTACCCCTCACATTCACAGTTGGCAGACTGCTGCTGCAGGAGGTGTAGCTGGGGAAGATGGCTTCTTTTCAGCTCAGTTAAAGGGTTTTTTTCCAAATAAAAATTAATGAGAAGACACTTCAAAGAAAGATGGAGAGTTCAAGATTTTTTTTTTTCTTTTTACTTTTTTTTTTAAGCTTCAAGCTGCTAGGTGATCATCTGTGCAGAACAAGATATTAGAAGTTTGGCACCTCTTGTCTACCGCAACATATTGATTCCTTCTACAGAAGGCACTAAATACTGGCTTAAAACAGGAAATGAACAGCAGAATGCAGAGTTTTACCATGACACACAAAAAAACCTGCTAACTGGCACAGCTTTGTAGTACAGTTTTCAGTTATCTACAACAGTGGCGATTATAGCAGCAACGGTTAGCATTTTTACAAGTACCACATAAATGTACAAATGTCAGAACATCTAGAAAACATGCAAAATTTCAACAGCAACATCACTGAATCACAGAATGCATAGAATTATTATTATTATTATTATTATTATTATTATTATTATTATTATTATTTGGCAAGACAGTGACTCTTTTTCTGAAAAAAAACAAAAGAATTAA
This sequence comes from Phoebastria nigripes, assembly GCA_035582835.1. Lineage (NCBI taxonomy): Eukaryota > Metazoa > Chordata > Aves > Procellariiformes > Diomedeidae > Phoebastria > Phoebastria nigripes. Next base: position 856,251 of record JAYKAV010002814.1, on the reverse strand, counting down.
CAAAACCTACTTTTTTACAAACTGTTCTTAAAAAAGTTGAGTTGTCATTAAAGTCAGTGAGTGGAAGTTAGCCTTAGAGAGAGGTTTAACTCTGAGAATGAATTGGTCATTTAGGAGAATTCACATTGTTAGGTGGAAATTTGGTTACATTTAAGCAAAATATGTCTTTCAGCTGCTGTTTTGGGAGAAACAGTGCTAATCTTGTGAATTTACAAAATGGGAGAAAACACATTCACATTGAAAGATTAGAAAGATTAAACATTGCATGCAGAGAAAGATAAAAGCCTTACTTAGCTGTTTCTCCCTAGCACTGCTCACCATGAGACCAAGGGTTGTCATAGCAAAAATGCTTTTCAAAGGCAGAGTTAAAGCCAGCAGATAATTAAAACAAATGGAAAAGATTTTCTAATTCCAGTGTAAAACAAAGTAGGATATTAAAGGATAAGGATTATGCTTGCCTTCTTTAGAAAAAAAGACAAAAACTTCCATTGTGTTTGCCAGGCTTTCCCACTGCCTTTCCACTATCTTCATCACACTCAGATACTCTGCCATTTCTTTTTCTTCCCATCTTGAACAACTTGGTCTACCCTGACAGGTCTCAAGATGACCCTGAGATAGACGCGTCATGCAGACAAAAACAAACACTGACAACGCAACTATGGACAAGCGATGTCCTTTCCTGCATACTTCAGACCCATTTGTTCCAGTGGGGCTAGTCATCCGCTTGCAGCTAAGTGCAGTTAACAGCCTGAGCTGGGTGGAAGCAGGCGGCACGGGCATGCATTTCTCACAGTGCTCTGCAGAACTGGCACCAAATCCTCTCCAGCAACAGCACTGCCATACATGGGAGCAAAATCAGGTTCTCACCATTTCTTCCCCTGACAGCTTTCAGACTCCGTTAAGACGTTTCATGTCACATTTTGTCTGCACATCCCTGAATGCTCTGGATTTTTCTCCACCTGCATTTCATATCCATGCACCCAGCCTTGTGCAGATGAACCCCGTCTTGCAAGCCGCTCACAGAGAAAGCTCCCACAGAAGGCAAAGCTTGCAAGATCTGAACCATAAGCACCACGCAGAAAACAAAGGCCTCTGCAAAGCAATTTATACTGCAGTCATCGTTCAGTGCACCTCCAGCCTCAGAGTCACTAGATTTGCCTTCCTACACAAAAGTTACCAAAATCAGTTCGAAGCCAGTTACTATTGCCTTGCCTTCTGTATCTATACTTTGCATCCACTGCTGAAGATACAGAGGCTGAAGTGTGTCTCCTGCATGGGCTTGTTTTCAGGCTGGAAATTTGACATACAGTAAGTGTATTAAATGTGTGATAGTAGAAGGGAAGAAGCAATGTGGGGCAGACCAGGGACTACTTAAGGCTACACGTGATTTAGGCCAGCTGAGAACATGCTATAATGGTAAGGAGGACAGTCTCGGCAAGATTACAGCCTTCAGAAAGCAGATCAAATTCTAGGCATGAGGAATGTTAGAGAGTCATCGTTGTTCACAAAAATAACAGCTGAAGTGGCAAAGATAATATCTGTAAAATTAATTTTAAGAGTTTAGTTTTCTAGTGTAAGAATAATACAATATTTTTGTCCAAAACATTCTGCATTTTCTTGATTCTCTTCCCCTCACTTGGCTGTTTAGTTATTTACTTGACACTTATGGACTGTATAAAACAGTAGTAACCAAAAAATGCAAAGGCGGCTTCCTGAAGCGTTGTGAAAGAGCTGAACACCTCTTCTCATTCCCACTGAAAGTCTATCCCACTGAATTTCAGTGATAGCACCTACCTCACCAGTCTCTTAAACACTGTGAACGAATCTTCTGTTAATTTCAAAAGATCAAACTGAAATCTGAAAAGGTACTATTTTTTCAGATACTAGTGACTGCTGTGTAATGAATGCTGAGCACAAGAATAAAAGATTAGGCAAAAGCATCCTAATCCCTTTGAAACAGTAAGTCCATTTCCAATGCACAGACAGCTCATTTAATGGCATTTGTGTAATACAACAAATAGAATTTTATGTGCATTACCAACTAAAGTTAACCAATTCAGTAAGAAAATAGAGGAAATAAATTCCTCACTTGAGACAGAGACTCTAGAGACTATGTTAAAACCCATCAGTTTCATATAATGAGCAAATTGCATGCCAAACCAATTTTCCCCCCATCAGATTAGGAATTAAAGCTTTAGACATCACCACTGCTTTGAACACGTTCCAGTGAATGGCTAGTGTCAAACTTTTGAACAAGCTCACAGGTGTCTCTAAGCTGTGGGGCTTTTCAGCTTTCCAGTATTTCACGGCTGTAAATGCCTCTCTGCTGCTTTTGGGAAGGGTTGAGGTGCTGGAGGACAACTTCAGCAGAGCTTCACAGGGCCTCAGCCAGAGACAGCACAGTGGGGAGGAATGGGCTGGCACCTGGTTTGCACGAGTGGAGCTGGTAGCAGTGCAACCATGCAACTCACCGGCGGCTCAGAGAAACCCGACTTGTCCTCAGAAGGGCAACTCCATCGCTGGCCGAAGTTACGCTGCTGTGAAAGAGGTGGAGCAGTGATGTCCCCGGTGGCCCTTAGCTTTCCAAAACCCTTGAGGAGATACGGCGCAGCCTCATGTGTCCATCACACGCTGTCCATGGGGAAAGCACCATCATTTAATTGTGCTTAGGGCCTTCCTCCTTCTTGGCTCACAGACACCTGGCTGATAGGGGTGTCCTTGACAAGCTACCCCTGGGCTCTCGGTTTTTGGAGAGTGGTGCAGCGACACTCATGCTAGCTCTGCACAGAGCCAACAGATGTGCCAGGATACACCAGCTGATGCAGTACTGTCCCCGACCACCAAGGCACGCTCAGCACATGGGGTCCATCACCAGAAAGTATAGTTCAAGTTTTGCGGCTAGGAATATAGCCATACTTTATGCTGGACTGCCTTCTCTCCACACTTCTCCTCAGCACTGAGAGTGCAGATTCAGCACACACATGAAAGCACAAAAAGAAAAGAAAATACATCCTCTCTCTTAAGAACAAGGACAGCAACTCAGGCAAAGCAGCCATCTCTTCACACTGACAGTTAGCAAAGAACCCTCATTAAGAAGTGCCGACCCACTTCCCACCACATTTCRTAGTGAACAGCTGAGTCCTTCTCTMCCCTAACCCAGAGGCATGAATTGGCTCAATTCAGGCAAATCAAACCACATTTGTGTGTCCTGTAGGCTCTCCTCCTTCCCACACTTTTTGCACTGCCTCTGGGAGTTCAGGGAGTCAGGGCGGTCCCAATGCCCTGTTGCCTGCACCACGTGAGATGAACTGATTTCCATGACGGAGTGAGCCCAAGAGTTATGTACTGTTGAGGACCAGTCGTCTCAGTCCTGTTTTAAGGATGTCAGTGGAAGGCCAAACAGCGCACAGATGTGGGCCTGGTCCTCTACACAGGAGTGAATTTCACCTCATTTCATGATTTGAAAGCTCTGTCACAAAAAGCAGAAGAGAAGACAGAGGGAGAGTGCTTCCAGCACGAGAGATGCGAGCCTCCAGAGCGCTCGCGTCCAGTATCCCACAAACCCCGCGTACCCGACACGAGGTGGTCCACCCTGAGCACGTTATCCCCAAAGCACAAGGTCACTTGATAGGCAGGGAGAGAGCTCTCAGCCAAGAGCCGCCCTGCACAAAGCGGTCCCCTTGCCCCACAGTGCAGATGCCGGGAGAGGGGAATATTAGAGGATCAGGGACGGTGAGAGGAGCAGGGATGTCGGGAATGGGGAAGACCAGTCAGTCAATCACAGCCGCTTGCAGCTTATTGTCAGGAGGAACGATCAGCCCATGCACCACATGTGCTAGTCAGGTCAGTCAATGCACTTACGGGATGTACGCAGACACGGTGACAAGAAAGGGTAAATATGAGCTGGACAGGGAGGAAACCTAGTGCAACAGGAATCTCAGTTTCCTTTAAGGCTGTTTCAGTCCTTAGGGCAGCCGAGGCTCTAGAGTGACACAACGCCTGCTCTTCCTGATCCCCATCTTCCCACCCCACATCGCTGGCACAAAGAGCAGAACAAGATCCGGTCACAAACATGAGACAAGCACGCACAGCAGTACAACATGTTGCTTGCATCTCATTCTCTACACAGCTTTCTAAGAGGGCAACTACGCTGTATACTAGTGCACAGCAGCTTCTAAAAACAAAAACACAAAATAGCTCAGAAGCGTTGATACTCTTCATGAAGGAGAATGTGCAACAGGGACACTTTCCATTGTTAGATTGTCCTATATGTGAATCGCTGGATGCTGCTATCATAGAATTATTGCACTATGCAAATAATCAAGGTATGTGCTGTTATTTTAGATATCCCTTGTAATTTAGTCTACAGTGTAGTTCACAACAGTATTTCATTCTCCTGCACTTAAAAATATTTTGTTGCATAAATACATATTTGAAAATTAAACAGGCAGTTTGCAACACCCAGATATCGAAGACTTCAGTTCCAACTACCTGCATGAATACAGGTACATTGTGCAAACCCACAATATCATAAAAAAATGCATGAGTGACTAATAAAACAGAGCTTAAGCCGTCCAAGTGCCCACAGCTCTGCCCAGCTAAATGTGCAATCACGTAAACAGATTCAAGTGCATGTATTGTGCACAGCTGCATCCAGATCAGTCCAGTGACATCCATGCATAATCCCCATGTCTGACTCTTGGTTTGGTGTCATGAGAAGGCCACGTGGGAAAGCCTGCACTAACATTGGTGCAGACTCCTTCATACTGTGTGCAGGCCTGTGCTTTGGCACTCTGCCTCTTTCTTAAGTTCAAGGCCAAATTTTGCTCTTGATAGCACTGAGCAAATCTCCCAAAAGCTGGTAGATAGTTCTGAAGGCAACCAATACATCTGCAAATGACTCAGAAGGGTCTCAGTCTGCATTACCCTTTTGATGGGTTTCCAAGGCTGCAGTAGCTGAGCCAGGCTAATGACTCTGTGATACTGGCAGGGGAACACCTTCCTCTGCCTCCCCCRCTGGCTCCACACCTCAATTTGTAAGCAGATGCAACTCAGTAATCTGGCAGAAAATTATCTGACTTCCCCGTTTTTCTGCTGCATTTTCTGCTGGGCTAGTGAGCTGAAATGACTCATTGAAGAGGTCTAACACCAGATCAAAGAAAGGTGAGTGGCAGGAAAAAAGGGAAAAAGAAAGGAGAACAGTGAGCCCCATTTTAGAGCCAGCTTATGGAAATCACAGCCTGTACTGTGAGGCAAAAGCTCGGCTTTTATATCAGAGCACAGCGTAGTCAGGAGCACAGCCAGCTGTCTGCAGTGCCTCACTGTAAGCCACCCCACCCAACCACCAGCTTCCAGGCTGTGCTGGACAGGAGCAGTAGTGTTTTGCCAGCTGCCCTTTTGATTTCATGGTAAAAGGTACTTGGTATCAAGTATCCTCCATGGTAGGAGACCCCAATCCTTTGCTTAGGCAGAGAGGAAGGCTTGTAAGAGTTGGCAGCACTAGCCCCTGACCACACCATTGCGGTGCGCTTGCAACTTGCTGGTGAAGGAGGTTTGACACCCTCAGTTGGAGTACTGGGAGACAATTACAAGCAACTGAGTTGTCACCTGTCAGCTAAGCCACAGCAACTGGGACATCTACTCTCCCGCCAGGATGAGACAAAACCATGAGAGTGGTTTAAATCAGAAGTCTCCCTCCCAGTGGGTTAACAACCCTCCCAGGGTCTTAATACAAATGGTAATTCATTAAGCTGTGGTCACTCAATTCCTTGAACTGTCCACAAATTAAGACTGGGTAATATGTTGTGCTAAATGCCCTTCAAAGCTAATAAATTTATTTTTGGAGTATGATACTAGTTGGGTATCATATTCTGGCCATATGTGTTTAACTACTTCAACAAGTAGTCTATTTGGGGCTGCCCCGTCAGAATTTGCCAGGCAATCTGCCACCAGCACCAACTGGAAGCTAGAGCTACTACAGATGTTGCAAAGCAGAACAAAACCACCCCTATAATATTGAGGCTATCACAATAAGCACACATACTTCACAGCCTATCCCCCAACCAGACAACCAAAAGTTGCTGATGTGCCCTGCTAAGCTAAGGGTATCAGGGACGTTGCCTCACCCAGCGCACGGGCTGAACATTAGCACAAACCATCCTAATACTGCGGTAAACAACAACTCAGACAGTATGTGGAGTCAAGAAGTCATGGGAAATTCTTTTTATGACCTCCCAGCTCAAAACCCAAGACTGCCTGTCTTCTTTCTTCCGGGTCACTCTGCGCATTTTTGGCTCCTGCCAATGGAGCCGAGGTCTGTGTGGGGCTGAGTTACAGCACTGATGCAAAGCAGCACTTCAAAGACCTGCTTACAGCACGGCACATCCGCAGCCAGTGATCTGCCTCCCCGGAGACAAGAAGAATTGTGGAATTGCCACACTAAATAGGCCAGACAAAATAGCCCACTCTGAAGCAACACGCCTAAGGCATACCCACAGAAGATGTGAACCACTGCCAAGCTTTAAGCCTGGTAATAGTGTGAGAAGCAATTWGGTTATAAGGTCTGGTTTCCTGCCTCGTGGGGCTTGAGGAGAGACACGAGACAGCCACACCATGGGGTGGCTTCTTTCCCCTACAAGCTCAAGGCAGCTTTTCCCAGCAATGAGGGGCAGTTGGGCAGGGGAGAAGAGGTGGGAAGTGGAGATCTGCTGCCCCACAAAGGCCAGCCTCGTGTTGCAACACAGGAAAGGCAAGGTGGGGAAGTAGGTCAGATCCTGTAATAGCTGCCGCTGGGAAGTGCTGAGATGAGTGCCAACTGGGGAGAAACAGAGATCAAAGACCTTCCTAGAGGTTGGCTCCACGGTTGAGCTCTCACCTGGCACCCCTAGGGAGCTTCTTGGCATGGGACCCCCCACACTCCAGCACATACTAGGAGCAGCTGCATGAGTCCTCAGTGGGAAACAGCGAAGAAATCCCACAGAGAGCAGCACCAGCCTTGCAAAACTATTTTTAACTGTATCACAGTAAAAGCACTGCTGTGTAAAGGCAAGGCTGTGCTAACAGCAATCAGATGGCTGCCCTCATCTGGAGCTGGGCAGCCGTCTTGCTGGCTGCACCTGAAGTCTTTTTGTGCTTCCCTCTCCTTCACCTACAAGTCAGCTTTGCCATGGCACTGAAAGTCATGGACACAGCTTGCACTCACTTCAGTAGCGTCATGATTTGGTCTCAAGCCCCAAAACCAAGTCACAAAAGCACAGCTCTGCAGTACGAATGACCGCCTGTGCCCACCAATCCACTGGCTACCCTGCAGCCCTGAGAGACAGCAGCCAATAACTCAAGAGGTTGCAGACTTGGTGGTTACACTGCCACGTCATGCAAGACCCTGGGACAGCTGGCACACAGGAAACCCAGACTTTGTACCAGCCTTGCTATGTGCAGAGCACAAAGAGATCAGAGCCAGGCTGTGTCACTTGCAGGAAGCTTCATGGGAAGACAGATGTTTATTATAGTGGAAATCTCTGCTCTTAGACCTTCCAGTGGCACATCTGCTACCCACCCCATCCCCGAAACAGACCTTCAATAAGGCTTTGAGGTGCAGGCATTCTGCCACCTCCCTCGCACACAGGAACATTTCATCCTAGCAAGACAGAAAACAGGTTTTAAGTGGCGCCAGGTGGGTTATTTTTATTTCTGTCTACTACCTTTGTTTCACCCTTTCTTTGGAATTAGTGATGATTAAAGTCACTGCACAGTTGCAGATCTAAAGAATTTGAAGGATATGCAGGAATGTGAAGGAATAAAGAAAAACAAGCATAAAGAAACACACACACACAAAAAACCAGAACAAAAGCCCCTCAGTAACAGTTTGATCCAAAACCCACGGGAAGTCAGCTGAGGTTGACTCTTTCATTGACTTTAGTGGGCATTAGATCACCCCAGCGGACTTGTCTAAAGCCTCATCACAGCCCTAGGATATCCTAGCAGAACATAAACTAAGCTGAATTACTTGAGAAGTACCGTACATCATTTTAAAGGTCAAGAATTACAATCGTTCACTGAAATACTGAATTTGTTTGTGTTTTCCCCATACTTAGAGAAGAAGAACAATTACATTGCAAAGTCAAATGCTGGAACAGTAGCACTCATTATTTCAAGGCTTTAAGGACCAAATTCTGCCTTCAGATTCACATGCACATTTTCCATTGTCTGCAATGGAAATAGATTATGTGTAGCTGACTTAAATTTGTTTTCCAGCACTTAAAACTATCCAGCTTTTTYATTTTCTGTAATAAATATGAAATTATCGTTACACTCTCTGTGCTCTTTTTTGTGGATTTCAAATGATGGCTTAAGACATATTTGATGCATTTTTTCTGTACAGTTTGGGATAAGATTGTGGATGTTTCTGCACTGTTGCATTCCCCAGAATACTGAAAGAGTGGCTCTAAGTCAGTAGATTTTACATTAAGTATACACAGTGACAAAATACTAACAACCCRTCCTTAAACAGTTAAAATTATGTATATGACAGTGGTTTTGCCATTATACTTTTGCATATTGTTGAAAACAAWACTTTTTTGTCTAAAGACCAGCAACATTTTGATCACAGAAAATCATCAACAAAAGCAAAAGTTAAAAATAGCCTTCAGCTGACTTCAGGATTTTTTTCCCATCTGGCATAAATGAGCCTCAGGAAACAAAATAAAAAACAGACAAAAATTGTTGTAAATGGTTTCATGAACTTACATTGATGTATCTCTTATTTCTTGGTCTTGCTGATCAAGAATAAGCCAGCAGGTAAGAAGCAGCAGCCAGTGATAAGTTTGTCTCCTCCACTCTGGGAGGTCATGTTAAAATAAGAAGTTGAAAAAAYGCTTTAAAATAGAATTGCTACGTAAGCCTCCCTGGGGATTTACACTGACTGATGTGTGCATGTTAAAAATGGTATTTCCAGTCTATCTTGTGTTGCCTGAGAACCATTTTTGTCCTTTTAAAATCTGCATTTATATTATAACCCATAAGTACCTTTCATTTCTGTATCCACTATAAATACTATGTTAGTAATACTAAACTATTTCTATTGACTTATTTGTAAAAAGAAAAATATATTATATATTTATATATTTTTATAAAGTGAATTAACACTGGAGAGAGGGCTATGGGGGAATAGTGTACAATCACAGTTGATGTGTATTATTGGGCACAAATTCAACGCGTGAAACAAAAAGAAAAAAGTGTTCAGGTGATATCCCTCTTTCAAGCTGTGTCAGAGGAAGAGTCATAGGATGCTGACACTATGAAGTTGCCAGTATTGGAGTGGCTCGCCATGGACTGGGCAGCCTGCTGGCTCAAGTTATTGCAGATCAGCACCAGCTGGTTGCTCTGCGCTTCTGAGAGGGTGCTACAGCTCTGGTAGACACTGAAGTTGGTCTTCCTGCCGGGGATGTTGCCTTTCTCGCACATCGTCTTTACCATCTTGGCAAGCTTGTTTTTCCCCAGGGCTTGGCAATTGTACCAGTGAAGCGCAGCCAAGTTGACGACGGGTTTGATGGACAGGTAAAAAGGCGCGTCCTCGTAGCGCATGGCTGGAGGCCGCCTCTGGGCATACTCCTTGTAGTCTTGCACAGGGCAGGTCTGTGGGGAGTGCTGGGTGGCATACACCCGGGAGTCCGTCCCGCCTCTCTTGCTCTTGGCGCTGACGTCTCCGTTGTCTGGCCCCATCCACTCCAGGTACTCCAACCCGGTCTCTGTCACCCGCAGCCGGATGTCTCCCCACTTGAGAGTGGACCCATGGAAACCCGTGCAGTGTCCAAACGCCTTAGTGTTGTTTAGCCAGACAAGGTTCAGCAGCCCTTCAGGGTTGTACCGGCTCAACAAGCCCCTTTTGCGCAGGATAAGCTCATCAGCAAAGGTGAGCTTCATGGATTTGTGTGGCTTGTTTCCTTTTCCTTTACACCTCAGCTCTATCTGCTTTTGCTTTAGAGCTTCCTGGGACCTCTTGAACTCCTTATCCCTCGTAATACTGTATCCATACCTGTGCTCTTTGAGATACCGCTCCAGCCCACACTGATAGTTGGCCAGACTGTTTGGCTCGTATTCAGACCCATCCTTTTGTCTGGCATCCACAAAGAAGGACGCAAGGTAGGCATCAAGCTCTTTGCATGGGATGACGTAGATCTCCCGGGTCTCAGAGGGGTACTTGGAGATGAGGAACTCTCGGAAATTGCGGAGAGCCGTCTGTGTGCTGCGAATGGTCTTCTCGTTCTGCTCCCTGCTGAGCTCTGCCGCTCTCTCATCCTGGTCTGGAAGAGGGAAAAGGGGAAAGACAAAAGAAAGCAGAAGCAGTGAGTTCGTGTGACACGTGTTTCCCCAAAACGAATTTCCTTAAAAAGGAAAACAAAAAGGAAAAAAAATTAAAATCAATTTCACAAAGAGCACTGGAAAACATCATTACATACCTGTCACATGACTGAAAAGCCAACTTCAGTTTCACAAATGATGTACTAGAGTATGGCACAAAACCAAAGTGAGCTCCTCATGACACTGGGGCACAGTTTTGTGCATGCAGATTTGTGGAAAACAGGGGGATTAGAAGCAATCTGCTTTTTAGAACAAATGCAAGATAGAAGGTTTTTCTGTGGATCCCAATGCTGTGTGCAGGGCCCAATCCGAGTAATAAGCCCATTCTGAATTGCTTCATTTGTGAAACCAGAGGTTGTACTGGTTCCAATTTTTTTCTATAAAAAATAACTAAAGCATCATATTTATGACAGTAAAAATTATGTTTAATCAGACACATTTTTAAAGAGCTAAATAAATATAGACAGAAATGTACAGTACAAAATAATGCAGCACATCCTAACAAAGGAGTTGGCAGGTAAAAGTACTACAGAGCAATATGTAATTTACAAATGTACAAGAATAAAAAAGATAGTTAATATGTTCACATCAGAAGTTAGGAAAGAAAAACATGATTATACAATCTCTCTACATAATCAAGCTGTACCTTGGCAGTGGAAGTACAATTGTGACCATTTCTTTTCATTTTGCAGAAAAATGAAATTCTGGAAACAACTTTATATTGCTCTATAAGGCTATACTCAAAGGTCCTTACAATCAGTGACATATCAAACCACAATATTCAGATGCTACCGCTACGATTGTTGTTACTGACAACTGATTTTCAGGCTGATCATAAGATAAGGATAAAAAGGAGAAGCTTTTTTACATGTAAGCGATGTGTGTACTTAAGGACTGTTTTCTTGGCATACGCAAACTATCCTTCTGTACAAGGATGCAGCTTACAAGCACATAGATGGAACTGTCATTATGAATGTGACAAACCTTAATGGTTTTAGAAATGCAAAGAAGGAAAAATTCAACAATTTGACTATTYTCTGTAATTGTGAATGGAACATTCTTTTTTCTCTCTTCCACTTAATAAGCAGAAGAGGGGAAGCAAGTTCTTTTTTGTTCTATCTCATTGCAAAACCCATACATTTTGGTGTCCTTCCAGCAGTGCCATAGTAACACTCGCCAGGTGTTTCCCACCCAACATAGACACCACAAAGTGGTATGAGACCAGGTGCTGTTCCCACTGCCTCTCTGTCATTCAGGCCCAGCTCATGTCAGGCCATGCAACACACCCATGCTTTGCAGCAGTGGTCAGACACTTGCTCCTTGTGCCCACTCTGCCCTGCAAGCCTGTTAACAGGGGAGGCAGCAGGGAAAGGAAGGTGGCCCTGTCTCCTTCCCTAGCCCACCTGCAATGTTTCATGCAGTGCAGAAATGTCAGTGCACAGCTGGGCAGCTTCCCCTTCCGCCCATCTACAGAGTGACTCTGAAGAGAGTTCATCCCATCACCTCCATACCACAGCTGCAGAGAGGGGCACTGGGAGTGACCTGCCCCAGGACTTGCCAGCAGGCCAGAAACAGGGCTGAGTTTACATCCCCCGGGACCAAGTTCTGTGTCTTCACTGCAAGGTATCTGCTGCATCCACAGCACTCAGTGAAACCTATTAAGAGGGGTCCTCAAACCCTCTGCAAAGCACAGAGAAGTGGGGGTCTGCAGCTGAGGCCTTTGGAGGCTTCTGCAGCCATGAAAAATGTTGCCACAGGGCACTGAGGTTTGCTCTAACTGTGCTCAAGGGGAAAAAAAGAAAAGGTCACCAGCCTGTTTCAGAAACTGGTTTTAAAGTATCAAGAGCTCCCAGCAGCCTGCAGTGAAGTCTCATGCTTTAGGCAATGTAAAGGATAGATCCTTTTATTATGGCTAGATGCAGGCTGGAAATAAAGAGACAATGCTGTTTGAAGCTCCGAAACAAACATTTACTCGGGTACCTTGTTCACTGCACCCACCACCACTTATTATAGCACTGTGTAAGTAATCAGTGCTTTGACTGACAGCCCACATTTTAAGTACTGTTTCTATATAAACAGCACATATAATGGCTTGGTTTTATACATGCCATCAATCACTACTTCTTAGGGGATAGCCTGTCACAACACAGCAGTGACACCCAGCCAGTCATTTACGTTATGGCATCTTTCCTTACTCTGCAAAGGAAATTGCCATATCTGCAGCTAACAGTTATAAAACGCATGCTGAATTAAAGATCCCCTGACGTTGCACAAGAGAAACAATACCCCAGAAACACTGCATTCCTGCAGTGCTCTGGTGTGTTACTCTACAAGGCAGGTGGGAAATGTTGAAGATAATGGGTCAGCTTCTCATCCAGCCACATCAGGAGAGCTACGTCAATTTTGACTGTGAATCCAGCCTGCAGTGGTAGTTGATTATCCTCTTCCTATGAGACCGCTCAAATAACAGGGATATCTTATAGCATGGGACGAATGCAGGGAGGCAGTGAGACCCAACGGACAGAGTCTGAGACAGCCAAAGTCATCAGATGTCAGCTGAGCCACTGTCATCATCTGCATATGCTCTTCATCCACAGCAAAAGCAGGCAATGCAGCTGAGCCTAACTTAACTAAGACAGCTCTTTATAGCATAGGATAGCTGAGGAAGGAGACATAATACTTCATGTCATTAAAGTCTTACTTCTTCATTTAACCAAGGAGATTTCATAGTGCTGAAAGAAACCATATAATCCATCTCCAACTACCATGGAGACATAAACTGTACCCAGGCATGCTTTTAGTATTGCCAAACTTTGTGTTTTCTGCTAATTTCATAATCTTATTCTCTGTTATTGTGGTGGTTGACCCTCGTCAGCACCTAAGCACCTCACAGCCGCTTGCTCACTCCCCATCCCAGAGGGACAGGGAAGAGAATAGGAAGAGCAAAAGCAAGAAAACCCATGAGTCAAGACAAAGACAGTTTAATAACTGAAGGCAAGAGGAAAAAGAAACCCCACTGACAAGTAATGCAAAGGCAATCACTCACTACCTCCCACAAGTAGACCAATGCCCAGTCAGTCTCTGAGCAATGCCCACCTCCCCCCAAAAACCCCTCCCTTCAGTTTTTATTGCTGAGCATGATGTTGTAGGGCAGGGAATATCCTTTTCATTAGTCTGGGTTAGCTGTCCCTGTTGTGTCCCCTCCCAGCCTCTTGCCCACCCTAGGCGTAGCTGCTGGGGGGACAGAATGGGAAAAAGAGAAAGCCTTGACACTGTGCAAGTCTGGCTCACCAACAGCCAAAACACGTGTGTCAGTAACACTGGTTTAGCCACAGATCTGAAACACAGCAGGGTATGGGTGGCTACGAAGAAAGTTAACTCCATCCCAGCCAGACCCAGTACAATTATGGCATTTGGATSACTAATGAAACAGTGCCCAAGACCAGGCACACCTCACATCCTTTCTGTACAACCTTTGACAGGAGAAGGAGACCACAAAAATTATTCTCTGGGTGCAGTCTGCACATGGCCCTTGTAAAATACTTACAACAAACCCATCTACTCTACACATCTCTACTTTGCCTACAGGAAATAAGTAGAAACATAATCAAAGACCTTACCACAGTCTGGATATTTGGCATTGATTGCTTCTGCTCTAGCCATGTGGCCCTGCAACCTTGTCAGAGAAGATTAGGCTGGTGTAATGTCATTTTGTTCCTTACAAACCCACCCAGACTGACAGATAAAGAAAGGCTACATAAAAGTAATTCAATCATTAAGAACTGAAGACTAAAAGACATCTCAACTGCCATCACAGTGAATTTTTGAAAATGTGTATGTTATGGTAAGGATGTGACAAGCTGGGAGAACTGTTGAGGTACAAGACTTCATCTCTGGATCTGGGTATTGAAAGTGAATGTTCTTGTCCTGAGACAAGGCATGTTTCCAATATAACAGTTGCCAGATGTTTGCTTGGTCTCACTTTGCTGCATCTTGCTGAGTAGAAACCAAAAGCTCTTTTGGCCAGGGCATTTTAATTTTCTGTGGTCCTGCTGGAAACTACTGAAAACACAGGTGAGGATCTACATTAGTTCCTTGACCACTGCAAGCATAGACCTGTTTGCTCTTGGGTCTCCAGTGCTTACAGCATCATCAAGTCTTCAGTGTCCATGGGTTCCAAAACTGGGTAAAAGCACAGAAGAAAAATCATGAAGCGCTCCTCAATACAAGAGGACACCTCTGTATCAGGAAGGCCCTGAGCTGCAAATTGCTGGAGGATAGGAGAGTGGGGAGGTGTCATATATGCTTGCACCTTTCCTATAGTCTTCCACACGTGTCTGTTGTTAGGCTCTAGGAAGACAGATACTCTAATGTTATGGTCTAATTTGTCTCAGCTAGTAAAACGGTCTGAACCAACCAACCAAAAATTATTGTCATCATTGATCTACCAAGCCAAGCTATCCTTAATGCCTTTTCCTTGTCATAATGCAACCTTTGGAGTTGGTAGTGCTGTTACCCCTGTTTTACAGACTAGGAGCAGAAACATGAAAAATAAATTGACTTGGAGATGCATATCCTGAGGTCCTGCCCCCTCCCCGCAGCTGCATCACTGCACAAAGGACCTGGTTGGAGCTCTTGTGTTTCCTATTTGATCCCACATCAGAGCTTCATTTCCAAGAAAACCAGAACATGGCAGAAAAAGCCAGTAAAACCCACTCTACACTGGGATCCGGGGTAAACTCCCAACTAAGAGTTTGAAAAAGTGCCAAGTAGCTTAGATGTCCCAGTTTAAATGTAGCCAAAGAGAAAAAGTGACCTGGCAGAGATTAAACAGACAACTTAGTGGGAGCCGAGTGTCCCAGGCTAGCCCACAACCATGAGATGATCCCTCCCACAGAGCAACAGCTGTCTTCTGATCTTTTCATAATCTGATCTTAACGCAGCCAAGACTTAAATGTTATCAGTGGAGTTATCAAACTCAGGGTTGTTTTTATTTCAGCTTGCACACATACACACACTCAGATTCCCTGAAAAGGACATAACCTCTGTAATAATTATGTATGGCAGGGGGAAAGGCACTTGCTTTCACGACAGACATATGCAGATTGTTAATGTTCAGAGAGGGTTTGTAACATTAGTGGGAGTCAACAGTCTAAAACTCTGCTTAAGGTAGGCAGTGAGATCTCAGAAGAAATACATTAAAAGTAAGGTGGGTTTTTTGGTGGTAATCACACCACCAGCCAAAGTCTTCTCTGCCTGATTTGTGTTCTGACTAAGAAAATGCTTTTGCAACAGACCTGCTTCCACCAAAATGCTTTCATTCAGGTGAAAAAGCCTAGTTAACCGCACACATGGCACCATGTATCTCTACACTGGAGCTAAGTGCTCTCTCTCCACACCCCAGCACTTTGCAGGTTGGCTCTTGCCCCTGCTCTGCAATTATCGAAAAGCAGCGATCTCCAACCTATGGGCCATGGCCATACACAGCCCACTAAAACAGTTAATGTAAACCACAGCCTGCTCCTACCTTTCTTTTCTCCTGCCCCCTCCTGTTTCAAGAAGGTATCCGCAGGCAAACGACATTCTCAAGTCAACAACTGCAGTGGGCAGAGGTTGTGCTGTTGCGCAAGGGAGGTATGGTCAAGTCATGGTGGGGAAAGGCTGGGGGACCCTCTGACAAACGTGCCCTCCTGGAAGCAGTGCTACAGCTCCCCTGTCAGGAGCGGCTGAATGCCACTGTCATACCACGGCACCCCCGAATATCAGTCCTCTCTCTGCATGCAAAATTTAGAAAGCTGACAGCTGGTTTTCACTGTATCACAGGAATAACCAAGTGAAAGCCATTCTCCTGTCTTGCCGCTGAAAAGCGAGAGTGAGGGTAAAAGCAGGCGGTCTCCCCAGCAGAAGTGCCTCTGAGCATTTGCAGAAACAACCTGAGATTAAGAGACAGGGAGTGCTAAACACTTGGAGAATGGTATTTTTGGCACTTTTACTGTCTGGTAGAGACTAACTTCCCTGGGGCAACTCCTACACACACGCAGTAGTCAAAGGCTTAAGTCAAACATACATATGTTTTAATGTAATTATTTCATATCCAACAATAACCATTTCTTTAGGAAGTCCTAAGGCCAAATAAAGTGTGCTTCCTGTGCCRTAATAATCATACTTAAGTTCAGGCTTGGTGAGTCAGAGTCAAAAGAGGGGGGAAAACCCTGTGACTCCCTGGAGACTTTTATCAGGTTTTGACATCTAACAGCTTCTGAGATCTGCAGGATCAAAGGATTAACTTGTTAGCTGTAGATTACAGAAGTAGAAGTGCTCCTGCACTTTTTCTTGAATTTCTGCCCTACCCATCTGAAGTTGCTGCTAAGTTCTGTTTAACAATTAAAGTTCCCTACTTCCACTACGCAGTTTAACATTTTCAGAAAAGGCTTTCATTAGCATGTAAAATCTGTAGTATGATAGAAATTTATTAATGAAAATCCATTTATGAAAGATGTTATGTTTTCTGGCAGAAAAATATGCTTCTATTCAGTTAACGTCCTCCAACAAAATTATCAGTGAAATATTTTATGATTCTAAAATTAAAAAGCTTTAGATTCCATCAAAGAAAAAAGGACACAGATTCCAAGCAAATGAGCATGAGAATATTTATACACTGGTATCTTCATGAAGTAAGAGTCACTAAAAGAAACTTTAGTCATCTGTACATTTTTTGCAAGGTACAGAATGCACTGATAAATGGATGCTTGCTCAGACACTAGTGCTCGTTTTCAGTCTGCGTTCACTTTCACTACTTTCTCACCACAACAGCCCGAAAAGATATGAGGTGCAATTTGGCTGCTGGCAAAATCAACAATAAAATTCACATCAATATTAATGGGACTACTGCATGATCCTCAGATGACAGAAAATTTGTAGCCGTGACAAGGGATTAAGAATTTATGTCCTCCTATGACTGACTGGATCAACCTTTTACGCAGTGGATACTAGCAATCACTAATGAACGGTGCAAAACAGCAGCGCTCTGGGGACTTTGATTTGTACCAGGCTCCCTTCTTCTCCACCTGACTGTACGTGACATCTGAGCTATTTCAACACAAAGGTTCTAAAAATGCATTTTCTAAATCAAAAATGTTTTAATTTGTTCAAGTATGATCTCCACTTCATCTAGTTGTCTGGCTTTGGTTCTGTCAGGGCTAGTGGAAAAGAGAAGTGTTGCATGCTAGTTTTATGTCACATTTCACTTCTTCCACTGAACACTTAACAGTGGTATTTCTGGGGTATGAGACTGTATAGTTTCTTATCTCCTTTTGAAGCTGTTCTGTGATGCACTGATGTGAATTGCTGCAATGCAAAATGGGATGCATTCCCTCTGTATCCCRACAGTGGGGCTACTGGGTTCATGTTTACCCAGATCCCACCTCCATTTGGCAGGAACAAATATAGCAACTCCAGCTCTCCCAGGCTTGCTCAACACTGCAGCACTTCACAGCAGGACACTACAGCTGCTCCCTGGGGCACAGCATGGAGAAGAGCAGAAGCAGAAGATATTTTGCAAGAGCACTGGAGAAACCATGTATCTGGTACTTAAGTGATGTCCAGGCAAAATGTTCTCAGCTCACAGCTGGACTGGAGTCTGCCATTTTAGCTGCCCTGTTCCAAGTCAGTCATCTGGATCAGCATCAGCCAGCTGCAGGTCTACCTGCCCTGCCTCATCCTTCTCTTACTTCCATGCTAGCTATTACCTTTACAGGAGCTTTATAAAAACAAATTCTTTGGACGCTTATATAATTGACTGAGGTCCAGGGACCCAACTCTTCATAGAGGTGGAGGATATAAAAGCCATGCTTGGAGTTTTCTATACTGCAAACCTAAAAACATCAGAAAACTTTAAAAAAAATGTGAAACCCCTTTCCTTTCAAAATAACGTACTAAACTTTCTTCAACTATGTTCACTTCTAACACATAATTGCTCCTCTTTCAGAGCTCAGGTTAAAAAAATCAAGTAGATGATTGGTGAAATTGGAGTGCTGCTGGAGTTGATAAGTGGCAAAACACTACCCACAATGTGAAGCAAATGTCAGCTTCAGGTTGAGCATGCATCTTTGTATTCAGCCATATAATCTTATAATAATTTCCAACCAATTTACGGCTAACTTAGAAAACCCAAAGTACTGATTTTAGTTTAAGGCTAAAGACAAGAGACATTTTTTGCCAATTATTTTCTTCAGGTTAAATATTTAACTCTGGAAAACAGAATTTTTTTTTTATGCAGGACTTTTTAGCAACACAGTGAAATGTTGCCCTTTCAAAGCATGTTATTTACTTGATGATCTGTGGCAGAAGGAATTAAAGGAGTATGTCAGTGATTGTCTAACCTACCCTGAGAACTGGAAGCTGGATGATGCATGGCAGAAGCGATGCGCTCATTTTCTAAGAGGACTTGGCTGGGTTGGCACCAGTCCAGAAAGCATTGCACACACATCTTCAGCAGAATATCTTGTTTTTCTCCCAAATAAGTTTCCAATTCAACAAAGCATATTTTAAGTGCATTCTGGATTGGGATCCCTGTGTTTAAGTATATGCTGATGTAGAAATGTAGAAATCAACTGGACTAAGTCATTATATGTTTAGAAGGTGGAAGAGGGGCACAAYTGAATAACATATGTACGAGATGACTCGATTAAAAAGTTGCTAGGAGAAAAAACAAGAAGAAAAAATCAAAATTAGAGAAAAAACTGTAAAGATCTGAGAAACACGTCCTTTGTTGAATTAAGCTTATCATTTAAAAATTAATGAAGCATTAGTGGAAAAACACAAATTCTCACAGCAAAACCCCATTTCTTATATAAGAAAAACAAGGAGCTACATTTTCCATAAGGTTTCCACCTTTACATGCTCATACAGAGAAAGCCAGATTTACATGTGTAAACAGATCTTGCAAGCACCGATTGTTCAGCCAGCAATTTAACTAGTGGGCTGGTTTGCACAAAATCACAGGTACAAATTTATAGGGCATTTCGGAAAATTTGGCGCAGTAGAATTTTGTCCCGTCTGCAGTCGCAAGCCCTGTGGAAGAAGAATGAGAAACAGGACACAAAAATGTATCCCCTTACAGTTTAGTCTTCTCTTTACATGCCACCCCACATCACCAGAGGCTTAGCGTGTTATCAGCTACAGCCTACCACCAGTTTTAATGTCATTGCATTTAAGAGCTAACTTTAATAAGCATAGTTGAGAAAGCAATGCAAGAGGTCTCAAAGGGGTGAGCCAGGGCTATGAAGTTTGCCTGCTTTTGATTCACTCCAGACAGCAGCTGAGAAGCAGAGTTGGGAAATATCGGAGGGAAATAAAGATGAGGGGGAGAGAAGGGAGAATCAGAACAAAGGGATGTGAAAAAAAGAAAAACACTGAAAAGAGATATTAAAAACAGATGAGGATCCTCAACAGCTGAAATCTAATTTATATCGCTGTTTCAGAATGAGGCAGTCTAACTGGGGCAACAAGCAGTGAAACAAAGAAAAGGAGTATGTAATAAATATTTTATTACATTAATCATAATAAGCTGCACTTTAAGTCTTGGCCAAAGCATATTCTTAAATCAAGCTGAGAATCTGAGCAGTTTCAGACTTAAGAGCATGAGGCCCACATGACTGTAATTAACATAATAAATCATGCCATGGAGCTCTCTACACAGGCTGGCAGCGCTTAGTTGATATATTGCTTATTAGAGACTGCAGACATTTCTTCCTCTATTTTATTAAAGTGCCATTGGTAGTGAATCAAAAGGTATCCTTTTCTGTTCTGGCTGAACTATCTACTTCAGGTGTAATAGGAAACATGTGTTGGGAGCTTGTGCCATTGACTTCTGATAACACAGATTGCAGGACATGCATCCCAAAGAACTGCATTTCAGTATCTTTTCTCCCACCCCCATCTTTAATTTAGCAAAATACTCAAATTGCCTTGTTACTGAGCTTGCAGTTTTATTTCTGAAATTCTCGTTTGTGATTTTGCCCAACCAGACCAATTTGCTTTTACCTTTCCACACTGTATATTCTCCAATATGAGTGAAGCAAGCTATGAAGGGCACAAACTCTATGAAGAGCTCACAATTTACAGCCTTGCCTAACTAGTTTCAATTACACTTTTAACGCACATGTTTCCTTTGTCTTCACTGGGTCAGAGAGCAGAATTTAAGGACCAGCTCTTTACACAATTCTCCAGAGAGGACGAAGGGCAACACTTAAAGTGAAACAGCTCCTAAGGTGGATTTTTTAGCCTGCTTTTCTGTTTTGAGCCTGTGCTGAGAGTCCTCTCCTCCTCACACTCAAGAAAAAAYGACAACTTTGAACTTTACTTTAACCTTTGCAAACACAACTTTCACCATATTAGGAAGGGGTGGAAGTTCAAAGATATAAAGGTCCTACAAGGTTGGGGGAGCCTCAACAGCTGGGCAGAGGGCAGAGACACGAATACATCCCAACTTGCAGAAAGGCCACCAACCTCAGGCATTAAATACTCTGCTAGGCAGCTGCTCACACACCCTGGCTGACCAAAGTGCACACG
The DNA here is from genome assembly GCA_035582835.1 of Phoebastria nigripes. Classification (NCBI taxonomy): domain Eukaryota; kingdom Metazoa; phylum Chordata; class Aves; order Procellariiformes; family Diomedeidae; genus Phoebastria; species Phoebastria nigripes. Next base: position 835,320 of record JAYKAV010002814.1, on the reverse strand, counting down.
CTTTATTCCAGACTAGCCATGGCACGTCCAGGCATTTGCCAGGACAAGGAGTTCCAAGAGGCACAGGAGCAGCTGGAAATTCTGCACAGAGAGGAGAAGAAGAGATAAGGAACACGCATTCATCAGGAACCAGGCTGTTGTTCATGGCACAACTCATTCATTTCTGTCCTTGAATACATGTTTAAACTTACTTTATCATAGTTTAATTGAATAGATACTTAGTCACATTTTGCAGCTCTACTTGAGTAAAGTCTTTAAATAAATTGAGGAGTTTCAAATTTTTTCTAGCTATGTACACACACAGAGAGCATACACACACATACACACCTCTTTGCTGCTCAGAATATGGTTATTATTTCTCTTCTGTAATTACGTTGTCAAAATTTTCCTTTTGGGATTGTATTGTTATTTCCATAAAAATAATTTGTTCTTCTGTATAGGATATGAAAAATCAGTTCCCCTGCTACTGAATGCGTTCATACCAAAACCGACACCAACTAATTCATGTAAGAGGTGACATGGGCTATAGTTTAATGGATATAATTATGGATGTATGTTATACATATATATGGCTATTTTGTTATGCACTAGCACAATAAACAGTCTGATGTATTTAACAACTGTACAAGTGAATGGTAAATGGGACAAGTTATTTGTCAAACTGTAAGTTTTCTGAGGGCTATCTGAAATCAGGGGAGAGGAAACAGGCAAAAAGACACTTTGTTATACAGAGAGAAAGAAGAAATGTAAATCTGTGAGCAAAAAGCAAAGCATATATCAGCATACAGGCATGAATACTGCGCCATAATGCCAAGAATAGTTCTCCTGTCTGTTAATTTGTTTTCTTGGATGTATAGTCAGTAAGAGAGAGCGAGATCCAAACAACTGGCAGCACTCCATTTCCCAAGAGTCAATGACAGAAGAAAATCCCCATAACCTGGCACACCCACATGACTGAAGGACAGAGCTCACTGCAATCAGAGGAGTGCTCCAAGTTGTGGACAGAATTAAATTATTCCCATACAGAACCATCCTCCATGCTTCTGTGGCTCGTTCAGACTGCTATCCCTGACCAGCCACAGTAGTAAAGCAGAGATTAGGCAGATACCCAGTTAAGAGAGAGGTAAGTGTAAACAGAAAATTGAAGCAAGCTATTCAAAGATCAGAGATGAATGTCCTTATCTTTCACAGGCTTGATATTCAGGTACAGGTATGTCCTGCTTGAAATAATTCAGTAATACAGCACATCCAGCTTTTGCACTGAGGTGATGTGACCTGGGTCAGAATAGCTCAGAATCAATTTTTTCCTTCTCTGAACAAAACAGAAGGCCAGCTTTTTTCATTCTTTTTTTTTTTTTTCACCAAGGACAAATCAGAAAGCAAGTGATTAAGTATTATTAATCCATAGTTGTATGGTTTCAAGTGATGTTTTCATCACGAAGACCTAGTTAATGAAAAGCAACAACAGACCACAGTATCGCTGCCAGTCTAAAGATAACCTGAGTTTAATCAACAGAACATATACAAAAATGTGGACTCATTTGGGAAACGAAAATACAGCTCTGCCCACCTGTCCCACAGAGGCCACTAGCCACATTCAAGCTGTTCAGAACAACCAATGTCAAAAGCAGCTTTTCTGTGACCAGTCCGTGGAGTGCCCCAGGGAAAGTAGGCGTTTCAGTTTCTCTCTCTTGAGGCTCTGATTTAACAGACTGGTTCAACACTTCCTGCAAACAGCATGGGCATATGCTTCATTTAAGCATACTTTATCAAAGAAAGATGTATTTCAGCATGTTTCAGTGCATCCAGGATCTGGATGTTTTAGCAAGCACTGCTCTGTGCCATGATAAAATAACTACCATCATGCTTCTGTTTTCTTTTCTGGAAAAATTCAAACAAGAATTTCTGTATTCAAAATTGTTATCTTGCTTAGATAGACAGAAAATACACTCAGAAATTTTTACTGATCTGTTTCATGCTCAAGCAGGTTCTAGGTTCACTGCAAGCACAAAAAGAAGATGACATGACAGAACAAGACTCACTAAGAGGGAAATAATTTAGGTATGAGGAAAATGGGAGAAATGAGAAGTCACTGTGTGCTGGCTTCACAGAACAGCTTATGCAAAAATGGCATGCTTCCATCATGTAGACAGGTGAAAACAGTTCTTCCCAAGGTTTACTGCCGCTATTAAATGCTTAGACCTTGAATACGTATGTGAAATATTTCTTCTGTAGATATATTTGCTGAAGTACCAGCCTCATCCAAAGTGGAAAAACTCTCTCAGAAAAGTATCCTGACCTAAACCACCAAGTCCTGTATTCCCTTTCCGTTCCAGCACCCCATCCAAAGTACAAAAGGAAAGTGCATGTCTGAGGCCTTTCCAGGGTCAGTGTCTCTCTTGGCTGCCATGCTGCATCTCCTCTGCAGATCCCAATCTGATCCTGCCTTGCCTCTCTTTTCTTACTTAGAGASTCACAAATCATAAGATGAAAATAGCTCCAAAATTAAACAGAGCAATTGCAAAGACCACACAAAGAAAACAGACCTCTGATAAAAAAAAAAAAAAAGTTAAATAATCTTCTATTTCCCAAAAATAAAGTGATGTCCAGTACAGACTTGTCCAGTTTCCTTTGTTGTTTCCATATGTTTTCAGGACAGCTGGAACCAGAAAAGGCCTTATTTTCTTCCTTTATATACCAGTATCACAAAACACAGCACTTTGCACAGAACAGTAGTCTGTTGAAGATGCTTTTAGTGAAAGGGAGAGCATAGCACCTAGATCATACTGGTCTTGCAAAAACAATTGTTTTCTACTTCTCACTTGTGCTTTTTATTTTTTGCTTTTCTGCCTTTCATGTTGGGGTAATGGGGGAGAGGGTACATTTCTAAGTCTGAAATGAGCAGTGATGCTCCAGAACACAACCATTCACTGTACTGGGCAGTTTCTCTTCCGATATGACACACCATCTTACTTAATACTGTTTGTGCTATGGTACTTTGAACTAAAAATATATATTTAAATGAAGTGTCAATAATTCTCAGTGATGCAATTCCTCTATTCAGAACCCCAGAGAATATTCCCCATTGTCTGGCAGCTGAACTTGACATGCTTTATAGACTTAATCCTTAAAAACTGCTGGGGCCTGGCTGAAATAGATCTTTCTGAGGGTACGGATTCAACTCCCTCCTAGCTACAGGCAAGCAACTTCCATAGACTGCATGGAAACTACCATTCCTCACCTGTTACAGGGGATCAATAAGCCTATGCAGCTTTTATTGCAGGAATACAACTCAAAGCCAATCCGCAAACGTCTCCCACACCAGCCTACTTCCAGTGTGAATACTCATGAACTGTTTCCTTCAAAATGTGTGTGTGTATATATATATATATCTCCAGTAACGCTGCTGCCAGGAGATGTCTCTGCATGCTGCAGGTAGTTCCACTCGGAGGAGGTCCATGGTGAACAGGGGAAACAAGCCCTGACATCAAGAAAAGCAGCAGCCTAATCTCTTGTGTGCATAGCTGCTTTGATAAAATACTTAATATTTAGGACAGCAAGAAGATCGCCCTCTACATGACAAGTCCACTACTGGTCTTCAAGGTTGCGAAGAGGCTGGCATGAACCTTGTGTGTCTGGAACGAATTTCCACTAAAGAAAATACATGTGGAATCCTGAAATGGTGATAAATACATTTCTTGAGTACAGTGAAAATCTAAAGATGTTGTAATACCTGATGAGTCTTCATTTCAGTGTTCTCCAGCAAGAATTAATAACTTGATAAATGCTTTTTGTAGGAACAGCTTCATAAAACATATTCTTGTATTAGAATTATTAGTACTATGGTTTCATTTTTTTTCAATTTGATTGTAATTCTGTGTACCCAGATGATAAAAGCAAATAGATGACTACTTTGCCAAGGCTGAATTTGTCCTTTTTATGATACTGTCCTGCTTTTAAACAGAACTCCCTTCCAATATTGTAAAGATAAGTAGTATCAGCCTCATTAGCAGAATATCTAGAATAAAGCACCCAAAACATTAGTTTATAATTTCACAGCATTTGGACACAGATAATTAAGGGTGGGAGTGGGCTGGCAAATCCATCCTGCGAGATCAGAAGGCAGTGGCAGGGCAGGAGGTGGTTAACCAACTCACTAGCTTCCTTTTTCTGATGATTAAAACTATAATGATCTAATTTTATTCTTCTAAATAAGCCAGGCCCTTGCAACTTAAAAAAAAAAAAAAAGTACTATGCTTTTTGTAATTATTATATTATTATTATAATTATCTCAGCACTTATTATTTTTATTTCAGCTACTAGTGCAAGAATAGATCAATTATGGGACCTAAAGAGTCACCAGTGGACTCTGAACTCTTTAGTCCAACACAAAGAGGAAGAGACTGTCTCACTCCTATGTATGTTTAATCGTTCGCTTGACTACATTCAGCAGCATGTGTCCCTGGAGGCAGTGACTGCTGACAGTCACTTTAGCCAAAAGTCATCAATCTTTGTATGTAAATTACAAATACAGAGACTGATCAGCAATTATTTGAGTGTTCTTGGAAGAGCTTAAATAAAGTTTTGTAACTTTCTTTTGACATGATTATTTGCCTTGTGTTACATTCATTCTTGGCACAGTTCCACTGGACTTGGAAGGATTACAGCAGGGATTAATTTGGCCTTTCTGTATGTATGGCTGATGCTTTATATACCTCTAAAAAAAGGCATTATTTTTTCTTCTTTGCACTTCTTTGGAATGTGCTAGCTGACACATTTTTTTTCCTTGCAGTGTAAACAGTGATTTAGGAGTTTAAGCTAAACCTAGTCAAAATTGGCAATTCATGAGGTGTGGGGGACTTCTTTCTCCTCTAAGTCTTGTAACGTTTTGATGCTTATCTACCAGCTCCTAATCCATGAGTCTTACAATCACACGAGGATCTCGGCTCCCACTTAATTTAAACCCACACAATTGCGGGGGGGGGGAAGGGAGAGGTCTAGTTCTTTTGATTGCAGAAAAATACTTAAAAGTATTTCACCTAAAAGCTCTACATCAACATCAGACAACCCCCAGATGCACTGCATTTTATAATGGTCATGTTCAGATAGAGACATTATATGAACACCTGGAACCAAGAGGGATGTCCACACTGAGAGCAGAGCGAGAGTCAACCCACATTAGGTGCCAATCATGAAAGGCTGCAATCCCTGCTCGCACCTTCCTGTGATGAGAGCACAGGACCAGAACTAGATTTTTGCCCAAGTCACCAGGCTAAACCGATCACCAGGCACTGATCTGGGATCCTGACATACCAGCTACAGAAAAGAAAAGAATGGGGAGGAGCTCAGAGCGGAGACCTCAGAGTCAGCAAGGCTAAGTACTGCCCTGAGCACAGACCAGGGCACCATCTATCACGGCATGCATTCAACCGCTGATACCGTTCCATAACCATGGTGGAGGGACAGTGTGCRGCACACTGACTTAAGAAAGCAGTGGTGCTTGTGGACAACCTGTTTCCCTTCCAAACTGTGCAAAAATCTGTACATGTAAAACATCACCCAGCAGCCCGGCGAGTTCAGTGATGGATATGCATGATGGCATTGTGGTGGTACCCACAGAATGTGATTTGCCACATCTCTGACAGAAGCAACAATCCTAGTCACGTCATTTACAGGATTTTTTATTTTGCATGTCTACGCACTACTCTGTGCATTCTGCACATTTTGTACGKATGGATTTGACATCTTTTTAATGTATCCTCATGGAACTCTTTGCTCCTATATTTATAGTGTTGGACTAGTGTTGGACCAGAGATGTCTTGCTGCACTGTCTTGTTAATCCAAAGCACAACATCACCCACAGTCGTCACGTGGAAAGTGAATATTCTTCACAAATACTTCAGCAATTCTGCTTAAGAAGTAAGTCCTACCTCTCTGAGGATCAAAACTTGCCTTCCTACACAATAAGCTCTATCCTCCTCTGAGCCATAGTATTCCTCCRTATCCTTCTGCAATAATACCAAATCTTTTCCACTCATGGTTTCAGACATCCAAATGTCACTAATTTCTCTAGGCTGCATTTACTGCAACCTAAAGCATCCTGTTTCTTACTCACCTTCCATCTTCACTGATGCGACCTTGCCCTTGCTGGTTCTTGGACATAAAAAACAGACCAAGTATTAGCAAAAGGAAAAGACAAAAGAGACTGTTTGGGAAGTAGAAATTGCAGAAACTTCCTGCTCTCCACCATTGCAAAAATCTCTCTATCAGCTGTAGGTCTTGTCATTTTTTCCACAAGAAAAAAAGGACTAAATAATACCTACATATATTCGTGAAGGCTTTGCTAATAAAGTGGTAAAGAACAATCTGAAAATTCACAGATGAATGTCCACTCATTAGGGCTGAAGTTTAACAAAAATAATTCAGTATCATTCAGTATATTCCACAATGCTTAAATGGAGACCTGAACCCAGCAGAAATCAGTGTCTAACCTTCATTGGGATGCCACTTCACTTTTAAGACACAAAAATACCTTTGTAAAGTCCCTGCTTACATATTCAGTTGCCATGGTTTAATTAAAGAGAGTAAAAGAGAAAAAAAAAAAAAAAAAATGTTTGAAAGAGAATCTAGTCCAAAAGTATAATGTGGCTTAAACTGGCCTAAGCTAACATATATCATGAATATTTTTGATTTAATGGAGAATCTCACTCAAACTTTCATGACCTATGAGATTTCCATGCATGGAAACTATCAGATGTGTCTGACACAAATGCAAGGATATGTGACTTAAGCTAAAACTCAAAGTAATATTTCTTACTGGTTGGATCGCACCCTTTAATCACAACTTACCATTTAAGGCCTTAGTCCTGCAAAGACCTCATAAACATACAACCGGTTCTAATGGGACCAGGAGCAAGGCTTCACGTGTTATTTTAAAATTAAGGACCACTTTGCAGGGGAAAAGGCAGAATTTAAATTCCCTGCTCACTTTCAACTGTACCTTTGTTTGTTTCTCTAGCATCCACTGAGTCTATAAACTAACAAAAGCTCTAGGCTCCTTGGTATAATTATTTCCTGCCTTTTTTTACACAAGAATTATACTCATCCTTGTTTCTGTCTGTTTAGGACAGAAACATTTTTACACAGGGTAGATAAACATCCTCTTGTAGTTCAATATTGCTCAAATTTTATATATCATGCACCACTTCCAGTCCACCGCTCTTTGTTAAGAGACAACCTAATGAAATTACTGTACATAAGCAATCACCCTACTCCAGTCTTTAATCAGACCTCCACATTTTATCTGCAAGAATCTGCTGTGCAGAACTAGGCATCTGTAATAAATTCAGTTGCCAACATTGCCCACTTCTCTGCAACTTGAAGATTTATTAATGCCAGCACTTCTTTCCCAAAGGAGCAGGCTCTATGGAAATCGAAGATTTCACTGAAGTGAGTATCAAGTTTTAGTCGTATGTCAATCATTTTACCCTAGTTAAAATGCAGCTACCTCTGAGTACAGTAACAGCATATTACAACAACACTATACCAGGTTGAGGAGAGGAACTGCGTAACACTTTTTGAGAACAACACAAAAAATTTAAGTATTGAGAACATAACTGACTGAACTGGAATTTGGACAGCACACTGAGATAACATTGCTGTCTATGCAAGAAGCGCTAGGAGGTTTTGAGGGTTGATTTACGCAGTGGGTGTAAATGCAGATGCAATCCCACTTTGTCCTCACAGTGAGACATAGACATGGACGAACCCTGCTCTGGAAACTATATAAATGTGAAAATGTGGCTCTGTGTCCATTCTTGTAAGGCTTAACCCTAAGCAGTAACAACTGCTGACCTTCTTTGGCTTCTGAGGACCTGGCAAAAGCAGTTTGAAAGGGTCTGGGTTTTTTAATGAATCTGTTGAAAGCAAATCACTCTCCCAGATAACACACACCTACATGGACAAATTCTGCGTAGGTTTGTATTCCGTTGTCCCAGCTTGCAAGTTTGAGACTGAGCAAGTTGCAAGGGCAGGTTGGTAGAAACCAGCTCTAGTATATACAGCAGTGATAGGCTGTAAACTGAAGAATGCAGAATAAGTAGGTTTACCACACAATTTGGATTGACATCAGGCATCCCATATCTCTCACATTTAGCTGAGCAGAGTCAGTTCTAAACCAGACGGAGTTTTGTAAGGGAATTTCCACGAGGGATGTTACATGACAGGACTACTGCAAAATAACATCTCAAAGATGCAGCCATGCAGAAATGGGTCCCAAAGAAGAATTTGCTTTGCTGTAACAAAGACAATTATCATCCTTTCTAATTTCTAATGCTTAGTGGGGTTTTACTTAGCAAAACTGGGTATTTAACTTTGCCGATTGTTACATTTGGCAACAAGATCTGCAGGCTCTTGCCAATTAATATTAATTAAATATTTAAATTATTTAATTTAAATAATTAATTTAATGATTTACGAGCATTCAATCAGGTTTCAGGGTGTCCAGGTTGAAGTATCATCCAGGCTGTTAAAGTCATTGTTTTTAGCGCTTACAGTAGCTGCCACAGGGACTGCATATAGGCAATTTTTTTTCCCCCTCCACTGTTTGATTCTGCTCTGTCTGACCAGACACTCCTAGGCTGAACCACCAAGGGAGCAGACAGAGAACTCGCTCCTGCCCTCGCCTCCTCCTGGGATGGCACCACTCACCAGCTGGAAGACAAAGCCAGCACTGTCTGCACTCAGGTCCTGAGGGAGCTGGCGAGTCTGCTCAAGAAACAGATTTCCTCCCCCTCCAGAAGACCTACGGCCAACACATGATTCAGCAGAAGTACGCTGTTTTAACATGCTCTTTATCCAATAATGTTGATCTGTTTGTGCCAATTCTCAGTGCTTTGGCAGCAGCGGGAGATGAAAAGAATGAAGGACACGGGATATGAGAACTTCCACTGAGAACAGGGAAAAAAATAATTTTTTTCTCTTGTTTAAGTGTTACCAATTTCAGGGTTAAGGTTGTGGTTGTCCTTCTCATCTCTGTAGGCTGCTCTGATTTACAGGTCAGGGAAACCGTTTAATAAAGATTTATAGAAGCGCAGACCTCTCTCCAGGTACTCTCCTTGTGCCCTCCTTTACCCCTCCGTGTCAAACATCACTCTTCTGACAGGGTGAAGGCAACACCCAACCCCCAACTCTAGGCTCCACTGGCTGAGACCACTTCTTTCTGGTTCATCGAAAGAGTGCACGGCCACGTTTCATGTCCTCCCCGCCCCATGCACACAGCGAGGCGGCTGCACACCCTCTCCCATGACACAGCTGCACCCAAAAGGGACCTATAAACCTGTCCTAAAAGAGCCCTTTCCCCATGGCAGCAGTACACTTCCTCACAGGGCGTGCTCCTGGCCTTTGCTCAGTTGAGGTCTTCCAAATCCTCTTCCAAGCCAGGGGGGTGTTTCTCTATCTACCGACTTACGAGCCGGTGGGACCGGGGCACCCTCGTGCAATGCAGCGCCTCCTCCCTGGCCACCCCCTTACCGAGCCGTGCCTGGGGGGCCACCCCCAAAACGCTGCCACCCCTCGACTCCCACCCAGCGTCCTACCTGGCATCGACTGCGCCCCCGCCTCGGGGGTGGCGGTGGGGGCGGCGTGGGGCTGCTGCTGACTGGAGCTGACCTCGGGCTCGGCGCTCACCGAGGGCGAGCCGGCCGCCTCACCGCCCGGGGCCAGCTGCGGGGCAGGCGGGAGGGTCTCCTCAGCAGCTGGCGGCTCCTCCTGACCAGGCAGCTGCAGGGCTGAGAGGGGGATGCTGATGGGTTTCCCGGCGGCGGTGGCGTTGGAGCTGGTGGCTGGCACCTGCAGGGCAGCCACAGGGCCGCTGCCTGCCCCCCGTGCCGGGGAGGCCAGGGGGCCCCGGGGCGGCCTCTGTGTGGCCAGCCGGGGTGGGCCGGGGGGGGAGGCGGAGAGGCGCTGTGGGTCGGGGTCAGGGCCCACGGCTGGCTGGGGCAGGGCCCTGGCAGGGCCCAGGCAGGAGGGCCCGGCCTGGGCCTGCGGCTTGGGCTTGGACATCTGTGTCAGGGCCAGGGCCGGCCCATCGGCACCGGCCGTCAGCTCGGCATTGGCCACTATGTAGTAGTCCTCAGGGAGCTCCTGCTTGATCTTCTTGAGGAGCACCTCGCCGCCGCCCTCGTCAGCGGGCTGGGCCTGGGCAGCGGTGGGCAGGCCRGCAGCTGGCCGCTTGCGGGCGCCGGCGGGGGCCCGGTGGGGATGCGGCTCGAAGTCACTGTCCTCGTCGGTGACGGAGGACTCGCAGACCATGTCAAAGAGGGTGGCCTCATCCTCGTACTCCTCCACGGGCTCGCCCAGCTCCGACGGCTCGCTGCAGTAGGAGAAGTCGCAGGAGTCGCGGGTGCGGGTGCAGTCCAGCTTGGCCTTCCCCGGCCGGCCCGGGTAGCGCTCCAGGGGGCTGGCCTGCACCTCCGAGGGCACCCCCAGCATGCTGGGGCTGTCCGAGTTGAAGCTGCGGCTGTCCTGGAAGCAGACGCGCTCCTGGGAGCCGGCCCGGCAAGTGGCGGCCAGGGGCCAGTGGTAGGCATGGCCAGCGCTACAGCCCCACATAGCTGTCAGGTTGCCATGGGCCCCCTCGGAGAGCAGGTGCTTGAGGTTGGGGATGAGGCTGCAGATGGTCCCGTGGCTGTGGGCCCAGCTCACCAGCTTGGAGAGGTTTTCAGAGGAGGTGTGAAGGCAGTCCTCCATGGTACAGGATCAACAGCGGCTCGCCGCTGGGAAGTCAGCTGAAGACACGGTTCAGATCACAGGGTCCTGACACTCACGGTCGTGTGTTGCCAAGCTCATGCTTGCTGCTCGCCTGCAAACAGAGAGCAAAATCCCGCTCTTCAGCACTCCCAAAGCAAGACCACGTTTGCACGGGCAAGTGAAACATTCGTAAGCTCAGCTAAACCCATTTCACTGTCACTGCATGCGCTCCAAAGCATGTTTCTCAAAACAGCGCCTGCTTTTAAGCAGCCTTGTTCCTCATTCTGCCTGCAAAAAAATCTGCCTTTAAACCTGAGGGAAGGAATATCCCTGCAATACACAACTAAAATAAGATAAAATGGCTTTTTAAACAAGCCAGTTCAGTATCAGTGGCAATATAATTTGAAGCTTAAATCTCTGACAAAATGCAAATGCAGCCCAAAAGATGGTGATTGTGTCTTCATACTTTGGAAATGAAAATTAAATAAAATCTTAAAACATACAATTCATCTTGAACATCAGGGTGGCAATCAAGCACCAACTCAGACACCTGATGAAACTTTATGACATTTTACGTCATTTATGCACATTTATGCACATATCTCCTTTTCAACTGAATTTGAGAGGCATCAAAATGAAGGCCAGAAACTTTAGTTTTCAACATAAGGAAAAAACAAACAAGTTCACCCTTCACTGTGCTATACTGAGAGTCATCAGTTGTCCAAAGGCTTAAGAGAAGCTTAAGGGACCTGCAAGGTTTAAGATCTGAGAGTTAACCTTTTGCTTTTTTACCGTATTGTCTCTTTTGCCAGATCTAAATCACGATTCTGTTCAAGACAAACACTTGCCATTTTCATCAGAACTATTCAGAAATTTGTAGCACAAGGCATGGACCTCTGGGGCCAAGGCCATGAATCCTACAATATTTCAGGTCAAACATAAAAATACAAAACCTGTTGCATGTTCATCTTTTCCTGCCAGAAACTGCTTCCTGCCCACATGGTACAGATACTTTCCAGGCAAGGTTTCATCCCACACAAGACTCCAAGCCCTCAACCTCTCAGGACTTCAGCACTAGGACTTTCTAGGAGACATTGCAGTTGTTTCTCTGATCAGTGGTTTTTTGATCACCATAAAAAAGACAATGAAACATGATGCAGGAGATGCTGCATTCATTTACGTGAATAGAAAAGAAGGAAAAAATAAAGTAAATTTAAAGATTAACCATTCTTTCAGTAAACAAAGAAGAGAAAGGAAATGTAACATAACTCAACTAAAAATACTGAAATTGTTTACAGGTAACTTCTTGGGCTGTAGCTTTCTTTTCCCTGAGTGGTTTACCAAGGTATCTGGTATCAAAATTCAACAATCTGAGTAGTAAACTTCTGATGGTATATAAGCATGGCTATAAGGTATGTCTGGAATTAATGGCACGGGGCTTGGTCACTGCTTGATGAAGATCAGGGCACTGCTGGGGCTGGGGGCCAGGCAGTTGGGACAGCCCCAGGCATTGGGCACTGGACTAACAGACCCAGGCTGAGCTGGAATGGGGCTCCTGGGCCATGGGCAGGGGGTAGGTGGGGGTCCCAGGGCAGGATGGGCAGAGCTATTAAGGCCTATGGGTGCCCTCAGGGCCTTGACAAAAAATTAAGGTTGCAGTGGGAATGCTCAGTTTGTATATGTCTGTTGGCCTCTCGTATCTGCTCTAAATCATCTGTTTAAATCATCAACTGTAGGAGGTTGTTCACAGGAACATTTGCTGTTAATAATTATTTTTTAACTTTATTTTTTATAATGTTCTGTATTCCACACACTTCCAGATTTAAGCTGTAGTCAATGCCCATTTTCCTGTTATCCAGGCATTTTAATACTTAACTACTGCAATAACAATCTTTTTTTTTTTTTTTTTTTACCACAACCAAATGAGATACAGTTATTCAAATGTCTGTACAATCCTAGAGCAAAGATCACATTGAGAAAGACAACACAAACCAGTTTTCACACAGATCCCACTACTGGGATACTGGACCCCTCAGTAGTCCATTTCTGAGGTGGGAAATTATTACCCCCTACTGTAAAGATTCTCAAGGACCGTGGCTGAAATAGATCAAAGTCAACTGTGAAGCTCTAGCTGACTTCAACAGGTCCAGGTAACTCAGACTCCAGAGGTCTGTTAGAAAGTCAGCACTTCATAGATGGACCCCAACACATAGCCCTCACCCAGGGTCCTCACTATTATTAATACAGAACTGGACAGTCTCTCTTTCTTTACACTATTGCCTTACTTTTTAAAATGAAGGTTATTTGAGTTCCTGGAGAAGATCAATAATAAAAGAGCTCAAACAACTCAAAATTTCATGGTTGCTGGGCACAGGCTGGGCTGAGAATGTTTTAAGGTTACTGCTCAGCTCAATTAATTGAGATTAAATGTACATTTATATTCCTCTAACAATATCCATGTTTCCTATCTCACCAGCTGTTACCTGCTAGAGGTCACTTTTTCAAACAAGGGATTACATCTCAATACAATTTCAATGTGGTAAATATATATTTTAAATTATTAATCACCTAAGTGGAACATTTTTCATTAAAGTAATCAAGGGATACCAAACAAACTGCAGCACTGTCCGATGATAGCAAAGTCTGAGCGTCTCTCTTTGTATACACCTGATGACAGATCATTCACCTCCGGTGACTTTCTCAGACAGCTAAAAGTAACTGGGACCTTCTGCTCATTTCTGCAGGCCTGTTTGGAGGCTCTCCCTAACCTTCTCCCTCCTGTGCTTTGTGAACACGACCTGCAAGACCTGGAGCTCCCGTTGTTCTCATCTCACTTATATTTTCATATAGGCAGAAAAGCCCTTTACATTTTTCCGAACTTGAAATGCAGCGTTCATGCCAATGTTACACCTCATTTTGTTCCCTGTCTTCTTCTACACAAGCATTTTTAGATGCAAAATGAACTGCGTCATGGCTCGGAAAGACAGCTACACAGCGGCTAACTGCCCCTGGAGAATGCTTTCCCTAAAATCAACACAAATTACTGCCTGCCTACTCACTTGCTCTTTGAAGTCGCCTGCCAGCTAGCTACAGATAACCATGTTTGCTCTGTGCCAAGGGAGGTAAGGAGGCTGTGTTTCAATGGTTTTGCAGCCTGCGTATCCCTGCCACCCACTCTCGTTCACGAGGGTGGCCTGTGCAAACCAAAACAGAAACAGGATGGACAAGTACTGCCCACGATTCCCTCCATGAGGCACGCCATGGGTCTTTCCTCCCCACCCAGGCACTGTGCCTCACTGGTGGGGTCAAGAATGGAGCCAGCATGGGAATTTCTAGATATTTTGCAAACTTCTAGGTATTTTTCCAACATCTTTGAAATTAAGCATGACATGGAGGGAAGTCCTGGATAAAGGTTGAACAGGAAGAAGCACATCATTAGGAAACAGAGTAAAAATGGTGTAAGATTCAAGCTTGGTTTTGCAGTAGCTCAAGCCAAGGTGCATGCACAGAGAACAACTGCTACAATAAATTCCAGCTTCTATTACTGCCCACGTGAAACCCCAGCAATGGTATAGATCTCACAGCATCACCTGCAACACAAAGCTCCTTGCATGACCAGTGGCTCTGTGTAGTATAAAAATGCAGTAGGTCCCCACCTTGCAAGCCTTTTAGGCTCTGGAGAAGGCTCCCCTTTTCAAACATACAGCTTTTAAACATCTGAAAGTTGTTTGTTATATTTGGTTGTTTGTTTTAAACCTTTTAAAGATACACTGTTTTGACAGGGGTCAAAACCTCCAGGGCATCCACATTTCTGCTGACTGGTATATTTGAAGATCTGGACATAGAGTGCACCCTGCCACAGAAGAAACACCAAAAGATGGGAGGAGTACCACCATACTCACACAAGGCAAAGCGGACAATCTGGAAAGTGAACAGGAGAAAGGAGGGAGAACTGTAGTCAGGGCTATAGTCAGAAGCTACTTCAGTGCAAACCCATGGGAAAGCATGGAGCTGCTCAGTTGCTGCACGACCAGGGATGTATCTTGGGAAGGCAGAAAGCCCAGTTTGGCTCAAGTACCATTTTCTGCACAGGGAAATGAGATCAGGTCAACTGCCACGGTCTAGATTGTTTGTGCAGGGCTGAAAATCCAAAGACATCAGTTATTCAGAAGCAATGTGTCTTTGGTTCACAAACTGCCACAGAAGTTGACAATGGCACTTTGGCAGGGAGGGACTCACCTCATAGAAAGCACAGCAAATCCATCATTATCTGCCCGAGGGAACCTTGTCTGCTCAGTCAGACAGCATGCTGCTGGCTGACAGTCTGCTCTTGTTTGCTAAACCACATTTTAAAGATTATATAAGTCATTCATTCAGACTGGCAAGATTCAATAAGATGACTCATGCTTAATAACCTGCTAACACGTATACTCTGAAATCATACAGTAGCTGGCAAAAACACACTATAGCTCCAACGTGAATAACACTGGTATTTTAACTGCATTACAGACGGCGAAGCCTTAACCTTCCACAGCATTTTTCTGCAGTTTAGAGCCTAGCAATATCTAATTCAGAGTGAAGCATGTCTAGGTGCTGGAAATTCACCGCAGCTCTCTGGACCCTAAATTAAGAATTTGATGTTATGGCTTGTTTAGCTTTTACAACCTCATTTACAAAATGTCGCTGTAGTGACTAATGTGTACAGAATACATGCTATGCCAGAAAGCATTATTGTTGCAAAACAATATAAAGAGAGATCCGTTAATGCATTAACTGGAACATCACTTGATTTGGGAAAAAGAATATTTTCTGCATCCAGAACCACGATTTTTCCATAGGAGATCTACTTGGTGACCAAAGGGTAAAGAATAGCAACCTCTAAAGAGCATCCCTCTTCCATGTTCTAGGATGGGACTTGGCTTAGCTAGTTTCATGCAGACAAAATTATTCCTGATTTTACACACAGCGGTAGGAACAGGTCCCTTGTTATGACTCAGAAAAGAAGCACTGACACCAGGCAAGTCCCAGGAGCAACAGCAGTTGGTAGCTGTGGCCACCTTGAACCCTTTCCTTTATCCCATGCAGAGAATGAACAAACACCGGTGGGGAGCAAAGACCTGGCTACTTCAGCTACCTCTCCTCCTTTCCCTCCTTGCACATGAGGGTGTTGCAGTGGAGTTTTGGTTAGGACCTCCTGGGAGGTTCTTCAGGACAAACATGGAAATCTGTGATGTGGCTCCCCCAGAAAGGAGGCAGCAGAGGTGAGGATGCAGTGAAGGAGCTGAAAGCAAAAAAATGGGATGAAGCAGAGGTGTGCAGTGGGAAGCGTGTGTCCTCCAGCAGCGTCTGCACACTGGAACATGCGTTTGGTGGACCTACAGCTCAGGGAGGGTGATGGGTGCATTTTGTTGTAAAGAAGGCAGGAAACCTTGTTGGGATCCTGTCCTGTCACAGGCTAACAGGCAGTTAGCAATGGATTTCCTTCCCAGGGTAACGTTAGACAAGTCGACACAGATTAACTTGCATCACATAAATGTATGTTTGAAATTCTATTATTACTACTGATTATTGGTGTTTCAGGAACTTCCACGCTGATTTTTGTTCAAGGGAACAGTATAGCCATGGCTACATTAACCAGCTCYTGGGACATGATCCCAAGGCTGATACTACTGAGAATTTTCTAAAAGCCAAAGATTCTCAAGTAGGACTACGGTACAAAAATTACTTTTGTTAATAATAAAAAGCAGTCTTTTCTAATCTCACAGCTGTATAAAAACTCTAAAACCTGAATCCTAAAACATTAAAAGACAGGTGTAAAAAACCCGCATTTACTCATTTTACATAGCATGGATTTCAAACTAATCTTACAACAGCAGAAACCTGACTTTTAAGTGTATTTATGGAGAAGCAATGTTTTATCAGCTTCTACATTCAGAGGTCCCAAACCCTTGTGTGTTGGGCTTCGCTTTCTCATACCAGCAAAAGAAGCTCAGAATGTTTTAAATCCTCTTTGTTTTCAGCCTCTCTGCCCTGGCCAAACTTACTGGGCTGTTACTTCATCACCATCTGAGGGGAAAGCACTGCTTCATTTTGAAGGATCTTTGTTTTCGTACTTACAAGTAAGGAAACACAATTGCCAGCTAACAGATTGAGAGCACTGTGAATTAAAGGTTTGGCCACCATGGTGTAAGTATCTATCTCATTCAAGATTTTAGCCAATGGACAATATTAGGGCTTCTTTTATTATTAGCATTTCTTAAGCCAAATGCTTAACATTGCTAAAGGACTGAAGTCAACAACAGCAGAAATCAAAGTGTCCATTCGTCAGAGAAGGCAGAGCAGTACTGAGGCCCCCCCAAGGTCCTTCTGTGGTGCCATAGGCCCTGCTAGCCATCAATCCAGGATCGCAGGCAGTATTTCTCCTTCCCAAAGTAAGAGGCTGAAGCAGACTCAGCAGGAGCTGCTGCCTCCCCCAGATACCGCTCTCCAAATGCCAGAGGCCCCAGCCATGCAACAGAGCACCCAAAATCGTGCCACTGCTAATTACCTTCCCTGCTATCTCCTAGGAGGGGACTGCTACTAACAGTGGAGTTAAAGCTCAGCCTCTTTGCCCCAGTGTTTTGATTTCTTCACTGATAYCGCTAAGGATGTCATCAACTTGTCAAAGCACTGGGATGGACAACCACTCATTCAAAACAGGCCAGCAAACCAGAAGGGCTGGGAATAGGTCAGTGCATTTTCTCTAATTTTAGACTTCAGGAGTACAAAACTTCTATGTCAACTCAAATATTATTGAATTTACTTTCTGCTTGAAAGAAAGACTATGAAGAAGAAGCAGAGAGGGAAAGAAACAAAGTATGTAGAAAATAATGACATCTTATAGGCATGGTATGAATCAACTAGGTGTCCTCTTCTCCCATGGGGGAAAGGGGCAGACCTCCATCTCTGACACAAACTGCACATGGTTCCCTTTGGTTAGGAAAACATGTTTTTAATTGAATGTTTCTCCAGGAAACAAAAGGGTATAAATTACAGAGGAAAGGCTCACAAATTCTGGCAAGTTCTGCAAGCCTGTGAGATAGTTTGGCAATGTCGTGTATCCTTAAACTAGAGAATAATTCCTCCAGCTCTGCTGATTTGTCACTGTTTCCTTGTCACTTTTGTACAGTCTCCAGCTGGCGTCTTCATGGGAAAAACAACCTCTCACCTTAACAAAATCACTATTTCCAAATTATGTGAGCTTACGCTATTTGTTCACGTTTTTAGCTCTGTAAGAACTGATTTAGAAATAAATAGGGATGTACAATAGGAACAAAACAAAACCTTCATGTTAATCTTCCACCTCCACAATTCTAGGCTCATCCCAAATTTTATATTGATTCAGTCATTTATGTGTAGCAAGTGCCCACCCTTTTGTGTGTCTCAGAGTTTCTGTGCTTATATCTTGGTCTTTCTAAAGTCAGTAGGAGCTCTGCTATTGAATAAGCAGGCCAGTGTTTCACCCACAATGAACCACAATTATCATTCCTATCACCAATGAGCAGCACCAAGAACGCCTTCCTGAGATGGGGTGTGCAGGGGGACATAGAAGAAAAAATAACCACACATCTTTCTGGGCAAGCAGTGCTGTTCTCCATTCAGAAAAATCTCACGGTTGTCTGTCACACTTGCTCCACGAGACCACAGCTCCTCCTCAGCTGATGGTTAGTCTTCAGGGAAGACGCTCTCCTTGCCAAGTGTGGCACGCCTTCAACTGAAGCTGTCATCACAGCAAGCTCGAGGAAAGCAGCAAAACCTGTTTGCTGGTGAAACTCCTTCAGCTGGCTGAGAAAGAAAAGGATTTGGCTGGGACAGTGTTTGGGATTTCCTTGCCTTTTCACATGGAAGACTACCACAGGATTATGAGCCTCCCAAGAGCCTGCCTCATTCACAAAATTAAATGATCCATCCATTGACAGCAGAACGGACTGAGGAACAGTTTTGGGGTTCAATCCTTAATGCAAATGTAATGCTACAAGCACCACTGCTTCTATTTTTGTATTTTTCCTCAGCACCCACTAAACAGGAGCTACGTGAGTCTTGCTCCTGCACAGCATGCCTGAAGGGACCAAAAGAGCACTAAAAGRAGAAGTAGGTGAAAAGGGAGCAGAACAGATGGTGCAGCAAATCTGAGCGATCTGACCAGGATCTCGTCACCTAAGAACCTCTCTTCTCATCCAGATGCCAACATCTCAATTTAAGCTTCCTCAGACTGACCTGTTCGTCACTCCATTCCCCCCAGCTCACTGTGACCCTCTTGATAACTGCTCAGACACATTAATTCCTTATCATGAATCCTCTACCAAGCCAGCCCTGTGCTGGTGCTTCCCAGTCCTGAGCTTCATTCCTCAGGAATATAGGCCTGGTTTGGTTGTCCTCATTTGCAGCGAGTAGGTTCATCAGACAATGGTACAAAATGCATGGGACTGCTTCTTCTTGCTGAGGAAGGATCTTCCTTCCAAGGAACATGTCAGAAAGGAAAGTGAGCTTTCTACAGTTCATGATCTAATACCCACCAAAGTGAAGACTCCATTGAGCTCAGTGGTCATTGAACCAGGCCCAAACGTCTATTTTATGAGTTTGGACTTGCCCAAGGAATAATGTTGCTGCAGCCACTTGCCTGGATGGGTGAATTTTGATCTCTGTTCTTTGGGGAGCCAGAACTGATTTAAATATGCCTCTACACTCATATAATTCTTGTATCGTTATCTTTGACAGATGGCATTTTTTAGCTGAGTCACCAGTCCTTTGATCCCTGTAGTAAGCCAGATTCTCTTGCTTTGAGTTCACATTTTGTCTACCAAAATTTAATATAAAAAAACAAACCAAAGAAAAAAAAATAGCAGGACAAGTGATTTACCATGCTCTGGCTCCAACAACATTTGCTGAGGAATTCAGCGTGAGTGAGTAACCCCACATACARCAGTGCCTGCTCATGGGTTTTTCTCTGAAGCTCTTTCCAGACCTTTGCAAGTCATGTGTAAATATACAGGCTGTGCTCAAACACAGTTATAGAGGTGTGTTACAGCTCTGGAAAACACCCTTTTTGGAGCAGTTTGGCTTCTGGTCCAGGCTCAGATTTTCCCCAGGAATTTCCAACTGTTCATGAGAGCCCAAAGCCACCCTTGTAGCCCTCAGAGTGAGGCTGAAGTGTGGTAAGGGGGTCAAGCCTCCAGGAAACAAAAATAAGACCTCTTGCTCCATTTCTCTCAATCCAGCATCTCTTATAAGTGCTAGAAACTCTTACCTCCACTTTTAATGACTGCAAGCTTCATACAGGAGGTGGCATCCTCACTCCGAGCAAGCTATGGGGGGGTGACAATAGCAACATGGCTTTCCAGAGTAAACGCAACATGTCCCTAGTTTGCTTTTGCCAAAACTGGGTCTTGCAGTAACCAAGCAGGGACTCTCAGGTACCTCTAGTACTCAATGTGGAGCCTCTGGAATAAAAGCTGCTCTGGGGAGGAGGCAGAAATGACAGTGACCGGGAACTCTGCATCCAGCCAACACCTGAATAGTTAAACAGCTCTGCTGAAACAGTGCCGGGATAAAGACCCGGTATTCACAGCACCTCCATGAGCTTTGTCAATAGGACTGTCAACAGCAACGACAGCAACGTCAGGGTAAATATGATGGTGACACCAATGTACGCTGCTATACCATGCAACCAACGGGACGGCTCAGAGGAGAACTTGAGAAGATGCCTGTGCATTAGGATTAGTAAAATGTGACAAGGAGTTTTACTGCAGCCTCAAGTCAATCTTAGCCGTCTCTCATATTTGACTAGCTCTGTATTCAGCAAAGGACATTTTTAAAGAAAGAACACATTTTCTGGTAAATAATTTCTGAAAAGTATGTCGACAATAAGATTTTAAAGTGCTGAGTGTTTGAAAAAAGCCTAGCTTTTACTTAGCTACCGGGGGCTTAGGTATCATGGCTTGGTTATTTTGTGTTGTTTATTAAAATTTGTTCCAAAATTGCATCATCACACCATTTCTCAGGATGATCTGAATATAAAACCACACTACATCAAAGACACTAGCATTTGCCTCAGCTTGCAGTTGACAATCATTCTYTAATGGAGAAATCGCACCACACGTTGGGAAAAATCTTTAAAATATATAATTTCCTGAGTTTACAATGAAGTGTGTGTACCCTCTCTAATTTTAGAATTACAATAAGAATGAAGCACATACAGCCTGCAGGCAAGAGGTTTTCCCTGGTCTTTCATTTTCCTAGAAATTGTATTAAGAGAAAGTCTGCATGTCATTTATTAAAAAGAAGACAGGAATATTACCATTGACTTGCACACAAATTATAAAGACCAAATTCTCCCACCTTCTTAGTGGAAAACCAATGCCTTCAGTTCCAACCCAGACAACTTAACTATACCATGCTATTCCTCACAAGCAAACGCAAGCAGCGTCTGTTGATGAAAGACTTCACTGTGCCAGATYCGGTTTGTATTTTTTATTTGTAGGATTTCTCTCACTTCAGGGCTTTTCTAAACTAAGGGAAATTGGAATAGTGCAACTATGGCAATATTGAAAACATGCATTATTTGGCTAAAGAGTGCCAGTGAAACCACATTATTAACCATCTACACAACACAGAAGGTTGTTTTCTGTAGAAAATAGAACAATCACAGCAACTCAATATTCCTGTGTGAGGATAAAATTCCGCTTTCTATACTAGAATTTAAGGGTTTAGGTTTTCCCTTTTTTTTTTAAATACAGAGGTGGTTTTGGATGTTAAATGGTTTTCCAAGGACTTAATTCTCAGCAAGAAAAACGTTCTGAAACTGTCTTTACAGTGCATTTTTGTGTACTGTAAGTATCAAAAATTATCTTTATCATTAAACCGGTATCAGACTGAGGTCCTGCCTTGCAGTTTCTTTTGAAAATCTTAAAAAAAAACCAAACCTGGGAGAAAAGAGTTGCAAGAAAGAACAGACTTGAACAAAATACAAGAAACATAAAGACAGCAGATTATTCCATGAACAGGCTTGTATCCAGCTGTGCGTAACAGATCACATGCAGCTGAGTCCCCAGTAAAATTCCTAGACAAGACTTTGACGTGATGTAGAAAAAACAGTAATATGAAAGCTGCCCTAGAGATGAGCCAGTAAAAGCAAGGATTTGCATTCAAATGTAAGCCAGTCAGAAATACTGGGTAACACCCTGTAGTCAACAGCCAGCAGATAAAAATACTAGAAATGCTCCACCCAACTATGCACCAATTTTCCTATTATCCCTGGAAACATTTCTAGCTGCGTGCCTCTAACATAATATAATTGATCAATTGAGATTATCCTAAAATTTAAAGCAAGGTTTAAAACAGATTACATTTTAAGATTAYTGAGATGGGTTCCCTGAAAGTGCCCAAAGAGATCGAAGCCTCATGATGCTGTACCTACATACAGGTAAGGAGTTGGTAGCAACCCCACAGGGCGAGCAGCCTGACCTGCTGTTGCTCTTGATGGAGAAAGCGGGGAGTGGGCCACAGTGCAACGTAGAGATCTCAGGGCCGGAGCCTACCTAGGCTGTTCTGCACGGAATTTCAAAAGCCTGCAGGTCTGAGTTCAGTGGGACTGGAGCTACAGAGGCTTAAACGTATGTACATGGAAAAGGTCCCTTTGACCTTGGCTGGCTCAGTCAACCCAGGCCCCAGTTCTTAGAGGCATTTATGTAATCAAAAGGATGGACAAGCACTGAGTGGGATTTTCAGAGGTCTCTGTAGGCATGTAAACATATATAAAATCTGACCCCAATTGTCTAAAAACCTGTCAAAGCTTTAGACAGGCAAGTTCCAAAGCTTTGGCCAAAAGAGCTAAATTTGTGTTCTCGAGCAAGCACAGTTCTTATTAACATCAGTGCAAGATTTGGCATGTGCAACATGGACATTTAGGGATGGTACATGATTAAGGAACAGAGAGAAATCCCAGAATATTTGTGTGTTACATATAGAGGCACTGGCGGCTGGCACACAAAAGAAGACTTGGGAAGAAGAGCTCTATCTACCATGGAGGACTCTCAAGAGTCTCATGAGCCCTCACTTATTTCCTCTTGGAGATTCAAAAACAGAAATGTAGCCTTTGGACAACTGGAGTTCAGAACAACATGCTACTTACCCTGCTGAATGTTTGGCAGAGCAACGAAAAATAAGACTATCTATCGTGGGACCAGTAAAATGGAAGGGGGTATATAAGAAAAACCATGAATATATTGTTGCATATATTGTTACATTGTTGTCTTCATTAAAGTCTGTTCTTGCTATGCTTCATTAGTACTGGATCTATTGCACCAAACAGATGAGGGAATTTCTTCCAAAATTACCCACTTCTGCTCATACTGGTTCATTTCACGATTAGAGTGAGAAATGGCCCTAGACAAAATGCATGCTAGTAAAAACAGCTGAATAAAAGTAATTACAAGCAGGATAGTAATTTATTTTAAGGTACACACCTCAAAAACACACCACTAACCTCCTTCAAGAAATGCATCCAGATAAACATCTTAGTCTCTCCAAAGATAACAGAAAAAAACCTTAAAAAAATATAAATCTTTCCATCTGTGGTACTCCAGATTTTCTCTTCTCTTGCCAATTAAAAGACAGACAATAAACCAAAATATTTCTTAAAACACAGTAGGTTTCAAAGATACCAGAAGATATTTTACTATATCAACTTGACAGTGTTTTCAACTAATTCTTTCTTGTGGTTGCATTTATTCCAGCCTTTGAATAGAGTTAATAGAAAATATACAGCCATTGCTCATTCAAAAAAAAAGAAAAAAAGAACCTTTAGCCCCTAAATATGAGCTGACGTCTCATACCCTACAGTCATTCCAGGGACATTGATATCAATATCTAATTTCTTTTAACTCTCTCCAGATATGAATAACCTATTAGCAATTAATTACAAACACTGGAAAACATGCCAAGAATAGCTGAAGATCACAGTCTAGGTAACACAGAGCTTTCTAACATATGTAATTACTAATCTAATTTTTGTAAACATTTTCAGCAAGGACATGCACACATTAGATACCCATTCATCCAACTGTGTCATGGACAGTGTTTGCATGTGGCGCCAGTCAGGTCCCTTACACATAACTGTTCATGCAGATTCAGCAGATATCTGGACATGTCTTGTTTGGAGGAATAAAGCAGAACCTACAAGGGCTATTTTGGAATTATACTGAGGAATGACACAGGCTCTTATTTATAAATTAGAAACCAAACAAAAAGGAGAAAGGGTGAAAAAGAACATGCTGACATTGATACAGGKGCTAAGTGTATTGAACTGCCCTGACCAGCTTTCTTGAATTTCTGCTGGTRTTTTTCCAAAAGGACTTCTTTGGCAATGTGCTTGGACAGGTTCATCTCCTCTCAGAAAGAGGTGCTCCAGTCAGAGCTGCTGATTATTTACTATTATGGCAAGTCCAAAACAAAAAAAATCTGTATTGTGTATCTTTGTATTAATGCCTTGCACCATTCTTTAGGTGTCTGCAAACATGGCTGGCTTCTTCCAATTGCAAACCGTTACCAGTGAGAGAGAGTTGGTGGTGGGGAGCAGTGAAAATTACTACCACCAAACTCAGCAGTGATGTTGGTACCTCTCTCTGGATAGCCCTTATTCTGACTTTGCCAAGGCAAGATGTCCTTTCACTCTGCTGCAAATTGCAATATCCATACTCAATGCTGGAGCAACCTGAGAAAGAAGCCAGAGGGACAACTCCCCCCTGCCTCAGACCAGATCTAAGCCTTGAGCTGCTTTACGTCCCTGCTTCGCACTGACAGCATTTCACCTTTACCTGCATGCATCTCAAGAGCCACTGTGCCACGTGCAAGACAAGAGAAAACAAGATCCACCAGGTTTGAAGGGCAGTCCCTGTCCTCCCCCCGGCTCCACTTCCGCCTGCCCAATTGCAAGCAAAAGGTGCATGCTGGCACCAAACAGAAGGATGGGAGTTAACATTGAGTGTTATCACTGAAATCACTGAAAAAGTGACAGTGTCCCTGCTATGTTTAGCTTCCTAACCCTGCTGATGCTGCCAGTTCAGTCTAAGGTTTCAATAGCATTTGTCTACTGAGATTACATTGAAGGGTCAGAGCGAGCTGGCACCTCCAGCCGGAGTCCCATTACATGTACAAAGCCAACAACAATGCTGCAAACCAGCCCTTGGCAAAGCAGCCCCCTACGGGGGGACTTGGCTGGTGTGCTCAATGGAAGGGCACATTTCACTTACTGTCCTGCGGGGGCACAACATGCCCCTGTCCTGGCTAGACAAAAGGTTGGAAGCAATTTCTGCCCCACACTTTCCTGTAGTGGTAGAAAAAGAAATGCTCCCACACCCAACAGATGAACACACTTAGTCTTGCAGGACAGACATACATGTTTTTCCTTATGTCATCTACAATATTGACAAGCTGATCTCTCTGCAATCACTATTTCAAATTTAACCATTTCAGTAGAGTACGCAAGTGCTGAAATGCTGCTTCTAATGGGGCACGAATGCTAGCTCTTCTGTAACCACGCCTGTTCATAACCAAATTACTTACCACAGCCAACATCCATGAAAACAACTGCACTGAAACAAAGCACTCAAAGGCTTTACAAAACACAGAGGACATCTGAGAAGTTCAGGCATCCCAAATTATATTTGCAAAGGGCAAGCTCCACATTACCAGCTTCATAAAGCCCAGCAGCAGCAGAAGATAAAACTGAACAGCTCTGTTCCCCCTTTAAACATCTTTTATGTCACTGCTCTTAGATCAGGTAAAAACACAAACTATGGTCTCCAGTTTGGCCCTCGGAGGTGCAGCTACCTTTGTTAAAATCAGGTTTCAATTCGAGCTGCACCAACATCACACTACAGTGGAGTCTAACCCTACGGTTGCTAAAGCAAGCAAAACATTCAGGGATGTCAGGGGAAATTTAACCTACTTACTGTCTGCCAGATTGGAACAAACAGACCTAGGAATACTTCTAAAACAGATAGGAACAAAAATAAAGCCTTGCAGAGTATTTTAAAAGGCTTATGTTTAGAATAGCTGTGCAGCATGAGAATAAATCTGCCAAAGACAAAAAGGCAAGAAATTAAAATCTCTTGGATGTACACTTTTGAAAGATGGTCGATAGGGAAAGGGCAGTCAAAAGACTTATCTCTCTGCAGCACAGCTGCGCAAGTTAAACATTTCATAGCTAAGAGCACTGTGTTTGGTAACTAGCCATTTAAAAAAAGTTGTTTAAAGGTAAGGCTTCTGGTTGTTCACATTTGGAGTCCAATCCAATAGATAGAGCAAGAAGGGGCAGGGAGGGTGGTGAGGAGAGCAGTATCTGGGACAAATACATCATTTGGGAGGCAGCATTGGTTCTGTGCCAGCAACTGGAAGTGATACTTGAGCCAACCCTGTGAAGATCAAGACATGCAGAAGAAACCCTCTCTCCCATTGCCCTCCAATGCTTGCCAGCAGGCAAGGGGGTGAGAGAGGGAGACGGCACCAGAGACTACCTCGCTGCTAGGCAGGCAGTGCTCGGTGAGACTGACCTGCCAACCTGGGTGGCTGCAAATGTGGGGTGTTTATCACTGGAACATGGTGCAAATCTGAACCACAGCCACAGCTGTGCGATGTCCAATGTTGGACTTGGCCAGAGCAGTGTCGTTCAGGGCTCCCTGTTTTGGTGTCATTCTGTACTTAATAGTTTCACGCTTTTAAAACAACCAGCTCGCTTCTGCTACCTATGGAATATTTTTGATGCCAGGAATGTACAATGTCTATGACACCAGTAGTTAACATTAGGAAAAGACATTAAGAAATGAATGTCAGCAAAAAGCCCCAAAAAACCAAAACACAGACATATTTTAAACAAATGTCCATGAAGAACACAAGTGGTAATGTTATCACTGGACTAAACTGTCCAGTGAAACAGAGGAACACTGTCACCTGCCTCTGCTTTAACAAGTGCTTCCACAGAAAGTTAAAGACCAACTTTAATAATTACTATTAAGAAATTCACTCTTTACCCAACTGTCTAACTCAAATACTCACTGCCAGTTTCAGCAAGGCTCACATATGCCTGTAGTTTCTTAATGCTTGCTCATAGCACCTGACTGCCCCAACAATGCTAGTAGTTCTACCATTAGGCATAAGGGAATGGAGAAGTATGTGAGATGTCTAGGCCAATCCAGAGGGACTGGTGGAAGGTAAGGTGAAGGTTTCGTGCCTTGCTCAACTTCATCAGCTCCATCCAGCTCCTGCACCTTCACAGCACATGCTGCTGCCATCCATGTCACAGCCAAGTGGGATTCCCAGTTGCCAGTCATATGCCAGATCCTGAGTGATGTACAATGAGGGCACTCACTTGATTTTCCTTGCACCTCCCCATTCATGCCACGCTAAACTCCTTTGTCACAGAGGTTAACATAAGCAAGACATATTTCACTAGTGCGATAGTCTGCACAGTCTTGAAATCAGGGGGGGATTTCGGTCAGGGTGCAAGAGCTGGAGCAGCGTGTGCTCTCTGTGCCACGCGGCAGAGAGGGAGCAGTTGGGAGCACTCTTGGTGAGCAGTGGATGAACAGACGCCTGTAAAATTAAATTCACAATGCTTGTAAATCTTCTCAAACCACCCTTACCACTGAAAATCAAGGATTGCCCTTTATGGCAGTTTCTAGACAACCTTCTCTGTTAACTACGAAGAAGMAGCTGGCAACCAGACAGGCCATGTGTTTCATTTACAGCAGCAAAAGTTCCTGAAAACTGCTCTCCCCAGCAGCCTGCAACCTCCCACTCCCAGCCCACTGAATCCCCAGCATGCACTGCAGAGGCTTTTACAAACACAAAACAAACCAAAATAAAATAGGATTTTGTCAGAGCAAACACTCTGTCTTGCCCCAGGGTATGCATGGTCATTCTGTCTGTCTGCCCAGGTTACTCCATGCTCCCTTAGCATAACAAGCAAATGCATCCCATAAGGAAGAGCAAAAAAACTTTCTCTTTTTGTCAGCAAAATGCAGGCATATTGCTTTGCACAGGCAAGCCTGGTGGCTTGCGTGCTGCAGGTGCAGTGGAGTGCATGAGGTCCACATGCACCATATGCAGCATGCTGCATTTCCTAACGAGCATCAGGCAGCGCCAGTTAGCTCTTGCATTGCCCATTTTTTGCCTTTTTGCTGCCTAGCTGTAGTCTCTTTCTCCTCAAGGTATCACTGGCTAAGGTATCATCCCCAAAAAGACACTGTTGAATATCGTTCCCTCCTCTTACCAGAAAAACCTATTGCTTTGACCCTGTCTGTGGGGAAGGGTATTTTGTGTCTCACTTCTACCACACTCCCAGCCCTTGCTGATGTGAAAGCCAAGAAAGCAACAGGAGCGGGTTACTGCTAAACAGCCAGGAAGCTCATAGTGCAGTCCAGGTGCAGGTTGGTTTGCAACTGTTCATTCATGTCCCTCCTCCTTTATCCCCATTATTGCACGTGTGTCCTCCACAACACAGCTCAAGAGCATGAACCCAGCAGGGTTCAGCCTGCTCCTGACCTTGGGCATCGCCTAGAAGCCAACCGTGGTGGCTCAGGTGCTCATTAAGATCACAAACCATGCCTGCACCTTCTTTCTTAAGCACTTTTCCCCTCCACCTGGAGAAGCGCAGATTTCATCAGGGCTGCAGCACATGACACTCCTCAGTGGAGCCGTGCATTTACCAAAACACATTGCTCATTATATTTGCCCACCTCTGTAGCTGAGCAAGCCTCTCACACACACTTCTCCCCCAAAGGAAGCCATTTTCACATGACTTTGGAGAGGGACCCAGCTGCTCTCGGTGGTGCAGGTGGGAGGGTAGAGGTTATTCTCCCCATTTTGTGCCCCTCTGACCTGTTAGACCACCAGACCTGCAATCCCGATTCCTCAGGGACTGGATCACTGGTTTTGCGCTCTGGAAACAACCCTGATTTTGGAGCGATGGGGTGGCAGTGGCGAACAGGCTGTTTTCCTTTAATTATAAACCTGACACTACTGGGCAAGCTGAAAATCCAGCCATATGATTACAAAAAAAGCCTAAGAAACAGGTCTTGTCCTTGCATCCAGCCTTGGGGAAGGTGGTCTGTTGAAACACAAACCTTTCCAAACTCCGGGGCAGACACATACAGCAGGTTTGCATAGCTCAAGCCCAACGCTGCGACGTCCTTCCTTCATCCTCTGGAGCTCATCCCTTYGCAGGCAGAAAGGAAAATCACTGTAGCTGTCAACGCTCTCAGGCAGAGCAAGGCAACCCCRGTTCATCGCCGCAGAGGTATGTCTCATCTTGGAGCGAAGTCAGGAGCTCAGTGGTCTCTGACTGCACATAATGCTCATTAGCAACAAAACAGCCTTTAGCCCAGGTCGCTCTGACTCAGTTTCTCCTCCCATAAAATGGGAGTCACGTTTCTGTAGTGCAAAGGGTAGCGCACTGTGGACAGCCCGCATGGCCCTCCTTGGGGTCTTCAGGGGCAACTGGATGGAGAGCGGACAGGACCAAGGCAAGACCATTGCTGACCACACCATTTTGGAGGGAACTGTAGTCTCCTGCCTAGAGAATCTGATTCAAAACTTGGTTTTCCCTTGAGAGATTTATACCAAAATACGGTAAGCTCTTTCTGGAAGCAACAGTCCTGAGTTATGTGGCTTTTGAGGCAAACTCAAGTTTGAGAGTCCCACCTCATCTCCCACCTAAACAGCACCAAGGTGTGTAACCACCAGGTTATCTGGTGCACCAGATAGTTTCTTCCATCAGTTTATTTCCTACTTAAACGGCTGGAAACTTCCCTGCATTTTTTGTGTTGTTTTCTTCCTTCTCTCATTCACCCTCTAAGGATAGTACTGACATCTGTCTCTTCAGAGCACTCAGGCAAAGTACTTTTTCAAAACTTGAGACTTTCTTCCCCTTCACAGTATATTCTGATACTGAACTATCCCAAAACTGTCTTCCTGCAGTCTCCTACCCTCAGAGCACAGGAATATTGGTTTCTTATGACAGTTGACCATAACTGCTGCTTTTCACTGTCTTGAGATAAAATACTGGGACCATTGCACGCTAGCGGCCAACTACTAATGCAGATCTTGATTTTTAATGACAAAACTACAGCCTTAGCGAAGAAAGCAAATTACCCAGAAAAGCACTAGCAAAGTAGTTGTTTACAAAATAAAAGCTTTTCTGAGGCAACTCTTGTACAGAAAGTCCRGACAGCACCACCCTACCCTTTCCACATGCACACACAGTATCTGATACCAGGCAGATGGTGGTAGTATCAGGTGTCTGCTGTACACTTATATCAGATACAATAAATAATACACAACTAATGCAAAATATCAGTTTCATTCTGTTCCTACTTACTTGAGACTGCACTGCATGCATTACCTTATCTCTAGCTGAATGCAACACATCTGCCCAAACCCATCACTGAAAACTGAATTAAATTTCCTTGGCAGTAATATTATTATATATGCAGCATGTTTATCTAGTGCTGTCTTTTCTATTTTCTATCTTAAGTGTCTTGAAAATGTAAAAGCAATTCAATTTGCCGCCTACTCAAATACTTTCTACCAAACAATCTAATGGGTCAAACCATGTGAAAAATGGTAATGCCGTTTTCTTTTGTCAGTCCCCTGAAACCAGCAAAAAAACCCCCTACACAACAAAAACAAGACATTGTTTCTCAAATAGCATGTCATATCAGCAGGAATTTTACTTTGACATCCTTCTGAATTCCTTATACTATAATTATAAATACAGCAAGTGATACACTTCTGTTATTTTTGAGAAAGTATCTTGCACAGGCAGAGCATAATTAAAAGTAGTGCAGCACGTAAAACAAATGCAACCAGATAGGATCACACTTGGACAATGGTCATGAGGGAAAACTGCTAGACCCCTGATGGCTGTGAGAGTCTTTCAAAGTAGTCATTAAATAGAGAGGAAAGATGAATCAAGCAGATGAAAATGACCTATATGACTTAATTTACTTGACCTTCAATAAAGCTTCAACAAGATACGTCATGCCTTAGCATGGATTAATTCATGTAAAAGCGGTATGCAATGGCAACAGCGGACCTTCCCRCTGTGTGAGAAGGACCTTGCTGACAGAGGGCTCTGGCATTAGTCATGGGGGCCTGGGTCCAACTCTCCCAGTCACCAGTTGGCTGGGAGGAGGCTTTTACACCAGGCAGCGCTGCAGACCTCTGCTTAACCTGGCCCCCGAAGCACGTTTCTGGGACATCAGCCCTGGACAAAAAGCCCATGCAAGACTGCAGGAAACTCACTGCACCTCCAAACTGCACTGTGCAAGATGGACAACCCACACAAAACCCAGAGGAACGGTAGGTTCATCCACAGAAAAGCCCTGGTCCCTCTGCACAGCCAGGATGTCCCCACCTGTTGCCCTCCCCAAGGCTACCAAAGGCTGCCTTGATTTTACAGGAAGATTTGTATAGTACCATCAAGGCAACGAGGTGTGTCCTTCAAGCCTTCCTACCGACTTGCCAACCCAGTCCCAAAACCCTGACAAGGACATCTGTGGCAGCCAGGGCAAAACTGCATTTGAGCAAAGACTCCAGCTCCCTCCTCCACACAGGAGTCTCAAGAGCCACAGGCAGATGCTCTTCCATCACCTCACTGAGAGGCACAATGAAGTCCCTCCTGATGGATGACCTGAGTAGGAAAGGGAATATGCACTGGTCATCCCAATTTCTTCTGAAGAGCTACAGTCTGCCAAAAAAACAAGAGAGGAGAAAAAAGACTGGCAATTCCCTTGGAACATGTCAATGAAGATCACTGCCCAGTGGCCATTAGTAGTGGAAAAAAGGGCATTTGATGAAAAGGATGGATATAACATAATATTACAAATTTACCCCAGRTATGCCAATGGGAGCAAGAAAACCTGTCTTCCAACACTGCACAGTGTAGGCACGTAGAGAAATTCACCAGGTGGAGGCAGCCAAGGAAAGACACTGAACAGCCGAGTCTAGATGTGTTCACTCAGACTTTCCACTTTTTAATTGTGCCAGGACAGTGGTAGTGCATCAATACTAATTGAAGTATACTTCATGAACTAATGAAGTAAAACACAGAGCAATTTGCTCTGCTCTTATCTTGTTAAAAAGCGTATTCCTCATGCCCAATGTGAATCTCACAGCCATGGGCAGGGCACCAACGTCAGGGTACAGACATGAGGGGAACTGCTGCAATGAGGGAAATCATCGCCTTCCACTGAAGGAGCAAGAGCGACTTCTCCTCCAGAAGAAAAATAAAATCGCCTTCCCCAAAGGGCAAGCCCTGAGATTTTAAAATACACACACACGCGCTGGATTCATACCTCTTTGTTTCGTAAGACCTGCTGAAGTGGTTCCAGGTTTTTGCTTCCCCTGTCTTAATCGTCGCAGTATTATCCCATGTAAATACTTCTGCACCAGTTAAATGGTCTGTAAACTAAGCTAATCAAACACAGCTGAACAGTTTAATCAGTATCTAGGAGGTCAGCAGAGGTGAAGACAGTTTTAGACTTGCCTGACTGGAAGGAGGTCACTTAGCTTTACAGAGTTAACTATCCAACAGGAAAGTATTGAATGTTAACACACACACACAAAAAATTAAATTGCAATGGTTAATAGTGCATATCTTTGCTATATGGCTTCGAGCTGCTATTTCTCCTTGACTCCTGGCTAGGCCAAAGCAAATTTTAACCATCTTTATGAGACTGTTCAAATGCATACAGCAAACACAGTGCATTAAAGCAGATGCAGCATATTGAAGAGAGCTCAATTAAAGTGTCGAATGTTTCTTGCAAATAAAGGGCCGGGTGAATAACCACCCTCCATATAAATTGCCTGATGCTTTATTCCAGTAATGCTCCACTATCTTGTGGAGCTGTTCCAAAACACAACTTATTTGCGATGCTCGGTATAATGTATTCTCTTGCAGTCCAAAAGAAATTGTAAATCCAAATTTTAAAATTTTTAATTTTTTTCTCTGCCAGACAGCCTTTTTTTTTCGTACATGTGAATGCATTACAAAGAAGGGCTGCTGTACATTTCCATACCGAAATCAGTCTCATTTTTTCTGAACAGATTATCTAACCGAACAAAAAAGCTAGCTGAAAGAAAAACATTCACAGACAATTTTGGAAAAGATACAGGAAAAAAAAATGCATGGAACTTAATTATCTACTAAAATTTGCAAGCATTAATTGACTAGTGCCTCTGTTTCTGGGAGGATCACTCACCTGTGTTTTGCTGGATTGCACCATAATGTCTAATATGTTATAGGACTGAGCCCTTAGAGTATTTATGGTAAGCAAGTAACCGTGACCAGGGTAAGACAAGGGGAAAAAAATCTACATAATGTGGATTTATATATATTGCGTATATAATTTTCTGGCTTTCTTCACTCACCCCCACAATAACTATCTTCTCTCCCTCAAATCAAGACAGATTTGTAAAATCTAAATATCTGACCCAGCTCTCCCCAGCCAAAAAATCTTCATCAGTCACCAGTATTTCAATCAAATCACACTGCCTGTTCAGCAAACACTCAGCACTGTGCCTGATTTTTAGGCTGATGCCAGGCACCAGGTCAGACAAAGCAGGTGGAGTCCTGCATTGCTTGTTTAATTCATAATATTCAGTCCAGCGAAAATAAGCCTTTTATGGGGTTCTTAGCTATACCCTGCTATGAAGTGAAGCTGTGCGCAGAAAACAGGATTTAACTGAAAGAGGCTTTGGACACAAGTTATTTGCATGAGGGTTTTTTGCATGCCTTGACTTGGGGGCACAAGTTTTAAACTTGTAAGGAGAATCTACATTGAAATACAACTTGAAATCTAGAAGATCTGGAAATTATCAACCTGCTGGTGAATGTTCATTCATTTGTTATAAAGACCACACTTCTTTTTAACTGGTTTAGTTCCACAACAGTTACCTGTATTTGTGGAAATCAGATGGAAATGTTAAACCTGAATGGTTTAAAATTAAGTCATCAACACTCATCAAGTCTGCTAAAATTGCTAGGATTCACACATCTGCCACAGACTATGCCAAGCACTTTACAGAACAGTTTCAACTGTAGTTTACTAGTTGCAGAATAAATATTTGCCTCTTGGGTCGAAAAAATTTAAAACTGAGTCTGTGAGTAAGAGCTCAGTTTTTAAAAAGGCACCCTTGATTTTATAGTTACAGATAAGAAGGTTAAAATATGCTTTAAATAAAAAAGAAAAAAAAAAGAAGCCAGACATGATTTTTCCCCCTAACAGAACTAAAAAAAGACAGTATGAAATCTAAATTTCAGACAGGAAATACTCACTTTCCTAGTTAAACATGAAAAAAAAGACTCTATAAAAAGCTTTCAGTTACAATAAAATCTGAGCAGATATTTAACCTCACAGCGTAGAGTGGCATGACCTGGTATGACTATGGACTGCTGTAGGGGGACAATCCACATGATGGAGAACAGAAAATGTTCCACTGAATGAGTACATCGACATCTTCCGTGCAAAACTGGCTCAACAGCAAGGTTCAAAATCTCACAGATTAAAAAAAGGTGTCAGCTTCTACATTTTGAGAATAGTTCATTAATTTTGTTCCATCCTGCAATATTTTGCAAATTCTAAGCTATGACATTTGGAGTGTTACCAGCTAAAATATGCTGGCTCCTTATGGTGTGTTGCAGTGGATTTTGCAAACTATCATGGGGCGATGAGGGTTTTCTCTACAGCTTCAGGAGAACACTTAGCAGAGAACGTAAATACATCCTCTCCCCTCCATACTTAGACTGCAGAGACACCAGAAGTATAGAAATTACAGTCAGCGGCTTCAGGTTTAAGGAGAGGAAACAAACAGAAAAGTTAAGAAAACACAGCGACACCAAGTGCATACCAAAAGCTCATCTTTCCCTAATTTCGGCTGTCATTCTGGAAACTCCCTGTGCACAACCGCACGGAAGCACCTGACTGTAGCTCAGCTACGGTCTAAATACCATACTAGCATGCTGTTCAAAAAAGGGAGGAGGTTTCTAACTGTTCAAGTGCTTTCCTACACCGGGACTACTTCTAGGGAGGTATCGGTACCGTGACAAGGACAAAGCTGAAGATATGCCAATTGAAAAGTGTCTTCATTTCGCTGCGGTGTTTTCCTCTTCATGCCATTAACATCCCTCCACGCGCCCGTTCACACATCACTCCGGGTCACGCTGCTCTACCTTACGAGGTGGTGCTTTGCAGTCACCTACAACTTCAGAGAAGTGCCCTTTCTACCCCCCCTACTTCCTATTAAAAAAATTGAGTTTCTGGTTGTCTTTCTTCAGCCCTGTTGGGAAACGTCCATTATATTCTTGTTCTAGAGAAAAACTAGGGGACTAGGGGTTTAATCATGAAAGAAAAATCACTAAAAATTAGGGCTCCTCCTAAGCAGACTCACAGTTCCGCTCTCCCTGCTGACAGACGCTCATGTAACCTTGCTGTGAGGACTTCCCATGGCAGCATCCTCGCAGGTTACCCCAGAGCTTCGTGAGCCTTTTTCTTAGAGAGCACATTTTGATGCCTAGCCCTGACCTTCCTTCCTACTGAAAATTATTGTTTCCTGTCCCATCCACCTTGGTCATGGAGCAAAGTTACTCCCTTCCCCTTTGCAGAGCTTTTTTTTTTTTGCTAAAAAAAATTTTGGCCAAAAAATTGCTACCCAGCTTGTAATTTCAGCATTTCCCTAATCCTACCACAGAGCAGAACCCTGCGTTTTACACCTCACACCCTGTCATCTCCAGCCCAGATCTCCAACCTGTTGAGATGATTTGAAGTCTGATTCTGTGCTCCCCCGTCTTTGTGGCTCCTTCTGGCCTCATGCTCCACGCAGGTGCAATACGGAGGGAGGGGTGTTATTCTTTCCACTGTATCATTCGGGAAAACACTGGATAGGACCGGGAGCAGGACAGATCCCAGCAGAACCCCAGCTCCCTCACCCTGTAAGTCAGACACCTTCTCTGCAAGACCTGTCTCTTCTCTCTCATCTGACTACAGAATAGAATAGAATAGGTATAATAATAATAATAAAAAATAATAATTTAAAAACATATATACCATGTTAATATAAGAGATTATATTATATTAAATAATATAGAATACATAATAATACAATATCAAAATAAATTATATTATTTATATGTACTACAAATATTATATATGTCTATATGACATATATATTTATAAATAAGCAAAATTTTATGTTTGTATTTTATTCATATTTGTATATGATACATCTTTACGTATTTATAAAATATAACAGCAGTTATTTTGGGACACTACTGGGCAAACTGTTAAGTGATTTCCCAAAACAGCTTGTAAACCGCAGCCCTTGACCACGTGGAAATTTACACCCCCAAAATAAATGGCTGGGTTCAGCAGAGGCATTTAGAAGCTCTGCTTTTTTTGTTGGGGGGGGGCGTGCAGGGGCAGGGGATGGCATTTGACACTGGCAGCCGAAACAGCAGAACCCAACAGCAGCTTTTAAGAACCGCAGCTCCCTTGCTGGCAGGCCAGCACACCTCCACACAGGGGAAAACACTGCTTTAAAATGCTGCTACCTCTAAAACTAAAGATGACGTTCAGCCATCAGGAGCAGAAACACGGCGTGGTGTCTGGCTGTTAGCCATTTCACAGCTTTCCACTGGAGCTTTCCCTTGAAGACGGATTTCTAACCCGCCACTTGTTCCAGTTAGTTTTATTCTGTTTGTCACACCAACCAGCGATCTTTAAGGCAGGATGGGTTAATATGCAGTTAAGTACCACAGGTCATTTAGAGGCTGCTTCTGGCAGGGCAAAGAAAGAATTTCAATGTAAACTACTAGACCATCAGTGGTTTTTCTTTTCTCCAGCCTTAACCCATGACAGGATAGCCACTGAAATTTGAAATTACTAAATTCAGTTGCTGCCAGCTTTACACATATTTTGAATAAAACTGCTATAGAAGATAATTATATCATGGATACCTTTCTTGTCTCTTTCGTTAAGATGCAGCTGTTCATAGGTGAAGGGACTAAACAATAAAGCTTTCAGACTATAGCGTTGGTG
The DNA here is from genome assembly GCA_035582835.1 of Phoebastria nigripes. Taxonomy (NCBI): domain Eukaryota; kingdom Metazoa; phylum Chordata; class Aves; order Procellariiformes; family Diomedeidae; genus Phoebastria; species Phoebastria nigripes. The sequence continues at coordinate 798,439 of JAYKAV010002814.1, read as the reverse complement.
ATTCAAGAAAAGAAAACTACTTGTCATCTAGTCCAGTTGCCAAAGCTAAGCAACATGTGCATTTGGATGTTTGCCCACTGCTATATGTTTATGTTCCTGTTTTTAAAAAACATTTTGGAGGGTTTTTTTTGCCTGATTGTCCACACTGACTAAAGACACTCACTTTAGTGAAGGTCACAGAGGAAAATAATGGGGCAGACCATACAAAAAAGGGTGGGAAAATTAATGAAATAAACAAAGCTGGAAAGAAAAAGGGAGAGGCATCTCTTCCCTCCCCTTATCTCTTCCAGTTATCTTAGGTACTATTTATAAACCACATATGTAAAATATTTTACGTACAGTGACTGTTTTTTAAAAATAATTACTTTGAACTCTTGTAGTGGAAATAAAAACTTGCAGAAGGTCAGTGTTCACTCCGTGAATACCATGAATCTAATCCTGTGATTTCGCACTTACAGGAAAACTTTTGTTCCTGTAACTTTTCACAGGACTAAAACCCTAAGATGCCTGGGTCCAACAGGACTCATGTGATGTCTCTGAGCTAACATCAGTCAAGTGAACAAAAGTTTGCAGATCCTGCCTGTTGCTAAACAATAAATAAGAAAAGGGAATGGAGCAATATGAAGGAACTCACCAGCAATACAAGGACCGTGATAGAAACTGGCAGACCAGAAAATGTGGAAAACACCTGTAATTGAGAATAGCTCCCAGATGATGCAAAATAACTTACTTTTTTGCACACACATCAGTCAGACACAGAAGAGGTACATAAAGCTCAAACTAAACCGAAGATCTGAGATGGGTCCTTTTCACCATAACTTTCAATATTGTGTTTTCTTCTGAGAAGGGTATCTGCTTACATCCCATCTGTGTATGTACGACTGAGGCTAAATTGCAATACATTCTCACCATGCTGAAGGCATCTATTCTTTTATTTCTGTTTCCATTTTGACTGCTTGAGTTCGGACAGTCATATGAACAAGACCTTCTATTTACTTCAGGGCCCAGAATTACCAAACCAGAAAAACGCAGACAATCAGTGGCCAGCCAAGGGTCTCATTAGGGAAGCTGTGCAGTGTACTCGTTACCATGGAAACGAGAGAGGGCTGGCACGCTGTAATTTCTGTCTTGCAAGAGAATTCACCAACCCTGCCAGTAAATAAAGTTCATAAATCAACAAATCAGAGCCAAGGTCAAGTAACTCAAGATGAAGCAGTCATGCTCCATGGGTCGTCTTCATTATTAATAGTACTAAGGTATAAGTCTTTCAAGTTCCTTTGAGCTATTATGCAGATCCATCACAGAAACATTTGACTCAAATTAACACACCTTTTTGAATATTTTTCACAGAAAAGGAACCACAAAAGCTGATAAAAATTTGCACTACTTTAAGTCACTAACCTTCATCTCACCCTGTTTTACTTTGTGGTAAGGTGTGCAGCAATAACCTTTGAAAGCAGAGCCTTATGCTCAGCTAGTTACACTTGAATTACCAGATGCATAACAATCCTCGAGAAGACTAATTGCCATACACGTTTCTGTGAAGTGCCTCACAAACAGTAGTTAATTTTCACACCACCTCTGTGAGCTGTGCATGGATGGGTTATCACTCCCAGAGTGCAGATGTGGAAAAACAGTGGCACCGTGGAAATGAGTGCCAAGGCTGGGATTACAGGTCTGCCCACACTTAAGACCTTCAGACCTCTTCTGACCATTTTATAACTAACGGGGAAGGGAGGCAGAGAGGCATGAGGTCGGGAGACTGAAAATACTGAAAGATGGCACTGCCGAAACTCCGAGAGTCTCCGCTGAGCTGGAGTGTGTGGACAGACAGCCCAGCCAACTGGCAACAAGGCCAGGTTTGGTGGCCACTTAACGAAGGTGCACCTGGTGACTGCGAGGTGTGAACTGCGAACGAAGCAACTGCTTTGGGAACTCGGTGACTATAAACCGGTTATCATTGCATGAATGAAATAGAATTATACTGTGCTTTTGAAACTTTCAGTAAGTTCAGTTACAGGAAACTTCCTGGTGTTGTACAGAGACTACCAGTGCATAGATGCATCAGTACAGGAGCAACATCAATATGTATTTGCTTAAAATCCAAACCAAACCAAAACAGTAGCTTGCTACCAATGGCTAGAGAAGTACTTGAGCTGTTACAGTTTTTCTACAAGTTTTATGTTACCTCCTGGAAACCTAGCTATTTTAGCAGAATACAAAGAAGACCTGTGTTACACTCTTGAGATGAGTTACTGGCAACACCAGAAAGAGTAACTCCACTACGTATCTCTCTCACAAAAAGCTTTACACTGCATGCAAGACCACCAATTATCCCCTGAACATTTTCTGTTAATGCTTAGTTCACACAGTATCTTTTTGCCAATTCTTATCTCTTTATTACTCATTTGGGCGCAAGGTTTTTACACTATCAAGTTGGTTTGTTAGTTTACCTATAAAGGATTTCAAAGAGCTGACAAATTTGAGCACAAGGTTGAAAACTAGCTTTTTGCTGAAAGCCACAGGCGGAGGGGGAGGAGGGGCTGTGGGTATCACTTAGCCAGGTCACGTGCCAGGCTCAGCACAGGACAGCAGGTAAGTGCATGAACCGTGTGACTTCTGACTTTGACTTCTTTGTGGCTTTGGAAGTGGGCAAAAAAAGGTTTAACCAAGCCTGAAATGATGTTTGAAAAATCAGCCTGAGACAACTGGCAGATCTGACCCTCAAGGAAATTTTACTCAGGTCCTGGTAATGCCAGTCAGTTGGAAGCAGTCTGAAGCAATGCACATGTGCTGTGGGGCAGGCGTGCAGCCCCAGCGTGGTGCTGGCTGGGGTGATTAGATTAATTGCAGTACCACACGAGTACAGCCCTGTCGGTCTGAGCTCTGAATTATACGGAGGGGAACAGAAGCAGCCACGGGGGGAAACAGGAACTGGTCACTCCTGACCTGAAATGACCTTTTGGGGTTACTCTGTTTAAAGAAGGAAAAAAGTTAAGAAAAACAAGCCTAGTCCCTGACCTGAAAAGTTGTCATCTAGAATGTAGCAAAGGGATGTAATGATTTGATTCATGCAGATTCTCACTGCTGCTAACAAGAGCACTAAGGGCTTGGTCCCATTCTCTTCAAATCAACAGAAAAAAGGAAAACCATTACTGTCCCTGGCAGTTCACAGTCAAGCTTTAGCATCTATCGCAGTTTTAGCATTGCAGCACTACTTGCAGAGGTTGTATTTCTGAGAAGGATAGTGGGGGAATGGCAGAGAAGGCAGGCAAAAGCAAACTTCACAGATTAACAATTCAAATGTTGAAAGCCAGGCATATATGAGGACTTCATCTTTACYCAGTGTATTGTTTTGTTTCGATGACAGATCTTCATTCACTCGAATGGAAGCAGCCTTACTCTACATCTAGTACTACTGAATAACCAGCTATGTTCAGGGGATATTTATAACCATTAACACTGTAGATAGAAGGTGAGTTTTAACGTATGTCTCACAGTTATTCCTTTGGCTGGAAAGTGGCTCTGTTTCTGACAGCTRGAATTAAATTGCGGAAAGCTCAATACATCTCTCCACTGTTTTCACTCTTTTCCTTTGCACTTAACCATCTTTTCCAAGCTTGTTTCACAGTTTGCTGGCTTCCCTTATCACTCCTGCCTCGTCTCGGTGACAAGCCAAGTTTGCGAGGGGCTGCCTTTCCCAGCGCGCACCCCACTGCCTGCTCAGGCTCGGGACGAGAGGGACCCCCCGACGCTCCCCTGCCATCCTGCGGGAGGTGCCGGGGGGGGCTGAACCCCCCGGAGGGGGCCCAAACCACACCGCCAGGCACTGCCCCTCTGCCCCCCGCTCGGCGCAGCTGCCAGACCCCAGGGTCCCCAAACCGCAGCCCCGAGACCCCAGGGTCCCCGAACCGCAGCCGCCCCGGCTGCCCCCCCCCCACCTCTATTTCAGCGGGGGGCGGCAGGAGGGGTCGCTTTTCTTTTTGCAAGAGGATGCAACGCGGGGTGGGGGGGTCACCCCGCTCCCTATGCTATGCCAAACCCCGACCCTCTCCCGGGCACTCCTGCCCCTCCACCTCCCCCTGCCACGGCACACTGCCCCGCGGAAAGGCGGGGGGCCGGGGAGGCTGTGTATCTGCCCGGGGAAGCTTCCCGGAGAGCCCTCCGCTGCGCACAAAGAGAGATACGGGGGATACCGCCCGCCCCACCGGCGGGCAGCGCTGGATGCACGCACACGCACACGCACACACACGCACACACACGCACACACACACACGCGCGCACACGCACACCCACGCACGCGCATGCACACACACGGTGCAGCCGGGCGGGTCACGTACCTGCAGGTGCCTGTCCGTGGGAGCGTGGGGCGGGGAGGCTGTGCAATATCGCCTGTATTGCATGGGGGGGATTACCGTGATATTGCTCGGGGGCTGGGGAGGGGGGGGGCTGCTCTGCTCCCTCCGCCCTCTTCTTCTTCTTCCTCCTCCTCCTCCTCCTCCCCCGCGCCGTGCGTGTGTGTGCGCTGCCCTGCGCGGTGGTACTCCGCGCCGGAGGAGGCAGCGACGGGCTCCGGCTCCTGTCAGCTACCGGAAACCGGCGCCGGCCGCACACACCGCAGGAAGTGTGCAACGGCAGCCCGCGCACGCCGCCCCGCACACCGGCCCCGCCGCCGCCCGCGGCTGCCGGCAGCGGCCGCCGCCGTGGGCCGGGCCGGGCGCCCAGCGCTGGGCTGCGGCCTGCGCGGGGGAGCCCGAGGGAGGGGTGGCTGGGAAGACGGGTGGGACTGAAGGCTGTCCGGAGGAGACCCCAGCGCCGTCCTGTGGGGCACAGGGCAGCAGGACCCCCCGGGTGATGGTGATGGCCGAGCACCGCCGCGTGGGAGCGGGCACAGGGGGTTGCTTTACCTGCATGGCCATGGGTAGGAGTGTTTACCTTTAAAAGCAGGGAGAGGAACGCGTGCATGCAAAACCAGGATTGTTCGCTAATACCAAGGAACACATTCGCAACTGACATGAAAAATTATTCTGATGAAGATCTGTTGTCGTACACCAGCCGAGTTACTCAAAGTCGCTGTGTCCAAACGACTGCTACTCAATTGTTTTGTGCAGATACAGAGATACGCAATTTACTGTTACTTCACTTTTTTGCATGAGATCATCCGTACAGCACCATGTGTTTATTAAGTTTATGTGGAGTAGATACATATGCACGCATATATGTGCACCCCTCCTACGTCTGTATACAGGACAATAAAAATTGCAATTTATCTGTTGTGAAAACTGCAACTCCCTCGATTTGTCTGCAAGTACAGATCTCCACAGCAACATTACTCGTATTAGGATTTTTTTGCAGTTAATCATGGGAGGGCTCACCACGTGCTTGCAGCATTTTCTCTGGGTGTGGGTTCTCCCACAATAAGCGAGGCGCGTGCCAAAGCAAACTGCTCATCTCCTCAGTTGGGCTTTTTTCCCTGCCTTGTTGCATCACTCCAGAAGGAGACAGGCCTGGCTGCTGCTGGGAGAATATCAGCCTTCCAAGCCGGCTGCTTCATGCCCCAGAGGTTTCCTTTCCTCATGTTCCTTATGCCAACATTTGCAAAACTTGAATGGGCTAACACATGCTACTAGCTACGATGGCAACAATGCTTATGCAAGAGTATAATGGAGGCAATCTGGAAGTGTATTCGTGCCAAAAATAATGCTCTTTCTGGGTTTGCCTGTGATGCACTAGGGGAATTTGGTAGCAGCTTTAACCTCGCCTAGGGAAGGTTGCCATCCCTTCTGCTCTTGTTATTTTCTGTAAGAAGATGTCATTGTTGCTGCAACTCAACAGAGGTCTTTAATACTTTAAAATTAAGGGTTCAGTGTTAGACTCTTAAAGATGGAGAACCCTAAACAGAAGTAGTAATTACTCCAGGGAGTAAAGGGAGAGTCTGCCTTCATCCATAATGATCAAACACATGACACCCTGCTCCCACATCTTCTCGCTTTTAGTGTGGGGACCTGGAGTCAAAGCACTGGCATCATGAAGGACAAGACCACCACCATCCTGGACTCTGCTGTGTCCGCAGGCTCCTGCCAGGGGCTGGCATGGGCAGCTTTTCAGGCATATGACCCCACAGCACCCCTCAGGCTACCAAACACACCTCCTGGGCAGAGGCTGCATGGGTCATAYGGTTCAAACCAGTGCTCTGTTTGCCTCCGAGGTGGGGCTGCTGAGCTCTCTTTTCAAGATCAAATAGTTACATATTCATAAATTATGTCAATAAGGAATTCCTGAAGAGAAGAACTGCCTTCTAAACAGACACTCTGTCTCTGGGGACCTTAAAACCAGGCACATCGTGTGCAGTCAGGCAACAAAAGGGGCTTGCTCTTCACTGCCAGTCTTCAATCTTGTTGTTCGCCTCCTTTCTGCAGCAGAGGAGCTGACTCTGCTAGCCGTAACTTCTATGTAGACTGCTGAATTGCATGTGAACTTGCTTTTTGCAGTCGCCTTTGCAGAGCACATGGAAGCAGTCCGCAAGCCACAGTTTGAAAGCCATTACCTGTCTTACTTATATGGCTTCTTCATTCTCATTTCTGATCCCTCCTTCCTTTCTCTCAACTACTTTGCATTTTTTCTTTGCTTTTCTCTTTTTCTCTCATGTTCTTCTGTGGCAACAGGACAAAGTAGCCTCAAAACCTGCCCTCCTCCCACCTTCTCCCCCTGCCTCTTTCTACTGCTTCTTCACTTCTTCATTGTTAGGAGCAGCCCCAGGTCAATGCTGTGTCTGCATTCATTAATTAAAAAGAGGGTTTGAAAATGCTTCTCAAACCTCTGACATGGTTGCTTGGCTATTGTGCCCTATTATCATCACAGCATTGTACACAGGGCTGTAATTGCATCAGAGGTTTCTGGTTCATATCATATGCACGGCCGAAGAGCTCGGCTAGCCTAGTAATGTCACCAGCACTTCAGCACAGAATTGCAATTTTAGATGAACTCATTTTAGCTCACTGCCTTTATTAGTAACTGCACTGGAAGGGCAGTGAGCAGTGTGCGCCGATGTTCGTGCGAAAGCAAGGTTTTCTCCAGGAAGGAGAGCTGCTGGTGTTGACTCAACAGGACTGTGCTGGCTGCTACAGGGCGGGTGGACAGACAGACTCCCCTGCCTCTGCACAGCTGAGGGACTGCCGCGGCAAGGTGGTGTTATCGCTGGGTGTTTCTCCTCCTATTCCTCACTTGGCATAAAACACATTGAGGCAGAGCTCTGACTGTTGGCATGCACACCTGCCGGAGGTGCTAAGCATCTCTTCATAGATGGTCCTCATGCTTGAATGAGACAGCAGGGTCCTGTCATTAATGCAGTGGGCTGAGGAAGAAGGTATATCACATCCTCATCCCAGACCTAACATAGACTTTCTTCTGTGACCTTGGGCAACTCACTAACCTCTGTTTACCCATCTGTGCTATGACCATTTATCAGCCTTATCAGGCTGTGTGACAAGGAGGAATTTGCTCACTCCAGGCCCCAGTGCCAGGAAACTTACTGCTCGTGGTGCTCAGCAGAAGCTCATGCTCTCCCCTCCTGAACCGCTGGGCAGCCTGCCGGATTATCTGCCATCCCGCTAACACCAATGCCACCAGTAGGCCAAAAACAGTGGGCAAAGGCAAAAGCGTCCCAGATCCCACAAGAACTGAGTCTTCTGCAGGGAAAGACTGGCTGGACCAGTAGGCTGTGAAATAGGACGTACAAGTTGCCAAACAGGAGGGAAAGGAATCGCTGCCCTCCTGTTTGGAAACACCTGCCTGTCTGCTTGAAGAGAGGTCCAACAGTCACGGCGAGTTACAGCTACATCAGAGCAGAGGTGCCACCACCTCATAGAAAACACATGGACACCCAGTGACCGCATGGCTTTGTTACGAACCCGCTCAGCTCATCCCTCCAGCACCGCGTCGTTCAAGCAGTAATGGAGCGGAGCTTGGCTTTTCCTAGGGACGTCCTCTGTGAGAAGAGACGGGTACCGACTCACATCAGTGGCATGAGCAAGGGCCGGTTTCCCCTTTGTGCAGGACTGGCAGGCGAGCTGGGGTTCATGCTGAGAGGTTGGTTTGTGCTGCCCAGCTCTGCCCTGCATTTGACCCAGGCAGCAAGGAAGCAATTAATGAGTCACATCCCTACAGTTTGTGCTCCAGTTGTGCTTGCTCACTCCTGCCCAGTTGAGCAGGGTGTGCCAGCACGCACATACGCTCTCCATCAGCCCCCACCAGCAGTCATGAACCTGACCCTGTGCCAGAAGCTTTGCCAGCTGAAACACAAAGGCGAAACGGCACCCCTGTGAAATCCCCCAGCTCTCCCAGCCGGAGGGAAGCTGCTCTGGGAGGTGCTGAACAGGCTGGGAGGGAGACAGGGGCAATCAGAAAATACTTCTGCTTTTAGCAGAAGGTTGGCCGTATGCTAAGGACCTACCACAAGAGCAGCTGGGATGAGAGTGAAAGAGGAGAAAGGCCAAGAATGATGCTTTTGACCACACGTAGGTTTCAATCAGGACTGACTGCATTACAGGAAGAGGGGCAGGATCAGGCCACTGCTACACCAAGCTTTTGCATCACTTCACCACAGGTTCCCATTGGCATGTCTCCTCCAAGGCCTGCTGATCATGGCTAGCACCAGCCAAATGCAGATCACGAACCAGTGTCTCATCACAGTAGGAATACTCTGCTGTGTTTTTCAACGGTACGTTCCTCAGAGGAACATGTTCCCAACCAAACTAGCTCCTGCAGTGCAAGAAGTTAAGCTACAACCACTTTTGAGTCAGGAAAAATTCCTTGCACAGCCAGTAGCGTGCTGAAAAAGGCAGCCCCTTGAGACAGCAGTGTGAGTTAAAAGAAACGTCTTCCTTTTTAGACTTCATTTGCTGTGACCCAAGCAAGATTTGACCCCATCAGTCAGCCGGAGCATGGAGAGACTAACATCTGCGAGGTCCCAGGCGGCCACAGAAGAGCTGCAATGCCTGGCAGAGCCTTGTGGTGTCCCACAGTACCTCCTCTGTACCACTGTGAGGGGACCCTGTTTTAGGCAGCCTTCCAGCATGCAGGCAGGCAGCTGGATCTTCACTGAGACTGCCTCCAGCTGGATCGAAGATACGAGCACAGAAAATCCGGGGAGCCAGCTTCCCACCCCAAACATCCGTGTGTCAGTCTGGAGCACTGCTGCAGTCCCCTCTCAGAGGACTAAACACAAGGTAGACCCACTCAGCCTTTGCTYACACACCTCTCTGGATGAAAGGGCTTGGTGAGAGACAGGCGCCTGCAATTCAGTATTAATGGGTTGGACGAGGGGTGGGTTCCCTGGTGGGACATCAATGCTCTGCAGGGGCAGAGCAAGAGGTGGGTCTGCAGGGCAGACACCCAGCCATGAGGACTGGAAGTCAAGGACAGCAAGGTGAGTGGCAGTTTCCTCCTTTCCCACAGGAAGACAAGTGGTCTGACCTGCAGACAAGTGGTGTGACGAGTCGAGATGGGGTATTACAACACTCTCCTGCGATGCTGGGGGTTAGCGAATAAGGAGGCAGTCCTTCTCTCGTGGCATGTGCAGAGGGCTTTGTATCACTGCGTTTTCAGTAATAGTATAGCAGAGCTACTCTGCTGTAGGCAGGACCAGAATGAAAATCGTCAAGTGGGCTGAGAGCACCTCTGTGGACACCAGCTGTCTGGCACTGTCAGGGACAGGACAGGGATGCTGCTATTGGGAAGTTCCTTGGAAAATTGCTAATAAAGAGAACAGAATACAGCCCTGAATAAGATGTTTGTCTGTTGGGGTTTTTTTTAGGTTTCCTGTAGAAAACATTGGAAATTTAATGTTTGAAAGGTCAATTTGTTTACCAAGGCATGGCAAAGAAGCATCACAATATGATCCATTTGCTTAAGAGTGATACTTAAAGAGGAACAGCAACCAGGCAACTTCTCCCTCATGCCCCCACACCTTCTCTTTATGTAAGGCAAGTTTTTAAAACTGAGTCTGTGAAGCATCATATCCGTATTCCTGGAACATCTGTAATTAAATACACACAATATTTCAAAGCAAAGTACTGCCAGTTAATTTACCCTTCACTTACCTGCCAGTCCAAAAACTACTTGTGGGGGCACTGCATGTTGCCATAAGATTTCTGTCATTTCTGGAGGTGATTTCAGAACAAATTCACCTTTGGTAGACCGTGGTGCTTCTGCTTTGCTAGTCCTTAACCACAGCATCCTGAAGGACTGTGCCCTGCTCGACAGTACTTCAGCACTTGCAATGCTGCTTTTAACACTGACCCTACATCCCCACTCCACAGGTCAGAAACCAGGGCACAGAGAGCTAAAGGGATCCACAGGAGAGGAAGGTATGCTCCCTTCTGGGTCAATAACAGGGGACACAAGCCCACAAGGAGCCTGATTCGAACAGGGAAGCTTGAGGAGAGTGGTCTTCTGCTCCACACCGCCCTGCCTGACAGGGGCAGGGCAGACTGATGCAAGTGCTCAAGCAGACGTCTTTCTGGTCCTGTAGGAAAGACCAGGCTGAATTAAAAGTGGTGATCAAGCAAGGAGTGTCCTGAGCTTGTTTCCTAAGTGGAAGACAGCATGGGACAATCTGAGGAGCAGGGATTCAGCCATCACAATGCACTGCAAAGGTTTTGTCTTTTTCCAGTAATCACTGATTAACAGAAGACTCCTGCCCTTCCCAGACTCCATTTGGAGATTCACAACCCAGCCTATGGCACACATGTGGGCACTCGCATTTTCCTTTGGACATCCTGAAGAAACATGGGGGAATAAGAACCAGCACTAAAGACCACCTGACTCACAGCGACTGGATCTGTTAGCACTGCCGTTAGCCATCGACTTCAAAAAAGCAAAAAAAGCAAAATGCCTAGCTTCAAGTCAGAGTTAAGATCAAAGTGAGTAAGAGTGTGTATTGACGAGATGCAAAACAGATAACAGCTTACAGAAGCCTACAGAGAGATGGTAGTGCCCAGGAAAAACACCCAGCCTTTGGGTGAGCTCTAAATTTTCTTCTTGCACCGTCTGGGGCAACTAACAACCTGACAGAGGTACCTGTTAGTTTTCTCCTGGCCGAGACCTCAGACTGTCGTGTTCCGCAGCCACCTTTCCATCATGTGTGCATGGTGCTGTAGGAAACACTGGAGACAAATCCTGTCATCGTGGGTGTCACGAGGCTACTTTGCATTCACACCCCAGCATATCAGAGCAGAACTCACTTCCTGCTGGTCCTTCCTTTGTTGGATTTGTTACTAGACTGCAACTAACAATTAGTAGTAACACAGAAAAAGGCATATGAAGATCAGCCCCCAAGGTGCTTTTGAAAATCCTATGCTACCTCACCAGAGGCCTGAAATACCCTTGAGAATCCAGCCTGTGCGTTTTCAGAGTTGTCACCGCACAACTCTGCTTTGTATGAGATTCCTGTGGATTTCAATTTAGCTTACTTTCCAGGCTCCTCTTGTCTGATACGGCTACAGAGAGTCCAAGAAGTCTCATTTTCAGCTCTCATTACACTTTTACTACACAAAGGAAGCAGTTTCAGTCGCTTTTTCCTGTGGAAGGACAAATGAGGTTGACAGTGCTCTCTGTGTGTAAATCAGACAGAGCATTAACTGCTGCAATACAGAAAAGCTTCTGATTTCTTCAATGTTTGCTTGGAAGACAGAACTCTTACAAAAATGTTTTAAAAATGTAAAGAATGAGCTTCTTTCAGTATTGAAAATTACTTATGCTTTAGATGAGTAACATAAATGTCTCACAGGCAAAAAAAGACTAACCTGGAAAATAAAAAACAGAGTCAGAGAAAGCCTTCATGAACTGCGTACAAAGAGTATTGTACAGCTTCCCCAGAGCAGCCGTCTGCAAGAAAGGGTTGAGACAGAAAAGGACGGATCTGGAGTTCTCTGTTTCCTCTTTAACCTGATAACAGCTCCCTGTGTGTTTTGGGAAGACCCATAACAACAGCAGAGACACCTGGGGTTTTGGTGGAACAGGACATATCTGTGGCAACAGCAGGCGAGTGTCAGCTGTTGCATGACAGAAATACATAGGTAAAGCAGAGCAATTAAAACAAAAGCCTGAATAATGAGTATGGTAAAAATGTATAACAGCTCAACAAGAAACCCACTTGAAAGAAAGCAGGGGACTTGGCAGTGTAAGTATGTGCTAATTATAGGATGGAGGTTTGGCTGACATTAGTGAGAATGTACAGTGTGTAATTTCTGTATATAGGATAAGGACAATGGGCTGTTTTCTATGTCTAAGAAACCATGACACTTCGGTCTGCAGCCTGCGGCCTCAAGTTATTCCCTAATGTGCTCTACAACACAGAGAGTGGCTTTAGAACATAACTGGGTCTTGCTCTTCACCCCCTTGCATTGCTAGCTGTCAGTTCCTGGGTTCAGAAAAGGGGTAGCTTTCTACAGGCGACGTAGGAAGGCTGTAGCAGACCCACAGCGYATCCATTTCTGTTCCCCTCCTAACGCTGGTCTGTGAGGGCAGACCTGCTTTTTTACAGGATGCCTTACAGAAAGGTGGAGGGTGGGGAAGGGCTTTGCAATGACAGAGCTGGACTGATGTGGGGGCTGATTTTCAGTTCCACCGCAGAAATCCTGGGGCCATTTCCAGCCTTTGGTGCAGTTGTCTGTCTGTAACAGGCTGACAACAGTGTCTYGTATGTCATGTCTTTGGGGGCTCTCCTTTTCTTCAAAGAAAAGAAAATGACAGCAGCCAAGGTGGTAACCATGAAGATGGGGCATTATTTACTTAGGATATGTTCAACTGTCACTGTCACAGGAGCATTGATTCCTCTGGCAAAGAAAATAACCAAGTGAACCAACTGGGCTTGTTTCCTCCCTCCCAGCTTTGGGTAAGGCAACCATGTTATTCTTTTATTCCCTCCTTTTTTGGCCTGGTAAACTTAGACGTTTGAGAGACCTGAGTTTCAGTGAATAGATGTGACCTCAGGCACTCTGCTTTTATGGTGAAGTCTGGATCACAAATTCCCCTGTATCATGTTTAATTGTTTAGCAGAAATAGTAAGGTCTTAGCTTATAAATAAATAGCTGACAACATCCTTCTGGGCAAAATATTTTTTATGGAGTACGAATTATATTTCTAGGAAAAAAAACCAGAACTCTGTACACTGGCTTTATGCTGTTTATTCTCCCAATACCATATCTCACACATACTCACACATCATTAGGACAAAGACTACAACTGAAGATAATGATATGGTAGTTATCCCCCACCTGCTAAAACTTTAACCATTGTTGAAAAGGTATGTTCTGAGAATTGATACTCATGCCATGTGATTCCTATCAATGGGAGAAAGTAAGAACAGGGAAACAAGCTTAAAATTACAGTTCACATTTAAGAAATTTAATAGAACCCACTTTTTCTTTCTTGCATAGAGACTGAGCTTAACCATAGAGCTTGAGCTTAACCATGCCATGTAGAAACGGTGTGTGCGCTTTCCTGCCCCCCTGGTTGTGAAGTTCTAATGTGCAGGCCTCTGAGTCCAATCTTGCGATCACGACTTAATTGTATAAACCCTCTTTCAGCACTGAACAGCAACTGCCAGACACGTCAACTGCTGCACATACGCAAGTGTCTTCACCTTTGCAATGCCAAGGGCCTTCTGTGCACACTTCTGCAGCCAGCCTGTCACTTGCAGCTCTGCAGCCTTCCACCTGAGCTGCTGTGTCAGTCTTTTTCCACTCTCCTTCCTATGCTGTTGCCTTTGTGCTGTTGCCTTTGTGCTGTTAATCTCATGGCCTTCCACCTGCAAATCTCAGCATTATAACAGATTCTCATGGAAAGCAATTGCTAACAGTCTGAGAATCCCCCCTTTCTTCCCCCTGTGTTTCCTACCTGTTTTGTAGCTTTAGTTTACATTAGCAGAAAAAAAAGAGTTAGCAAATAGAAAAGTAGATAATAGTCATGTAAATATCCCGTAAGCATTACCAGCCACAAAGTGGAGTGACCGGCACACACCAACTGCAACTGATTAAATGTGATCCTGTCGGCCCTGGCAGCATCACGTACAGGAACAACAGAGAGGGAGCCTGGCTAGGTCCTAATGCCAAGCACAGAGTTAACAGAGGAGAAAGCCTGACAAGAATAGTTATAATCATCTTCCTCATCCTCACTGCTTGCTGACACTGGAAAGGGCACTCTTCTGGGGGCCCCATTGCTTCGGTTCTTGGCTGGCCACTGGGCAGTTTCCCCCTTCCTTCTCTTTCCATTCTTTTTCCCCTGTGGTAACTTCAAGTTGATGTGTGGACCCCACTGATAAAACTCTGTGCAGGTAAACCTGTCTCAAGAGGTGTGATGATACTGTCCCCATACAGTTGGCAAGGTCCCCTCCCCTTTCTTCAGCATCAGCCCCCAGTGGGAATGGTGGGAAGCAGAGCTACAAAGCAACAGCTACACCCCAGTAAAAAATACTGACTCTGTGTATTATTGCTTGAGTTAGTTATATTTAGTTAGTTATTGCTTAACTTTGCTATATAAAGCAACATCTTATTCTAGGATAGAACGCTACACAGTACTAAGATTAAGCAAGACTCCATTATAAGGACTGAGATTCAGTGGTTTTAATTTTTGTCAAAGTTTTAAGCATTCAGGCTAATGTTCTTCCAAACCAAGCCTCTCCCTGACAACAAAGCATTACGCTCTCTGATTATTTTGGTGGGACAAATAAGCATGACAAGTCCTGGTGCTCTGTCACCGAGAAGTACACCCTCACTCTAGCTCTGGAGCAGGGACTTTGCACCAGAGGCGAGGGAAGGGAGATGAGAGGCTGCAAGGCACTGATACAGGCTTTGCTGTTGCCGCAAACTGCTTATCCCATCCTATCCCACTTTCGAACCCTAGTAAGAGTAGAAAAAGGTATCGATGCACGTTAGCAAGTCTTGCCCTTTAGCAAGTCTGCTGCAAGCCTGGCGGCACAACAGCATTTTGCAACCAACCCCGGGGGCTGCGGGGTGGAGCAGAACCCCCGGGCTCCTGCAGGGACGCCGCCGGACCAGCGCTGCCGTGCGCTGCCTGCTCCCTCTGCTGGCACCGGGCGGCTGGGCTCTAGGACGGGGAGAAACAGGAGCGGCGGAGCTGAAAGTGTGCTCAAGCGGTGGGAGAGAAGACATGGAAACAGAGCCCTTGGGCACACGAGGCATGGGCTTACATTTCCTTCGCAGCATGTCGAGCCGCCAGTCCTGTTCATTACCGTCAGCAGCATGCGGATAGCGTCTGTGTTTTACACAGGTCTTAGGGCTGTTTTCTTCATGTATTAATTGGTGCTGTCATCCAAAGAAYCTGTAGCTTTTTCTCCAGTTATTTGCAGTAACAGAACAGTCACAGTTTGTTTAGGCACTTCATTTTTATGGCCCTCAAAAGCTGTGAACTGAGCAACAGATTAAAAAGCAACACATTCCTGCCCTCATGTAAAAATCCTCTGCAGAATGCAAATACCCACAGTAATTCCTCCACTACAGCACCCGTCGTAGGTCTCGTCCTAACAGCACACCACAGACCAGCATGTTTTTCAGCCATGTCTGTTTMCAGCGGAAACTCCAGGAATGGCATAAGATGAACATTCATAACGCAGGGATCAAATATCCCTAATACTCAGCATCACCAGGTCCCACAGTACCCATCCCATGGCACAGCCACCACCCCACTTATCCTAAGGACTTTGAGGGGAAGGCAGTGGGATACCTACCCACATGCTCATGATGCTGCCTGCGGGATGCACACTCATCCTGGGTCAAGTAGCGTAGTGTAAATACATTTAATTGAAAAACAGAGGTCCAAGTTCTCTGGTTTTCWTTTTTCTTGCTAATGAATTGCTTGTCCTGTTAGGTGTGAATCCATAACCGTTTACACCAATCAAAGTGCTGGATGTGGTAGTTCCTGCCCTTCTCTCCCTGGCATGAGCAATTATTCATACAACTGCACCAGCGGTCAGGCGCAGCCCTGATCTGGCTGCCAGCAGCAATCAGTATCCCCCAGAGCAGCATGGTGAGCTCTCACTCTTCCATCACGCAAGCAACACTACTGATGTACCAGAGGGAGAAGAAACACAGTGGCCAGTTGGAGACAGGTTGTGCTGCTCTGGATCCATCTCCAACAAATGCACTTTTCTTCTAAGGATGGCACCTTTCTCTAGGATTACACAGGCATCACAGTCCATCACCAAATGACATTCACAACCATTTTGTGCAAGAGCAGTATTACTGACTACACAAGAAACACACACACCATTAACTACAGACACAGGCAGGGAAGCAAATAAGCACATTCTTAATATTGAACTGGCTGCTGCACACCTTCCCCCTCCACCCCCACAATCCTGAAAAACAAAATGCTTTGACAGAAAAGTTCCACAGAAGGGAAAACTGCAAAGGCATGGGGTTGATGATGAAATAGGTATGAAATTAAACAGCCTTGCTCCAAATACCCAAGTTTTTTGATCTGCTTCAGTTCTTGTAGTGTTACAGAACAGTGTTTGGAAATGTACTTTGAATACATATGTTCACTTGAAAAACATCTTCTAGTATCTGTAGATTCAAAAGATGTTTCATATTTTAAGGTGGCTCCCTAAAGAAACAAAATTTATGTAACCATATTTTGCACACAAGCACATACATTGTGTTTTCCAATAGCTTGAGATCATCAGCCATTTTTTAATAACATCTGATAGAGGTGGTCAGTTCCTACAAGCTTTGTGAAACCAGTACAGGAGAGAAAAATGCTGTTTGTCTCCCAGTCAGAGGAAAAGTTAGTGCTGAGTTCAACTCTTGCAGTACACTGGAAACATGTTGTGCGTCCCCTAATCCTGGTATCAGAACTCACGTCTCATTAGACATCAGGTAATTCAAAGACAAGACAATATTATAAGAAATAAAGTTCTATTAGGTCTACATCTCACAGTAACAGAGGACAGTTTGCTATGAGAGGAAAAAGTAAAAATGAAAAAAATTATCCTTGAAACATCAGCATTTTGGGACATCATTTTTCTTTTAATCATTACAGCAAGTTATTAAGAAAAACATGTTCGTTGTTGGGCATTACAGTCAGACTGAGTTGTGTCTTCTCTAACAATTACAATTTTTATTAATACTTATACTGCATCAAAGAAAAATGAGGACTGCTATTTTAAAACAGCATTGTAGTTATATATGAAAGGCCAGTGTTCTGCTAGGAAGGCTTTCCCCTCACAGTTCAAAACTGAACTGTGGCAGCATCTTTTCCCGACTCATTAGTAGCACCATGTCACCTTCAACACTTCATTTTCCTGACATGAAAGCCATGATTGGCTTTAGCTTACCTAAAAAGAAGAAACAGGATCAACAGAAAATGAAAAGGAACTGGATACAGGCTGTGCACAGGAAACAGTAATATTGCTAGAGTAAGATCTTTGAGTTCTTTAGAAACTCCTCTTTGGTGTGTACTTTGTATTTTCATCCATGTGGTAAAAATGCTAAATCACACTCTGCGATTAAATCTCATACCCTTCAGATATCTCAGTCTAACAAAGTATTTCCATATATCTGTATCTATATATCTATATATATCTCACAATATYGAAGCATTTGCTGAAAAGGAGGAGGCTGATTAATTGAAATAGAATTTGCTTTTCCAGTCCATTTTTAAAGGTATTTTTTGAGGACTTGATTGTAATGATTAAATTACTTAATGTTAAAAAAATTAACTTCTTTTTTATGATTAATCTATTCTCTTCTGACTCCATTTTGAAGTTTTGCTAAAGAAGGTTCAGAACTGTTTTGAATAGCAATAAATGCGGAAATCACACTTCTAAAACAGTGCAGCAATTTAACATTATGAAAGTTGTGACATTGCCTCTTGTCCAACAAATACTTCACCAGTAAAAACCTTTTCTGGAGCGAGAAAAAACTCAGTAAGAGGGCCAAATTGCATCAGATGTTGTATGCTGTTACTTAATGAAATTATTAGATTATGACTGATTTGAGCTGAGACAAGACCATATAATTCAGGTCTCTCAGGGGAGAAGAAACAAACCAGGTTACTTTCCTACCAAGTTCTGCTGTAAAAGGAATTTAGGAAACACAAATTAGAGATGTGCAGAGCAGAAGTCCAACAGATTGACTGGATTCTTTCTGAAGCTACGCTCGCTGCTAAAATTTCAACACCTACTTAATAAAAGCAGTATAAGCTTTTGTGCTCTTCCTGTTCACCGAACAGAAGAGTTCAGAAAAATCCAAGGAGTTCTATCCGACGCTTTCACTTGGGCCACAAAAAGCCAAAAGCTCCTCCATCCCAGGATCACAAAGCCAGCAGGCCGTCTGTTCACCCATCAGCAGGAGGTTTTCTGGGCACCTGCCTCCGTCCTGGCAAATGCCTTTGTCACTCACCTGTGAACATTTTCACAAAGTCGGCGCTCGACATRCTCATAACCACATCAGCCGTCACAGGAGGCTGTCCGAAACCAGCGCTCCCACCCTTGGTTTTCAGGTCAATATACCAAGTGCCTCCGTCATCACCTGAACAGACAGTGAAAAGAGGTGACAAGGCAGCAAAGAGCGCCGTGCCCTCCCTATTCCTCCCTGTCCGACGGCCGCTGCCGTGTCCGTTTGGGGCGGTTACACGATACCACAGACGCTGGCGGTGCTCTGCAAGAAGTTACCGCTTGCCCCCAGCTCTGCGTGCAGGCAAAGCCAGCCTCTGGCAGACGCCCCGCAGCACCACGTATCGGGGACGCGGGCAGAAGAGCCCAGAGGCAGCACTTTGCTGACAGAGCTGGTGGCAGCTGGCGCTTTTAACATGACCCTGCGAGCACCCCCGTCTATCGTCAGGCTAACCCCGTGCCATAGGGCCAGCACGGTGACAAAGCCTGCCCGCATACGCCACGGCAGCCGCTTCCTGCGCGTGCTGAAGCTGGTCCTGAGAAGGAGCATCACACAGGACAGAACAAAACGTGGTCCGTTTCGGGATCAGCTTGAAAAGGTGAGTGTTTCTGTTTGAAAACCCCGAGGGCCCTTTGCTAGGCGTGTGAGCATGTGAAGGTTTTAGGAGTGATGGTCTTACCAGATAACTCAAACTGAAAGACACCCTGAGTCGTTCTCACATACTCTTCACTCATTGCCCCCTGAATAACTCTGAAGGTTTCTGCCACAGGACTCAATGGCTTGGCTGCGTTAACCTTAGCTCCATCTGGTCCTTCATGCTGGGAGCCGCTTAATTTCTTCTCCTCTTTCAGTGCTTGGGAAGCACCTACAAGAAAGAGATTATTTTTCTCTTTCAGATGCAAACCACTTTAAAACTGCATGTAGAAACACGCGTAGAGAACTCCGTTTGAAAAGATTTAAGCCTCAAAGTAGGGAAAATGAGTATTTTCCCATTTCAGTATTAACACTGATAAAGGATGTTTTTAGCACCTGGGCATCTGCACAGGTGTAGAGCACTAGAGGTAATTCTGCAATATATTTCACTTCCTAATATGCCAAAAGAAAAGTGAAAATAAAACCACAGCAAAATTCTGACTGTTCACAGTTCATCACAAATGCTTACACAGCACATTGCTTTTTAATGCAATCCACACACTCCTGACAGCACTCACAAAAAACAAATCAGTGTCTTTAATGAACACCACTTTCACCTCAAAATACTTYTGTCTTCTCTRTCTTGCTAAGAACATGGGTATTTTCATTAATTCTTCTGCAAAGGCTTCTAAGCTGTAAATCAATTCACTGCTTTAATCAGCATTTTACATACCACAGGGAACATGTACATTTAACAATAAAGGAGAGCATTTGCAATTTACAAGGCTGATCACGTTGAACAGCCTCTGAAAAGTCTCTTAGGTGTCTTGAGTATCAAAAAATAGTTAGGACTATTCTGTGAGTCCCTACTAAATAACCTGCGTTGTGAGAACCAGGGGAACTAACACCATCCGTCCCTGGCAGAACTGTCCTTGGCGATTGCTCAAATACTGTTTTCAAGGGAAAGGGACTGTTCAAACTTTGCCTCCTCTGCCCTTCTCCTATCCCTATTTTGGCACTCCTATAAAACCTGTTCAGCATTCTTAGTTGCCYTCCAGCTTGACACACTACAATTCTGAAAAAGCAAAAACGATGCTTTTCTAAAAAAAAGATTTCTGCATTTCATCTAAGAGATTGTAAATCATGCAAGTTTCATCTAGGAAGTAACAGAGACTGCGTTTTGTATAAATTTATCAGAGATATCATATGACACTCCTGCAAAATGTGCTGTTTGCTATTTAATTTCTTTTTCCAGCAATATTTACCTGGGACCTTCAGTATAAAAAAGGATTCTTCAAAATAAGCCACTTATTGTAAACCATGAAAGTTTCAAAGTCCCGCAGAAGGTAACATTCTTTCCGTAGCTTTAAGTGCAGAGGCTCCGCAGCCACTTCCATAAATCATACCCTCCAAATGAGAAAAGCGTTTTTGCCAAATAGCTTGAATGGAGTTCAAGTTCTTGGGGGAAAAAAAAAAACACAACCAACTTGAAATCCAGAGGGCATTCATTATCTCCAGAAATGATAAACTTGTACACACAGTGCTTTCCTTACCACATTGTTCTATCTTCAGTGCTACCCTCAAAACTAGAAGCCTCTTAAAAGTTGCAGTGAAAAACATCTGAAGACAAGAAACTGTGTCATTAGCTGGTAAGTAGTAATATGCACATTGCTCTGGGCAAAAAAAAAAGGTTTTGAGTTGGAGAATTTCAATCAATTTAATTTATTATCAATTCATATAAATATGTAATTGTTATTAAGAAATAAAAACAAATAAACACTTAGAAAAACCCACCTCAACTCCCCTCTGCACACCTCTCCTCCAACCTCCTTATTTATTTCTAATAAATTCTTAAAGTTTGAGCCAGATTTGGGAATCGCTTCTAGTAGCAGTGTACCCAGAAATGTTCTTAGCCTTTGTTGTTAGGTATCCAAATGTTATTTAACATTCCAATCAAATAGTAGTGTCTTTAAGGGGAATATTTTAAATATAATGATTCTTCTGCTAAAAATTCTCTTCTTAATATGTTGAAATAACAGCACTGTTCATTAAGGTCCATATTTGTTAAGTAAACAGATGGAGGAAACGATGCCATACAGGCCATGGGACAGGAATATCAGTGATCTACGCCCCTGGCATGCTGGGTGATCTTGGACAAGTGGTTTTACTCTGCTTGCCTCACTTTCCACCTGAAAAATTGGATGTTTCTACCTATTTCTATATTCATTTTGAGATATATTCATTGAAAACAGTGCTTAAGACTTGAGTGATGGTGAAATGCCAAATGCCACTCAAATACATAGGAGGCTGGAAGGGCAGAAGCAAGTTTGTTGGGATTGTCAGCTGGCGGAGACACTGTTTTCAGAGATGATCACTGCCCTGAAAGATCTTCTCACTGTCTTAAGGACACTTGGGGCCCAGCTGACATCACTCACTAGGACCATTCTTGCTTCCTCCTTCTGAATGGCTGCATTTTCCTCATCACCTTCCTCAGGTGAAGCTGGGTCAGCCACGGGTGAAGGCTGGGGAATGAGAAACAGCTGGCAGGGCAGGGCACTAGCAGAGACAGTGGTCCACAATGGCAGGGGGAGCAGCGGCAGCCAGGGAGGCGTTGCT
Organism: Phoebastria nigripes; assembly: GCA_035582835.1. Taxonomy (NCBI): domain Eukaryota; kingdom Metazoa; phylum Chordata; class Aves; order Procellariiformes; family Diomedeidae; genus Phoebastria; species Phoebastria nigripes. The sequence goes on along the minus strand of JAYKAV010002814.1, from coordinate 776,774 downwards.
GCAATGCCAYGGCAGCGGTTGCATAAATTAAAAGGCTGATGGGCAAAATACCTGACCCCGCAAAGTTAAGGAAGTAGTTTTCAAAAGAGAAGGGCGTACCACGTTCTCCTGTGAGCAGCTGTGGGGGTCAGGGGCTAGCTCTGCTCCAGGGTGAATGCTGCACCGTCGGAGGGAAGGGCAGTTTGCGGGGGTGCCTCCCCCACCGCAGGACCGCAGGCGCCGACGCAGGGGTGCTCAGCCCATGGTAAACCCCTGCTCCCCTGCTGCTCGTCACCTGGGGTGAGGGGGGTGAGCTGCGGGGCTCATGCGCAGGCACCAGCAAAACTGCAGGAAGCCAACGCGCGAGCCTTCCAGCTTCTGCAGCGCCTTTCCAAATGTTCTCTGCTAAAAAAACCTCCCGGGAGGTAAACTGACCCTCCCGGTGTAGAAAAAAGCCCCATCACTCCATTTCCCCTATCAAATACTGGAGAGAAAAAAACACTTGAGGGGAAGGAGGCTGAACGCAATGCCTAGGGGCTTCTCCTGCAGGTACTTCTGTGCATGGCTGAAACCAGCAGCTCTCTACACAGGCACGACGGCTCACTTACATGGAGCCCACTACAGGCACGAGGCTTACGGTCCTGGCACCGAGCTGTCGCAGTCAAGCCCTGCGTTCCTCCTTACTGGGGCTGAGTGGCTGGAGAGAGGCTGAAGGAGAGTCATGCCTGAGGAAGATCTCAGCAAAGCAGTCTTGCTTCCATTTGTGCAGGATGCCAACCTTGGGAAAGCAAGGGGCATGAAAGGCGTTCCAGTTGCAAAGCGTTCAGACAGCCCTTGGCCCCTTCGGCTTGGTCATGCGTCGCTCCTACAGGAGTCTGCAGCTCTGTGACAATGGGAACTGCAGGGACAGTAAAACAACAACTATCATTACGTCAACACACAAGGACTAGCACATCTGCTTGTGGCTTAATTTCATTTCTGTTTAAGTCAGCAAAACCGTCCGTCTTGACTCTTAGAGTGGGTTCAGACCCACCGGCTGATTTCCCCTTCTGGCATCAGCCCACTGTGAAACCCGAATCCCTCTCAGGATGCTGCGCAGGATCTCTGCATGAAAGCTGAAGGGGGAAAAGCCAAGCCAAAGGTGGAAGCTGGTGGAAGGTCTGCCAGCCGTGGCAACAGGCGGGCAGCACGGCAAGGGCAGGAGGAGGTCAGAGCCTCCATCAGGCAACAGAGGGAGGAGGAGACGATGTGGGAGGAGTTATGTGCGGATGTGGCAGTGCAGGATTTGGAGGCAAGGGCCGACCTCGCAGTTACTGTGAAAGAGAGGGAGGAGGGGAGGGAGGGGACAGGTATGGTTGGGCGAGCAGAAGACAGATGATCCTGCCGCAGGCATTTTGATGAGCTGGGGAGGCGGAAGATGAGATGGAGGCAAGGGCTCCAGTGATTTGAGCGGAACCGAACAGAGTTCAGTTCAAGCTTTCACACATCCAGCAGAGAAGGGAAGGATGTTGCAAACGACTCGACCCCACTCTTTTCATTCCGTGTAGGCCCCTATCTCATCTCAGGTCAGCTTATGTCCCCGGCCCGGCCACCCCCGCTGTCCTCACAGCCTCTCTCACACAGCCCGGCGGCCTCCCCGGCCATCCCCGCCTGTACACACGGGGCCGCCTCCGGCGGCGCGCAGTGCCCCGGAGGCCGCGGCTCAAGCCCCCGCCTCACAGGCAGCCGCACCCCGGCCCCGACCGCCCCCGCTCCCCACACATGCCCTGGCGGGCTGGGAATCGCGGCGCGGCGCGGCCCGGCGGCCGCCCTCCAGCTTCGCCAGACCGCTCCGCCCTTCGCCGCCGCGGCGGCTGCGCGAAGCGGGGCGGCCCCAGCGGCCCTTCCGGGCCTGTTCCCCACCCCGGGGCGGCCCCTACCCGCGCCGCCATGCTGCCCAACACGGGGTAAGCCGCCCCCGCCCTCCCCTCTCCTTCCGCGCCCCCGGCCGGCGCAGCCACCCCTCTTCCCTCGCCCCAGGCCGCCGCTTCCCGCTCCTCAGGCGGCGGCGGCAGCGGCGGGCGGAGCCGCGGGGGCTGGGGGCAAGGCTGAGGTAAAAGCCGTAGCTTTTCAGCCACCGAAGGCCTCTCGGGGCCGGGGGCGAGGTGGGCTTAGGCCGGGGTCCGTCGTGGTGCCGGGGTGGTTTGCTGGGCACTCACCTCGGCGCTGGTTTGCTTTCCCCCCAAAAGGGGTTACGCAGGACAGCGCTTGCAGTCATCCGAAAGTGAATTGTCACACCGGAGGGTAGGAATGCGCCTGCCAGGGTGGGCTTTTCCAGTTCGGGGTAGCGCTACCCTGCCCCGCAGGGTGCAGCCCGCGGCCCCGCTCGTCGCCGGCGGGGGTGTGAGTGGGCTTTGCTGGCAGCTCGGCTGACGCCGTCCTCCGGTCACGCCAGCCGCCGGGTCGCCGGCCTGTGCTTGTGCAACGTGCGGTGACATCAGCGGTCCGGGTCGAGGAGCTTCTCCCCGGCTGGAAGCAAGGCCAGGAGATAAGGGGGCAGGTGGGGACTGGCAGCGGTCCTGGAAATCTTCGTGAGGAGCACTCACGTCAGTGTCCTTGAGCAGAGCGTTTTGCAATGGAAATAGTTATTGGAGGACTTTCGTCTAAATTGGGTAGTGTGTAATTTTATATACGTGAAACTGTTTTTCTTTCTCTCTCTTATTCCAAGCCAGTACCTTCTTACCTGGCAATAGAATTTTCTTCCAGAATAGGATCTTAATTTAGAGGCATTTTCTGCCTTTCTTCAGAGCCATCACTGCTAACAACTGGGAAGATAAGTTGCTATTATTTGTTCCGGTATGTTATAAACAGGATTATTCATTAAATTCCTAACGTATGTGTAAGCAAGCTGTAAAAAGTATCCCTGATATGTCCTGCAGGTTTCTGTATTAGCAGTCATGCCTGGTGAGAAAGGAACCTATCTTCATTTTTTTCAAGATCCCTGAGACTGCAGGGCACAGAGGTGAATTTGACATTTTCTGTCTTATTACCTGAATTCACCTGCGATGGAAGCAATACAGATGCAACCTTCACAATACAGGTCATAAGCAATTTTAGATGACCACATGCTTTAAAAACTTGTAAACTATTGGACTGCTAAGTGAATTAAGAAATAAATCTGAAGTCTTGCAAGCTTCTCAGCATTTTACTCTGCTAAGCAAGCTCTAAATTCTGGGCAGTCCCTTTTTGGGGACACTGAATAAACATTTTAAGAGGTTGGTGCATCTGGCTTTGTGGATGCTGTCACACCAACTTGCAGAGGACAAACGAAACGAGTGAGACACGATTAGAAGTAAAATTAAGGAAGATGCAAGAATGTTTAAAAAAAAAGAAATAAAAGGAGTGTGAGAGATAGTATCAAGTCAGCTCAGTGTTTCAGAGAGGATGAAGTGAATATGAATTTTTCCCATTAGTAGGGCTTTGCTTATTTTGGTGAACACTATTTCTGTGGGCTGTAGGGACAGAATTGGAGATTGGGGAGCTAGAATTGAAGGAAGAGAGCTCCAGAGAGTGAATGTAGTCAGTGGTGATTGTAAGCCGAGGGAGAAAAAGGAGGTTTATGTAGGCTGGAGATGCAGTTGTGCTAAGAAAAAAGAAGACTTGAGGGTGATGGCCCGTGTAGGAAAGGTTGGAGGGGAAAACTAGAGAGAGTGTAACTGGAATGAATAGAATATGTTCCCTGACATTTTAAATGGATTAATAATTTGGGGAAACGAATTGAATCTGCGGCTGGATTCTTCCAGATTGGGTCATCGGATAATTCAGGTTGGAAGGGACCTTGAGAGGTCTCCAGTCCAACCTCTTGCTGAAAGCCAGGTCAGGTGGGAGATCAGACAGGGTTGCTCAGGGCTTTGTCTGTTTGGGTCTTGAAAACCTCCAAGGCTGGAAACAGCTCAGTCCCCTGCTCTGTTTCCTGACTGTCATCATGGGGAGGACAGTCTGAACCTCTTCAGTTCAAACCTTTCTTCTTTCAGTTTGAAAGGGCCTGTTGTCTCTCGTCCTCCTGCGCTGCACCACAGCATGTATGCTTGGCTCCATCTCATCAATCACTGCATAGGTGTTGGGGGGCTGCTGCTAGGTCCCCCAACGCTGTTCTGCAGGCTGAACTGGCCCTCTCACACAAGTGCTGAGCCTCCAGCCGTCTCTGTCTCCCTTCGTGGAACTTGCTCCCATTTGTCAACACGTCCCTTGTATTGAGGGACCCAAAACTCATCACAGGATGTAAGTGTGGTCTTATGAGTGCCAAATACAGGGGCATAATTCCTTCCCTCAGTCTTCTGGTTGTGGTGTTCTTGTAGCCCAGGATGCTGCTGTTTTCTGTTGCCAGGCATACTGCTGGCTCATTCTCAGCTTGCTCTCTGCCAAGTCCCCAAGGCCTTTTCCAGAGAGCGCTCCCTGGCCATTCAGTTCCCAGCCTGTGTTGTTGCAGGGTCTCTTTCTTCCCAGGTGCAGGACTGTGCATCTGTCCTTGTTGAATTTCATGAGGCTCCTGTTCATCTGGCCTGTCAGGGACCCTCTGGATAGCAGCCCTGCCCTCAGGCTTGTGAACCGGTTGTCGTCCACCCCCAGGGCATTTTGTCATCTCCTTCAGGTTGTTGATAAAGATGTTAAACAGGACTGGTCCAGGAGTAGAGATGGTACCCCACTTGTTACCGGTCTCTGGGCAGAGTATGACTTATTAACCACCACCCTYTGAGCCTCACCAACCAACTGGTTTTTTACCTGTCAGGTTGTGCACCCATCCAGACCATAATATCTTAAATTGGATGCAAAAATATTGTGAGAGATGCCGTTGAAAGCCTTGCTTTCACCCACCCCATTGACCAAAGGGCCTGCTTTTACTACCAGTGTAGCAGCAGAAGCGCCTGTGCCCTTGACATCCTTCACAAGCCTCAGCTGCAGGTGAACTTTGGTTTTCCTGACACCACCCTGACATGCCCAGGTGATATTTCTAATCCCTTCTTTGTGGCCTGTCCTTGCTCTTGCTCGCTGTGTGACACCTTTGTACATGGGAGCTGAGTCACGAGTTCCCTGCATAGCTATGCCCATCTCCTGGTACATCTACCTGTCTTCCTGAATGGACCACTCTTGTCCCTGGAGGTGCTTAAAGCCCCACCAGTTTTCCTCAGCTTCCTTCTCCTTCAGAGAAGGTCCAGCTGCCTCTCGCTGGACCCCCTTTACCTCTTTCCCAACTAAAGTAGAGTCTGCTGGCCTCATATCAGTTGGTTGAAGGTAGAAGCCAGATTCTGGCGGTATTTGACTTGAGTTTTACAGTCTGACTGTGTATTGCAGAGATGAACTTTCCTCACTGTGCATGTGACTCGACTCTCAGCAGCAGTTTTTTGTGATGCGCTGTGCTGTTTTGAGATTTTTCTTCCTGTGCCTCTTTAGGACCCAATTTTGAAGACGAAAGCTGTTTAAAATGGCACCTGCAGGGCTTCATTGACTTCCTGGGACCCCGCAGATGCCTAACAGTGCTACTGCGGGGGAAGATCCCTCACCCTCCCTGCCCCCTTGCAGTTTTCTGCCTTCGGAACACAAATGCTCACCCTCCTAGAGAGTGTTTTAGAGAGGGATGCTCTTGGATTGGAGGGAGAAAACAGACCTGGAGAAACAGTAGTAAGTCAAGTCTGGCCCAGAGTGAAAGGAAAACTAATGCAAGCTTGGAGGCTGGAGTATAACATTTGTGATGCGAGTGAAAAGTGAAGTTGCTGTAGCACATAGTTCATATGCATTCTCTAACTGGGGTTGAAAACATGGTCCTCTTGGTTTTTTCCACTGAGTTACAGAAAGCAACACAAGCTTTATGCAGAACACTGAAATGCACATTCCTTCATATGGAAAACCTGTGGTCTAAGAGGCTTTATTGTCGAATATGCTTTAAACTGGAGATGATCTTTTGCTTTTCAAAAATTCACTGAYGCTGTGTAAGCCAGACATCTTTCTGACACTCTAAAACTTGTTAGTTTCTCCAGAGGTTTTGATTGGACCCATTTTTTGGGGGGACCCATTGGATTAAATTTAGTTACTGGGAAACTGTTGAGTTCAGTGTAAAATCTTTAAGAGAAATAATTGCCATTTCTGAAAATAAAGTTTTTGGCACTTGCGTGTGGCGCCCTGCATTGCCATTGTGGTTCTGGACTTGAACTTTATCCCACATTGAGACAGCAGGGGTTTTTTGTGTTTAGAGGGCTGTGACTAGTAAATTACAGAGAGCTGCGGAGGTGTGTTGTCTCATTAGAAACTGGCATTTTGTCTTTACAGCTTACTCCTTTTCCATTGTTGGAGAACGTAGCAGCTCTGTTGTAAACAGCGTGTTGGATCGTTTTACAAAAAGGGAGACATGTAATTGGGTGACCCGTATAACCTTCTTGCTTTATAGTGTTTGCAAACTTGGAGGGTGGTCTTACCTTCAGTGGTACTGTACTTTGCTGTAGCTGTAGCCATTTCTTTTGTATTTAGGGGCCGCTTTCTTAGTAAAATGATGAAGGCATTTGTCTGGTTGGAAGACTGCTCTAGTTGCTTTTGCCCTTACAGAGTGCTAAAAGTCAATGATTTACAGGTTTTGCTTTGTTCTCAGTCTTCTTTTACCCTCCACTTCCCCCTTCACCTTTAGGAAACTAGCAGGATGCACTCTCTTCATCACGGGTGCAAGCCGGGGCATTGGCAAAGCCATTGCTTTGAAAGCTGCCAAGGATGGTGCAAACATTGTGATAGCTGCCAAGACAGCTGAGCCCCATCCTACTCTTCAAGGGACCATCTACACTGCTGCAGCAGAGAGTAAGTTGTAATAAATGAGGGTGGGCTTCAGGTGCTGGGCTGGGTGTATGCCCTAGCTTAATTATCATACCTGAGTGGAAAACTGCGTAGACTCTTAGCTCCAATTTACCTTTAATAAAATAAGCTTAGTGTCTCTCTTGCCTCCCAGGAATGCTGGGAGGCATCAAAATATTAGTGTAATGAAGATGTATAGATATGAAAATACAATGTTAATTGAGATGTATGTGTATACCATACACATTCTCAGTGTTAAGATTTGGTTTTGGCTTCCCTGTTCTTTACACAAGATGTAAAAAGGCTGCAATTTGAGARTGCGATTTTCAGTGCCGCCTTGAAGCATGTCATTGAATAAGACATTCTCAGTAGGTTCATGCTATTTGTTCCATCTGAGAGCAAATTTTTAAATGTTTAATTTTTTGATTGTGCAGTTGAAGCGGCTGGAGGAAAGGCTTTGCCATGCATCGTTAATGTGAGGGAAGAACAGCAAATTATTAATGCTGTGGAGAAAGCTGTGAAGACTTTTGGAGGTATGTTAAGGTGTGGAGGAGACGTTAACAGGCAAGATTGTTCAAACAAAAAGAGAAAGAACAGCCTGCCTTACTCGTGCTTTTTGTCTTTAAATGCTAATGTGAAATGGCTTATTTTAAAACCAGGGATTGATATTTTGGTGAACAATGCAAGCGCCATCTCTTTGACTGGCACTTTGGAAACAGAAATGAAGAAGGTCAATCTTATGATGGATGTCAATGTCCGAGGAACCTACCTTACGTAAGTGCTGAGAGAGGGAAGCAAAGTAATTGTAACAAAATGTATGATGTTATCTCAGTTTTTCTGAGAAATTGTGTAGCTGTCTTGCTGCCCTAGAGTTGGAGTGCAAGTATGCTCACACATGCTCACAGGAAATTGCTTGGTTATCGGCCAACTGATTTGAAATTAATATTTGCAAGAATTAATTGCAAGTTGGAGTAAATAGGAACCTTATTACTACAGTCATTAAGTGTTCACAAGCCCCTCCATGAAGGTAGGAAGCAGAAACTAGTTTATTTGAAATGGAGCTCCAGCTTGGCTTTGCTAAATGCTGTCTGCTCTTTCATTTCAAGTAAAATGACAAACTCTTTGCCTACATCAAGTGCAATGTCTTGTTTGTCAGCTTCCTTCTCATAAGCTTCTTTCTCATCTTTAGAACATTATATGACTTACCATAGTTAAAACTGAAATGTTAAAGATGTAACTTAATGATCTAAAGTGTTCTCCGCCTACTTTCAGCTTATCAATTCTATTGTTTATTTAAATTACCATACCAAGATTCGATTTCACAATTCGTGTGGTCCTTATTTTTCTCATTTTTTGGAAATGGATTCAGTAGGTGGGATCATCTTTAGATATACAAGATGTCATTTAAAGTTGCTCTGTTTTAAAATGAAAACTTTGATTTTGACAGGGTTGTGTTTAAAAAAAAAAAAAAAGCCCTTAGGATGATGCAGATTCTCTAAATTCACTTGTTGCTTGATGCGATCAGGAGCTTTTGTATCAAAGTTTTATCTAGAATGGTGTCTGTCATTCTCCTTTGTGCAGATGAATGTGGTTATCAGATATTATGATTATATTCCTTAATGTTCTTTTGCTAAGAATCAGTGAAGGGATTTGCCATTAGAATAGTGTAAAAACACACATGAATAGCACTTTCTGAATTAGAGAGACACGTATACGGCATGTAGGTAGCACGGAGAGAGAAGGAGGGTGGAAGAAAGAAAGGCTCTGCTTGCAGATTGGGATTTCTGTGCTTCCACCCCGTGATGTCTGCTTTTGAAAGGCTATAAGTGGTTCTGCCCTCAGAAAGGAAAATTGGTTTTGGAGCTTGGCATTCCAGAAAACGCTCTGTGGATATCTCTTGCTAAATCTCTGAATGGGTTCCACTGTATTGCCAGTGGCAAGGTCCATTTACCCCTCACCACCCAACAGCCACAATCACTTTCTTGATGGTACATCTAGCTATTCCAAATTAATGGAGAGTTCTTAAAGTCATCTTTCCTTCGGGTGCTACTCTGCCTTAAAAAGATTAAAAAGCAGGTTCTGTGTTGCTGTGAATGGAAGAGTATATGAAAGATTAATGCCTCTCAAGGGAGGTTACAAATTATCTTTGTCCTTGTTTTTATAGCTGTCAATTGGGAAGACCTAGTCAAGCATTTCAGCCTTTTCTTCCCCTTGCTTTGTATGTTGCTTCTGCTCATAATTTGTAGAGATCTGTTTGCAATTTAACGTTGAGAAAGTTATAATAGCTAAAAAAAAAAATGGTGTGGATTTTTTGTCTGTGTGGCAGAGGTAGGGAGGATGTCCCATCTTATGTAGTATACCTGTTGACATATTCTTGGTTCCTGTGCATTAAGAAATTGAGACATCTGTTAGTGAACCTCGCACACTGCTACTGGAAAGAGTTAAGACCCCAGGACATTTAAGCATCTGGTAAATGATTTACTTTACTACTTTAATGATTTTGCAGTTGAAGGTGTCCCTTCTGTGGCTGACAGTATGTGTGGGATCTGTTGAAATGTGTGATTAGTTGGTCAGTACTGTAGTCTGCTGCAGTGCTGTTCTCCCTATGAAGCTTGATTAAAAATTCTCCAGCAGAGATCAAATGCAAACATATACCCTAATGCTAGAAGTGAAGTCAAATGACGGTTTCTAGAAAGTAAAAGTTACGATTTACAGATACGTGTAAATTCTAAGTTGAATGAAATAGTGACTCTTCCAGTCAGCAGAGAATAGGTTTTCAGTTTTGCTTGGAATATTTGTAATAGCCTTTCACTATACAGTATTATTTCTTTAGAGTGGTTTTAAAGAAGAAATAGGTATGTGATCAGAAGAGAATATATTTATGACTAAATGATGCTCTGCGCTGTTAATTTCACTTGTTGCCTCATAGTGTTTTGTTGCCTGTACCAGAACTATTACAAGGAGGTTATGGCTTCTAAGCATCTGGAAAATCAGCTTTAGTAGATGCTGCTGCACTATTTGGAGAATGTGGTCCCGTTAACAGGAATGAATACTAGGCCTGAGATAAGTGAACGAAGACACATTTTTGTTGTTGTTCTTTATATTTTTAGTAATTGATACAGGGGTAGGGTCTCAGCTTAGTGTTGGACTTTCATGAAAATGAAAATACTGGTCTGCTAGTATGTTTTTTCCTGTAATTATAGGTGTTCCATAAAATAAGAGGTGACTGATTAGTCTGAATCTATCTTTCAGGTCTAAAACATGCCTTCCCCACTTGAGGAAGAGTAGGAACCCCCATATCCTGAACCTCAGCCCACCTATGAATCTGAATCCCATGTGGTTCAAAAATCATTGCGGTGAGTAGCATTCAGTGCCTTTGTTGTTATTTTTTGGGAACCACGTAAATACCTGGTGAAATATGCAGGAGTGCCAGCCCAGAATGCTAGATCTTGTATCTTTAGCACTATATAGAGACTGGCACTAACGGTTCCCCAGAGTGTTTTGTACCTAACCTGAAAGAAATTGTTTTGTGGGAAAACGTAGTGCAGGTTGCATGGCCTAATACGTCCTTTATGTTTTCAAGAATGTTTTCAAGGTAAGAGTCTGTGCTTTTTCATGGGAATTCTGAAGACTACAAAATATTTTCTGTTCCAAATAGAGATTGAAACCCAAAATCTATTTTCTTACCAATTCAGCTTCACATTTGATTTAATAGAGGTAAAATTCAGTGTTGTCTTTTAAAATGGAAATTAATTTTGAGGTGGGAAAGGGACCCCATTTTGTCTTGAGGTTAATGTCGCTCATTTTAAAACTGTAAAAAAACCTTTCATGGACACTTGTCATGTTAAACTCCTTCAGCAAGTCCCAGTTCTTTCCCCCAGAAGTTTCCCTTCACAAAATAGATAGGTGACAAGGATTTAGAATTTCCTTCCCCTGCCCCCCCCCCCCCCCCCCCCCCCCCCTTTTTGTTTTCTATAGAATACTAGTTTGGTTGTTAGCAGCTAGTATGCCTTAGGCCTTTTGAAAAAATTGAGCACTCTTGTCAGTGTGCTGTGTATAAAAAGCACAACAAAACCACCACACAGCTAGGTTTCAGTCGTTGTTTTTGTCAAAACATGTGTAGCTCTCATTTTGCTTGTAGTGAAAAGATGGCAGACTACAGTTTGTATCTGCTGGGGGTGGTGGGGAGAAGGGAGAGATTTTGACTTTAGGAAGATACTGTTTTGTTGCCAAAAACTTAATTTTCCTTATGAACAAATCATTTGGTTTTTCATTCCTTCATAATTAAAGTTCTGTTGATAGAGTGTAAATTTTTATCTTTTTTATACTTCTTGTCTTAGCTTATACCATTTCTAAATATGGGATGTCCATGTGTGTCTTGGGAATGGCAGAAGAATTTAGAGGAGAAGTTGCTGTCAATGCTTTATGGCCTAAAACAGGTGATTTTTTTTTTTTTTTTTTTTTTTTTTAAATGGTACTAAAATAACAACTTTCTGTATTTTGTCTTCTACAGCTTGTTTTATTTGACTTTGATTATACTTCATACTTCCTCTGGAATTGATTCAGGAGACCAAGCAGTTCTTTTGCATATTCTTTGTTCATCCTGCATGGATGCTGGTTTTCATTCCTAGTTCTCACTAGGAATTGCCACTTTGATCCAAACTCATCTTCAGCTAGTTTGGAACCCACTCAACCCTTTCAGTTGGCTGAAGCATCTGTGTAGTATTTGGCTTGTCTATGCTCTTTCTCATGGTTTGCACAGAATCACAGAAGTATTAGCATGCTTTCATTAGTAGGTATTAAACGTCTGTGTGTGTAGTACTATTTAGAATTCCTTGCTAGTTAAATTGCCAGAGCATAGATGGAACTGACAAGATACATACCTCTGTAAATGCAAAAATAATTAAAAAAACCCCTGTTCCTAGAAGGTTTGGAGCAGTGGGCCAGCAAACGGTTGTTCACAGAACCATGTGCTTGCCAGTCATAGGAAATTAAAGAGCTCTATGGAAGAAAAACAACTCGATGCTCCCACATTGTATTAACTTCAGTTTGTTGTCAGTGGGTCAGTGAGGATCAGAGCTGCTGTTTGAGGTTTAGTCAGCTATTTGCCAAAGAGGCCAGTCTCTTCACTGCAAATACATCTATGTGCAGAAGTGATACTGACGTTAAAATCAGTAAAGACAGAGGGTAATCCTGCCCTTTAATGGTGTGAGCCCAGTCATTGTGTTATGAAACATTACAAYAGCAGAGTTTATTCCCTTAGCTAGTGGAGGGAGGGAAGAAGGAAGAGGAAATAAAAATATGAACCAAGATCCTCCTCTGGCACTACTGCTCCAGTGTGAGAAGTGTTTGTACCCAGACACTTCTCAACGTTTTCCTGTGAGGAGTTGCAGGCCCCTTTTAACTTCTAGTGTGGAAGCTCTCTGATTTTCTTCCTCTAAAGTGAGGAATATGAGCAAAACTTAATTATTTCAGACAAAATCAGCTGAGCTTCTTTGCTTAAATACTCTAGGTGATACTCAGTTGAACACTTGGGTTAGTATGTCTGACAGACCTGGTCCTTATTCATTGGTCTGGATGCTTGCATCCTAAATTCTCCCAGTAAGTAGATGCCTCATAATTCTGCTCACACTATGAGTTTTACCCATAGAAATATTTTGGCAAGGGATTGACTTTCTGAATTATAATTATATCATTCATGACAATTACATCATCACAAAACCTGTACTGTCTATTTTGAAGAGGATAAGCTCTTCATCTTTGGTGTACTGAAGGCAACTGCGCTTATAACTTCAGGGTCTGGATTGCCTTCCTGGCAGTGGAGTGAAAGCTCACTGTTCAGGTTTTGGGTCTCTGTTGTATTTTTTTATTTCTGAAGGAGTTAGAAGAAACATGCACTTGTTTCTACATACTTCCTTCTTGAGTGCTCCAGGGAAATCTCAGAAAAGTTTCAATGGAGATTTCCCAGGACCTATCCTTGTCATCTGGAATAGAGCCATGAAACTTGGTTCTTAAAGCCTTTAGCTGCCTAGACCTCATGACCATCCTGCCTGGCTTGGCCCTAAAATGCTACTGCTAAATGGGTTTTCTATCTCCTCAGAATCCCGTACGTAGGAGTAATTTGGTTTTCCATTAGCAGAGGTGATCTTTTATCTACCATTTTGTGGTTTTTGGTCACCGACTGATTAAGCAATGTAAATTGTGTATGGGAGTTAGGGACAGTGAAGGAATTAATCCAGAGTATCTCATTCACACAGAGAGACGTGGTATCAAGCTGCAGACAACATTACTAATTTGAGTTATTTTCTCACAGAAGGTGTTACAAGATTACCTGTGTCTTGTAAATGTACATATTTACACACCGCATAGGCACATTATGTGCACCCTCCACAGCTTTCTGATTCTTCAACACCTTCTCTCTATGATTCTGGATACACTGGAGAAAACATCCACTACTATTGTGGAAATGGGTCGGTGGTTTTATGGGTCCCAACGTACTGCTGAAAGCTAAAGAATTCTTCCTGCAGACACCAGCTGGTTATACTAGGTCTTTATTTTGCAATGTAGGTGTTTTTCCCCACCCATCTGAATAATTCGGCTTCCTGTTTCTCATGGCAAGGGAAAACAGAACCTAGGAGAATTTGTCCACCTGCTCAAGATGAAAAATTTTTCAGAGGGATGGCTAGCTTTATAGGCAGAAGTTACATTAAGTCTTACGATGCATAGGTGAATACATTATTTCTTTCCAGTGTTTGCATATGCTGTAATACTCCAAATGTCAGTAATAGTACCAGTGTCCCAGATATGGTCTGGTATTAAAGGATGTCTATGATGGTATTAATTAAATTTCTACAAAATCTAACATCCTTATTGTGGGAGAAACCCAAACCAAAGAAAGTAGTATCTTTCTTTTGTGCATTAGAGTGCCACTGTGTCCTTGGTAATATATTTGTACCTGCTAAGTACATAAAGTAAAATAAGTAGAAGGATAAACTGCAGAAGCTGGCACTTGTTACAGAGTGCAGCTAATATCTATTCCCCTGCAGAACGTGAGGCTTGGAAGTGCAGGAAGATTCAGTTTACAAATTACAACAGTATATTCTAATAAATGCTTTTTTTAATAAAGATTTCTCTCTGTGAGATGCTGCAAAATAATTTTAAAAAGTAATTAAGCTTTCTATAAAATCAAAGGTATGCAGACAGAGCTTTGTATTTGCTGAATCCATTCTTGCTCATTCAGTTTAAGACTGTTAGAAACATTAGATGAGCTCTCAAAGTTTGTATAAATCAGTGATGCCTCCATGAAAACTGATGTGCCCTCAAGTATAAAAGAGGATAATAATGCGCAAATTCTCCAGTACAAAAAATGTTCTTTCGAAAGGTTTATCTCCCAAAAGAGAGAAAGTTAACTACTTTCATATGGTCACCAGAGAGAAAGAGTTAACAGACTTCCATGGTATCTAAAATACAGTTGCAAAGTTCTTAATTAAAAAATCCACTATAATCTCATACAAATGTGATTAGCCTCAGTGCTAGTATGGATGCCAGTATCTGTTGATTAATCCGACTCCTTAAACACATGAAAGTATGCTGGTAATAAGATGCCAGGAGCTCTCCGTTTATCTAAAAGTGAAAGAGGAAGCCCACCAAAAGGGCAAGGGGCAATCCAGTCACTAAGAGCACATATCAATAATAGAGATATCCTGGGACAGAACTGGAAGACTCTTCGTGTGCATGAGAGGAAAACCAGCAGCACTTTTTATGAAATAGGTGGAACAATGTGCAGCCAGACTATGAGGCAGTACCTGTGTAAAACCTTTTTGCTTCAGTCTGTACACATAGGCTTACTGTGCTCGGAAGAATAATAGTTGACACTAACAGAGAAGTGGCAGAAACGTGGGCCAGGAAAAGTGAACAGCTTAATGAATCCTCAGAATAGTGGAATATATTCAGGTCAACAGAACCCGGTAAATTTCGTTGGAGTATTTGACAGAAATATTCTCTGAACTGTTGGTAGTTTTTTAGAAAAAAATTTAAAAATCTTGCAGGACAGATCACATTTCAGAGGACCAAAGAAAGGCAAATTTATTTCCTATCCTTAAAAATGAGAAAAAGACCTAGGGAGACCTAGGTGTATGTATAGTATATCTATTTTTTTTATTATCGCTGGGTAAAAAACTGGCTGGGCGGCCGGGCCCAGAGGGTTGTGGTGAATGGAGCGAAGTCCACTTGGCGGCCGGTCACGAGCGGTGTCCCCCAGGGCTCCGTTTTGGGGCCGGTCTTGTTCGATATCTTTATTAACGATCTGGATGAGGGGATTGAGTGCTCCCTCAGTAAGTTTGCAGACGACACCAAGCTGGCCGGCAGTGTCGATCTGCTCGAGGGTAGGAAGGCTCTGCAGAGGGACCTGGACAGGCTGGATCGATGGGCTGAGGCCAACTGCATGAGGTTCAACAAGGCCAAGTGCCGGGTCCTGCACTTBGGYCACAACAACCCCATGCAABGCTACAGGCTKGGGGAAGAGTGGCTGGAAAGCTGCCTGKCGGAAAAGGACCTGGGGGTGCTGGTTGACAGCCGGCTGAATATGAGCCGGCAGTGTGCCCAGGTGGCCAAGAAGGCCAATGGCATCCTGGCCTGTATCAGAAATAGTGTGGCCAGCAGGAGTAGGGAGGTGATTGTCCCCCTGTACTCGGCACTGGTGAGGCCGCACCTTGAATACTGTGTTCAGTTTTGGGCCCCTCACTACAAGAAGGACATTGAGGTGCTGGAGCGTGTCCAGAGGAGGGCAACGAAGCTGGTGAAGGGTCTGGAGAGCAAGTCTTACGAGGAGCAGCTGAGGGAACTGGGACTGTTTAGCCTGGAGAAGAGGAGGCTCAGGGGAGACCTTATCGCCCTCTACAACTACCTGAAAGGAGGTTGCAGCGAGGTGGGTGTTGGTCTCTTCTCCCAAGCAACTAGCGATAGGACGAGAGGAAATGGCCTCAAGTTGTGCCAGGGGAGGTTTAGATTGGACATTAGGAAAAATTTCTTTACTGAAGGAGTGGTTAAGCATTGGAACAGGCTGCCCAGGGAAGTGGTGGAGTCACCRTCCCTGAAAGTATTTAAAAGACGTGTAGATGAGGCACTTAGGGACATGGTTTAGTGGGCATGGTGGTGTTGGGTTGATGGTTGGACTTGATGATCTTAGAGGTCTTTTCCAACCTTAATGATTCTATGATTCTATTTGCCACTTTTTATTTAGGGGCATACTTATAGCAGTTCAGTTGATTTGAAAAAAAGAAGCTGAGGTTGGTCAAAGGTAAAGGAAACCTAGGGGCTAATCCTCACCACATAAGAGTAAAATAAGGGAGTCAACAAGGACATCTACCCACTCTTGCACTTTCCTAGAAAACACTTCGACAGGATCTCCCTGGCCAGCATTGAAGACTGCCATCCTTTTTCCCAGTTCCTGCTTTGGAAGGTGAACGATCCAGCTCAGATAGATGTGTCCTGCACACTGCCTGTTCTTTGCTCTTTAAGGGATGTTGGGATCATTTCTGCATCAAAGCTGCYGTTACTTTGTGTGGAATGGAAACACTGAAGGGAGGACAAAAGTGATTTAAAATCAGGTTAATCCTTCCACCTCCAGGATCTGCCAGCCCCAGGTGTAGGAGAGGATTTGCAAATCTGTCCTAAAACTTAGGGGCAGAGTGTTGAATCTTTAACAGCAGATGGGAAAAAGTCATGAAGCAGAACTGTATGAGGGGAAAACAGTAATATGGCAAAGGCCAAAAGCTACAACCAAACAGCCTCTCTGCGGAACAGAATTAAAGAAAAATGAAATGGATACCTCAGCCTGGAAGAGCAAATTACAGACTTAGACTGGAACACGCCACAGTGTTAGTAGCTCCCTTTGGGGAAGCATAAAGAAGACTAATGGAACGGTGCAGAAGTTAGTAGAATTGGTTAATAAAACAACCAGAAGTTTAGGAGATCTGGATTTTATTTTTGGGTCTAACACAGCCTTTCTGTGGAATATTGAATAAGTTATTTGAGTTTTTGCTATTTGGTTTCTCATTAACTTAGGAGAGACACTTTGGTATCTCATGGGAGTTATTACAAGGCTAAAATTAAGCATCAAGATTTTCAGTGTGATAATCACCAAAGGAAATACCTCTTACTGACTGATGTATCATACGTTCACTTTGAGAAAAATAGTTGTCCTGTTAGTTTTTCATGTCCTGAATAACCTGGAGGAAATCCATGGTGGGGGTGCACTGATGAATGGGTAGAGGGATGTGAATGTCATAAAAAGTCCTGCCCATTATTCCACTTTTTGGTTCCTTTAATAGTTTTCTGTTTTTTACTGATGCTTGCAGAGAATTGTTTGTTGGTTGGTAGTATTTCATAGCTTTGTCTTCCTACAATTTCCTTTTGCGTGAAAGGAAAACAAAGTTTGTGTACTTTCCAGATAAATGGGAATTTCATGTTGTCAGTGTTAAAGCTTTGTTTTCTTACCCTCCAAACTTTCTAGCCATACATACAGCTGCTATGGATATGCTGGGAGGATCTGGAATAGAAAAACAGTGCAGGAAAACGGACATCCTTGCAGATGCTGCGTATTGCATTTTAACAAAACCAAAAAGTTTCACTGGAAACTTCATTATTGATGAAGTTCTGCTGAGAGAAGAAGGCGTTAAGGATTTTGATGTCTATGCAATTGCACCAGGTAAAACAGATCTTTAAGATGAAAACTTAAGTTCAGGATGGAGGGAAGGCCGTATGGAGAATATTAATATAGTTTTGTTTCTAGGGGCTCTTAAATTAGTCTGTAAAAAGTTGCTTTGCCTCAGCTTTCAGAACGTGCCTTCCTGGAAAGCACATACGACTCCACTGAGATTCTAATCATCAAGTGCCTATTAAATTAAAAAAATACTTTAATGAAAAGAAAATGTACCTACACTGTAGATGTATATATTACTATTTACCAGCCAGCGAGGTAGATTCTTTTTTTTTTTCTTCAAATGTTTTTCATTGCAACTTTAAGAGGCTTCTAGGTCAGATTTTAAATGAACCAAACTCTAAACATGTTATTTCATGCTATGTCTTTCCTTCACATTGTAGTTTATTTACTTATAAACTTGGCTGTAGTTTCATACAAAATGGATTCCTGTTTGTGCTGTCCAGCTTTACTTGGACTTACTGTTACATTTTTCCTTCTTTTTAGGTCACCCCCTGATGCCTGACTTCTTCTTAGATGTTGAAACTGACATGGCAGACATGAAACAAGAAAGATATGGTAGGGAAAGCACTGTGTGTAAAAGTCGATCATTTCTGACAATAATGAATGCCCTCTCTATTTCAAGTTGTTTTTTCTTTTGTCCAAAGAGCTTGGACTCCACTCAAGCTATGTGGCAAAACCCCTTTTCTCATYTGGAGGGTATGATTTATGGAAATGACTCTGTACTTAAAGCTAGGGAGAGAATGTTACCTCCTGCAGGACTTTCATGGTATAAAATCAGTGCCTTATTTTGAAGAATCCTTTTTTAACCATGTGAATTGTGGTAGTATGAAGGTCACAGGTAAATATTGCTGGAAAAAGAAATTAAATAGCAAACAGCACATTTTGCAGGAGTGTCTCATTAGCCTTGCTAAATTTATACAAAACACCACAATGTAGAGCCTCCATTGCTTCTTAGATAAAACTTTGCACAATTTACAGAATTTAAATATCTCTTAGATGGAATGAAGAAGTCTTTTTAGAAAAGCATCGTTTTTGCTTTTTCAGAATTGTAGTGTGTCAAGTTGGAGGGCAACTAAGAATGCTGAACAGGTTTYATAGGAGTGCCAAAATAGGGATAGGAGAAGGGCAGAGGAGGCAAAGTTTGAACAGTCCCTTTCCCTTGAAAACAGTATTTGAGCAATCGCCAAGGACAGTTCTGCCAGGGACGGATGGTGTTAGTTCCCCTGGTTCTCACAACGCAGGTTATTTAGTAGGGACTCACAGAATAGTCCTAACTATTTTTTGATACTCAAGACACCTAAGAGACTTTTCAGAGGCTGTTCAACGTGATCAGCCTTGTAAATTGCAAATGCTCTCCTTTATTGTTAAATGTACATGTTCCCTGTGGTATGTAAAATGCTGATTAAAGCAGTGAATTGATTTACAGCTTAGAAGCCTTTGCAGAAGAATTAATGAAAATACCCATGTTCTTAGCAAGAYAGAGAAGACARAAGTATTTTGAGGTGAAAGTGGTGTTCATTAAAGACACTGATTTGTTTTTTGTGAGTGCTGTCAGGAGTGTGTGGATTGCATTAAAAAGCAATGTGCTGTGTAAGCATTTGTGATGAACTGTGAACAGTCAGAATTTTGCTGTGGTTTTATTTTCACTTTTCTTTTGGCATATTAGGAAGTGAAATATATTGCAGAATTACCTCTAGTGCTCTACACCTGTGCAGATGCCCAGGTGCTAAAAACATCCTTTATCAGTGTTAATACTGAAATGGGAAAATACTCATTTTCCCTACTTTGAGGCTTAAATCTTTTCAAACGGAGTTCTCTACGCGTGTTTCTACATGCAGTTTTAAAGTGGTTTGCATCTGAAAGAGAAAAATAATCTCTTTCTTGTAGGTGCTTCCCAAGCACTGAAAGAGGAGAAGAAATTAAGCGGCTCCCAGCATGAAGGACCAGATGGAGCTAAGGTTAACGCAGCCAAGCCATTGAGTCCTGTGGCAGAAACCTTCAGAGTTATTCAGGGGGCAATGAGTGAAGAGTATGTGAGAACGACTCAGGGTGTCTTTCAGTTTGAGTTATCTGGTAAGACCATCACTCCTAAAACCTTCACATGCTCACACGCCTAGCAAAGGGCCCTCGGGGTTTTCAAACAGAAACACTCACCTTTTCAAGCTGATCCCGAAACGGACCACGTTTTGTTCTGTCCTGTGTGATGCTCCTTCTCAGGACCAGCTTCAGCACGCGCAGGAAGCGGCTGCCGTGGCGTATGCGGGCAGGCTTTGTCACCGTGCTGGCCCTATGGCACGGGGTTAGCCTGACGATAGACGGGGGTGCTCGCAGGGTCATGTTAAAAGCGCCAGCTGCCACCAGCTCTGTCAGCAAAGTGCTGCCTCTGGGCTCTTCTGCCCGCGTCCCCGATACGTGGTGCTGCGGGGCGTCTGCCAGAGGCTGGCTTTGCCTGCACGCAGAGCTGGGGGCAAGCGGTAACTTCTTGCAGAGCACCGCCAGCGTCTGTGGTATCGTGTAACCGCCCCAAACGGACACGGCAGCGGCCGTCGGACAGGGAGGAATAGGGAGGGCACGGCGCTCTTTGCTGCCTTGTCACCTCTTTTCACTGTCTGTTCAGGTGATGACGGAGGCACTTGGTATATTGACCTGAAAACCAAGGGTGGGAGCGCTGGTTTCGGACAGCCTCCTGTGACGGCTGATGTGGTTATGAGYATGTCGAGCGCCGACTTTGTGAAAATGTTCACAGGTGAGTGACAAAGGCATTTGCCAGGACGGAGGCAGGTGCCCAGAAAACCTCCTGCTGATGGGTGAACAGACGGCCTGCTGGCTTTGTGATCCTGGGATGGAGGAGCTTTTGGCTTTTTGTGGCCCAAGTGAAAGCGTCGGATAGAACTCCTTGGATTTTTCTGAACTCTTCTGTTCGGTGAACAGGAAGAGCACAAAAGCTTATACTGCTTTTATTAAGTAGGTGTTGAAATTTTAGCAGCGAGCGTAGCTTCAGAAAGAATCCAGTCAATCTGTTGGACTTCTGCTCTGCACATCTCTAATCTGTGTTTCCTAAATGTGTGCTGCTTTTACAGCAGAACTTGGTAGCAATACAGCTGCTAGGTCTCACTGTAGTGGCATTACATTTTCCTGTGCACAGGCTGTCTCCAGTTCCTTCTCATTTTCTGATGGTTCTGTTTCTTCTTTTTAGGTAAACTAAAGCCAACCCTGGCCTTCATGTCAGGAAAATTAAGGATTAAAGGTAACATGGCGCTAGCAATAAAGCTGGAGAAGATGCTGACACAGCTTAACTCTAAACTGTGAGGKGAAACCCTTACTAGCATAACAGTGGCCTTTCATGTATAACTGCAATGGTGTTTTAAAATGGTAGTCCTATTTTTCTCTGATGCAATATATTAAGTATGGGTAAAATGTGAGATTTTTAGAGAAAGGAATAACTCTGATTAAGACAAGAAGGTGTTTGTCTGTGATTAAACTAATTCCTTCTCAAGAATAAATGTATTAGGTTGTGGGTGTTTTCTTTTCTTCTGCTTCTCTGGATCAATGCAGGACACCTGAAGTGAGTTTTTTCCCACATAGTTGCTTGCACGCATGTCCCATAAAAAGGTGGGGGGAGCAAATGTCGCCCTGCAGATCTGTTTCTGTGATAGAAGTGCCACGCAGAGATTCCTGAGCTGGCTTAGAAGTGGAAGCAATATGGTCAGTTTAGCAGGGCCCTAATTACCCCTGGTAAATGAACATCTCATTAATTTTTTTTTTTGCTTTCCTGAGTTTATTACCTACACTAGTTCTCATACCTCTGTATTGCACTGAGTTAGGCTGCACAGACATACCGAGTGATACGCAAGTTTTCTTCTTGTGCAAAGGTACAAATGCACACACACATACACTCCCCTGCCCGCGACCGCCGCAGACAAGTTGCTGCCTTCCACAGCACCTTCATGTAGCATTACAAGGATTAACCTACTTCACTGCAGCCAGCCACTTCCCCTTCCTTCCCTTTGGCTGGTAAAGATTGCAGCTCACTAGTTAAAGCACACATGCCCCCACTCTGTAAGTGGACAAGTGCACACATGGTCTGCAACTTTGTGTGACAGCATCCACAAAGCCAGATGCACCAACCTCTTAAAATGTTTATTCAGTGTCCCCAAAAGAACTGCCCAGAATTTAGAGCATTTCACTCTCTTAAGAAAGCTGAGAAGCTTGCAAGACTTAGGATTTATTTCTTATTTCACTTAGCAGTCCAATAGTTCACAAGTTTTTAAAGCATGTGCTCATCTAAAATTGCTTATGACCTGTATTATGAAGGTTGCATCTGTACTGCTTCCATCGCAGTTGAATTCAGGTAGTAAGATGGAAAATGTCAAACTCTGTGCCCTGCAGTCTCAGGGATCTTGGAAAAGAATGAAGATAGGTTGCTTTCTCGCCAGGCACGAGGGGCTGGGGGCACAGAGGGAGGGAGGGAGCGAGAGGGTGGCTTACCCCATGTTGGGCAGCATGGCAGCGCAGGTAAGGGCCACCCCAGCGGGAGGGGACAGCGCTATTGGGCTGTGGGACTGTTCCCAGTCCAGCACCCACACCGGGTTGCGCTCAGCAGTGTGCTCATCCCTGCCGAGGAGCGAGCTGTGGTCGGCTGAGCCACCAGCRCAGCTGTCGGCCTGGGGCTTCCTGCGATGTCCATGTGCCCACTGTGCTGCCTGAACTGTCCTCCTCTGCCAGTGCTGACGGTCCCAGGGGTCCCTGCCCAAAGGTTTCAGCCTCCACCAGGCAGCGTCTGCTTCCCACCCCCATACTGGTGTCTGGGTTGGTAACTACTTTGTCCCTCACCACCGACCTGCAGACTCCAGAGCAGTGTCTGTCCACACAGTCCTGCTGGCTGAAGGAGAGCAGGAGCACTGGCGTGCACCGGGACACGGAAGCAAAGGCTGCACATGGAATAGGAGGGAAAGAAGATCCAGCACTGGAAACCAGAGTCCTCTGGAGGAGACTGAACGTCTGAGCTGATGGCGCAATAATGCACGCATACTACTGGCTGCTGCAATACAATAAAGAAGTGTATATGCTCTGCCTTTCTACGAAGCAGAAACCCCTACAGGAAAAAACAAAAAAGAGCAAATAATGCTTCAGGATTACTTGGGGTGTTAGATCTGGAGAAAGCAACTAGCAGCTGTGGCTTGTTCTGRCCTGGATTTGAGGTAGACTCTACTGAATGGAGAGTGCTAGAGACAGAACCTTTGGGAAGCTTTGCTGTGCAATCTGAAGGGACAACAGTAGCAGATCACACAGCTAGGAACATGGGGAAAGTGTTTCACATTAATACCTACGGACTGATGCACACACTGCTGCTGTCCCAGCAGGATGGAGAGCAGGCTGAGGTGGCCCCGTGTACAGGCAGGTATGGCTGGGGAGGGGGCCACTCCAGCTGTATGAACCACTGCTGTGAGGAGAGCGGGGTTGGCCGGGTCAGGGGACATAGTCAACCCGAGATTAGATAGGCGCCTACACCGAATGAAAAGAGCATTTTGCTGCTGGCCTTCCTCAGAACTGCATGCTGGGAAACAACTAACAGGAGCAAATTTGAATGTCTCCCCCTGAAGATCTCTCAGGGGTGTTGAGGTCTTGGACTACACCTTCTTCCCAAATATGAAGCCTTTTTATCTTGAAAAACTAGGTACTAAAGTAACTATCAGGAACAACACTCGCCAGCATGAGTTTTGTTTTCCATTATGTGGTTCAAGCCTGTTGGCCTTTGAATGTGTCTAGATGCCCATTTGTCATCTTCTGTGGAGTCGAGTGGTTTCCTTCCAGTTTTCCTTCTATTCTCTGCTGGATGTGCAAAATTTTGCTTTGAACTGAACTCTGTTCAGTCCCGCTCAAATCACTGGAGCCCTTGCCTCCATCTCATCTTCCGCCTCCCCAGCTCATCAAAATGCCTGCGGCAGGATCATCTGTCTTCTGCTCGCCCAACCATACCTGTCCCCTCCTTCCCCTCCTCCCCTAGTCCCTCTCTTCTTTCACAGTAACTGCGAGGTCGGCCCTTGCCTCCAAATCCTGCACTGCCACATCCGCACATAACTCCTCCCACATCGTCTCCTCCTCCCTCTGTTGCCTGATGGAGGCTCTGACCTCCTCCTGCCCTTGCCGTGCTGCCCGCCTGTTGCCACGGCTGGCAGACCTTCCACCAGCTTCCACCTTTGGCTTGGCTTTTCCCCCTTCAGCTTTCATGCAGAGATCCTGCGCAGCATCCTGAGAGGGATTCGGGTTTCACAGTGGGCTGATGCCAGAAGGGGAAATCAGCCGGTGGGTCTGAACCCACTCTAAGAGTCAAGACGGACGGTTTTGCTGACTTAAACAGAAATGAAATTAAGCCACAAGCAGATGTGCTAGTCCTTGTGTGTTGACGTAATGATAGTTGTTGTTTTACTGTCCCTGCAGTTCCCATTGTCACAGAGCTGCAGACTCCTGTAGGAGCGACGCATGACCAAGCCGAAGGGGCCAAGGGCTGTCTGAACGCTTTGCAACTGGAACGCCTTTCATGCCCCTTGCTTTCCCAAGGTTGGCATCCTGCACAAATGGAAGCAAGACTGCTTTGCTGAGATCTTCCTCAGGCATGACTCTCCTTCAGCCTCTCTCCAGCCACTCAGCCCCAGTAAGGAGGAACGCAGGGCTTGACTGCGACAGCTCGGTGCCAGGACCGTAAGCCTCGTGCCTGTAGTGGGCTCCATGTAAGTGAGCCGTCGTGCCTGTGTAGAGAGCTGCTGGTTTCAGCCATGCACAGAAGTACCTGCAGGAGAAGCCCCTAGGCATTGCGTTCAGCCTCCTTCCCCTCAAGTGTTTTTTTCTCTCCAGTATTTGATAGGGGAAATGGAGTGATGGGGCTTTTTTCTACACCGGGAGGGTCAGTTTACCTCCCGGGAGGTTTTTTTAGCAGAGAACATTTGGAAAGGCGCTGCAGAAGCTGGAAGGCTCGCGCGTTGGCTTCCTGCAGTTTTGCTGGTGCCTGCGCATGAGCCCCGCAGCTCACCCCCCTCACCCCAGGTGACGAGCAGCAGGGGAGCAGGGGTTTACCATGGGCTGAGCACCCCTGCGTCGGCGCCTGCGGTCCTGCGGTGGGGGAGGCACCCCCGCAAACTGCCCTTCCCTCCGACGGTGCAGCATTCACCCTGGAGCAGAGCTAGCCCCTGACCCCCACAGCTGCTCACAGGAGAACGTGGTACGCCCTTCTCTTTTGAAAACTACTTCCTTAACTTTGCGGGGTCAGGTATTTTGCCCATCAGCCTTTTAATTTATGCAACCGCTGCCGTGGCATTGCAGCAACGCCTCCCTGGCTGCCACTGCTCCCCCTGCCATTGTGGACCACTGTCTCTGCTAGTGCCCTGCCCTGCCCTGCCAGCTGTTTCTCATTCCCCAGCCTTCACCCGTGGCTGACCCAGCTTCACCTGAGGAAGGTGATGAGGAAAATGCAGCCATTCAGAAGGAGGAAGCAAGAATGGTCCTAGTGAGTGATGTCAGCTGGGCCCCAAGTGTCCTTAAGACAGTGAGAAGATCTTTCAGGGCAGTGATCATCTCTGAAAACAGTGTCTCCGCCAGCTGACAATCCCAACAAACTTGCTTCTGCCCTTCCAGCCTCTGTGTCACTGGCCCTGTCCTGTGTATTTGAGTGGCATGTTTCATAAGTCCCCACATGCTTCCCCTGCCTCAGTTCCATTAGCTCTTATGGGAAAAATTTCTTCACTGTCTGTCTTGCACTGTTTAATAATGGGTCTTTGTGGAATATCAGGTTTTGGCTGTATTTTGGACACAGTTGTTCCCACAGAAGTCTTCCTCTCATCTTGTCTTGAACCAACTGTCTCTGGAGTGTACTTGTTTTCAGGAAGGAAGAAGGATTTCAGTTACTTAATTTCTTTTCCATGTAAGAGATATTTTTTTCTCACGGTGTAAACTTATAGAAGCTCCTTTAATTGGAAATATTTCTACTCTGTTTAAGAGTACCACAGCGAGTGTATAGTACAGGCTTCCAGCTACTCTGGAAGTGTATTCACTCCCTTCAGCACTACAACCGCCACTCCAGAGGTGGTACATGTGCTTTTCAGTGAGCCCCACCAGCCCCTCCACAGTGGTTCTGGCAGAGACGATTCAACAGCAGGCAAGGAAGAGATCAAGTGACTGTCACAACTCTGTTAGTTCAGTCTCGGGACTTTTAACTGAATTATAGAAGATGGCAGGTTTTTTTAGAACTGGAATTTGCAAAAGGCAATACATTTCTTGCATCGGTGTTTTAAACAGCCAAGCAGCTACCTCTGGAGCATCTTCTGTGGAACAGCTGTTTCTGTAGCCAGCATTATTTGTTACCATCACCTAACAAACACAGTCTGTTTAACACAGCAAGATTGCATTTTCAGCTCATAATGACTAAAATGTTAAAGACTTCTACTGCGTATTGTAAAGTTTTATGTCTGTTACCAAAAGGGGAAAAAACAAGGCAGTTTCATGAGTAAGTTGCAGTAAGTTATCTACTAGCACATTTAATTTATTACCAGTGAGTTTGTCAGGATTCATTTTAGTATTTCTTTTTAGGATTTCTTTTGGGCAATGATATAAGTACAGGCAGGAGACTAGTTACCATATCAAGCATTTGCATCTTTTCCAACTGTTTTACCTTAGAGAAACTCCTAAAATGAAGGTCCTATTTAATCACAAATGCATTTATTTAAAAAACAATATTTGAAATCTTGCTCTACTGATGACTCAAGTAACTGATCTCTATTCTCCTGCTTGCAGCCCTATATTTTTTTCACATTTTGCACCAGCATTAGTCAACTGTGTGTGCTATAAATTCTCCTTTCTCTCTCTTTTGCCTACACACCATACTCCAACATTTCCTGGAAAAGCCCAGGGTATTTGAATATCCTTGACTGATCTGAGTGTTCTTGCAGAATAGAGGAGGAAGGAAAAATCTGTCAGTTTAAGTATGTTTTAAGCTCCCTTATATGAGGAGCCTCCTTTACACTCACTGATTAGATTTAATCCAATGTATATTAATATCAGCTCTCCTCTTATAGTTTAGCTGTTCTTTTGGAAACATTAACGGTGAGTATTGTGTTAGGAATACTTCATGCAATTAGATTTGCTGGAAAACGTAATGACTCTCAGTTGCTTTAGAGCAGAGGGAAGAGCACGGTATTATGCATTTTTATGTCTAATACAACAAAGTACTCTTACAATGTAGATAATAAATAACATAGACCAGATCCATGGGAAGAGAGCTGTAATGTATATCTCCACAAACACTTCAGGTTAAACTGGTTTACTGACGTTGAATTTTATCAGGTGTCTCAAATAAGATCACCGACCCTTCCTCAATGAAAAATCTGGATTAGTTGTTTCTTCATTTAATGCAGCTTCAGTTTTGGCCTTTCAAAATAAATGTTTCTGTGTGGAAGGGAACCTGTGAATATTTTGCATAGAACTACACTGTCTCTCCAGCCCCTGAATTAACTTAGGTCTGGTTAAGCATGTCAATGCATAGCCAAACTAGTCCCAGTTTGTATCATTATCAGCTACTCCTCACTAATTGTGACCACCATTGCTCTATGTGCGCATCCATAACACAACAGTTTAATGCTTTCACAAAGGGGAGTAACCTACTTCACGCACAGCCAAACACAGCCCTTGGCATCCCTTAGGGGTGCATCAAATTGGGTAGAGGTGAAAATATGGGGAGGCTTAGAGAAGAAGGCACAAAGCACCACTGTCAGGTGCTCTTGTGGTGTTACTCAGGGCATTATGAGGACCTTTCCATCACGGAAAGTGTATTAATGGGCTCAGAGAGATCTGTGGAGTTCTGAAGATCCTCCAGGAGAACATGATCCAGGATGCTCTGATCTACACAAAGCAAATGAARCAAAAGACTGGGGCACTTCTTAGAGATAGGGTTGATGTTCTCATGTGCCAGGGCTGCACTCTGTGTTTTTGTTAGCTAAGCTCCCCCCTCCTCCGTGTTTAAGGTGAACAGGCAAATTACAAACAGAAAAAAACTCCATTGCCAACTAAAGCAGTTACGGCCCCCTCCCACATTTTCTTCTCTGTCCTGCAGGGTGCCTGTGGCTCAGCTGTGCTGGTATAAAACTGTGTGGTCCTGCTATGAATCAGAATGGGATATCCAGCCAGCAAAATGATCTCCTTTCTCTTCAAAATTAAGCCGTATGAATTCTGCAACTTTGTTCACAGTAAAAAAACCCACACAACAAAACCTAAACAAATAAACAAAACCAAGACAGTAGAGAAACACGGTTGAATTTTGTTCCTTAACAGTAGTAAATAAACAGTGGAAGATGGATATGTAAAGCTGGTCATACATGGATTCTTGTGCAGAACAGAGAGCATACTGTGAATTCACACCCCTTTGACAGTAACACTGCTACATTATTTTAAGTTATTCCTTCACTTTGTGGTTCTGATTTATCTGAAGTCAGCAAAGAAGTCCTTACTTTTTCCTAGTCATATAAGATTTTACTCCAATGGACAAATGAAACTTTGTGTAAAATGTTTCACTCTGTAGGATTTGCTGCAGCCTTCTAGAAGAACATTCTTACCACCTACTGCCCTTGAGTGTCTCCCTCTGATTCACAGTTCAGCTGAGTATGTCCTGAAGACCTCTAACCTACAGGACTGCCCATGATGCCTCACTTAACTACGCAGCTGACTCAGATATTCTGTTACACTAGGATGATTAGTATCAAGGTCAGTTATTTTTTCCTCAGAAACAGTTTGCTTAATTGCAGGTGTCCTCTGATTACTACTGTGCAAACAAAAATGTGGAATAGCAAATATCCTGAGTTAGGCTAAGTACAGCTGAAATACAGAATTCTGTCAGAATTCATTATCTAGTTAGGGACCACATTTTCCACTGCATAATACTTCACTCCCAATTATAAACAATTTTTAAATCCTTAAAAAAGGACTGCAATAATTTTGTTGCAATGGAAACACCTTTCTACACATTCCATACTCTAAAGTCTGAGTCTGTCAAAAGAAATTGATGATTGAGAGAAATGAAGTTTCATAGCGATGTATGAAAGCTTCAGAAACTGGTAGAAGACTGAAGAGCTGTAAAATGGGAACTGCAGCAAACCCCATTACAGCTTTTGCTATCATTCCAGCAGTTTTCTCCTTAATGGTGTGAACAAAGAATATATGGCATGGTGTGGTGTGGTACGGTATGGTACAGTACGGTATGGTATGGTATGGTATGGTATGTAAAGACCATCATGCTTGCAAGTAAAATGCACAAGCCTGACCTGACATCAAATAGTTTCCCTCACCAAATGAGACTGTGTGTTAGTAATACACCTTTGCAAAGAATTTTCTCTCTTCTCTAGGGAATTTTGAAATCATTGTCTCTTTAAGGCCTACTGCTCCAATTTTCCTGTTTAAAGCATGACTGCAGTGTTTACAGGCAAGACCCTTTTCCTCATATTCCTCTATCCAATTCGGTCATGCTGTGCAGGTCAAGATCGTTACATGGACTTATAAAACCTTTGAATCTCAGCATCAGCCTGGAGAAATGAAGAACGTGTACTGAGAGATTCACACTATTTAAATATTTTTTTTTCTTTGTCAGAGATCCTCCCCATGTTTTAGAGGATGCCACGGTGGGACAGCAAGATGCTTCTGTTCTCGGTGATTTACTCGAGAAAACCAGGAGGAGGAGGAGGGAACGGTACAGAATTTGCCCACACGGGGGTGCGTGTGAGTAGTAAGGATGAGGCGGTCGCCGAAGTATTTCGGGGAGCAAGACACTCGCAGATAAACCCCACTGTAATCTGTGCAGGTTTTTCCACTGACTTCACCTAGCATTCGGTGGAAATAAACATCATATTGTATTTCTCTGTATGTATTTTAAACAGCACGGACATAATAACTTCATGCTCAAAAAGTAGTCACTTAAAGCACTATGTCAGACGAAAAAGATTTTTACCTACAACAGGAAGATGAAAGATCATTTGGATATAATAATAAAAGTAATTTAAAAAAAAGAGCACAGTGCAAAAGGGACAGAGTGCACAGCCTGATTTCATTGGGAGCTAGCTTAGGGATGCCAGTCCATGACACACAGAAAGATACCCCAAAGACCTTACTTTCACGTGTATACCGCTGCAAAAAGGAAATGTTCCCTTAGCAGCTAGTATAATGAGAACAACGCAGTGGCAGAGAATTAATCTGCAGAAGATATCCTTCTTGATTTCTTAAGAAAAACAGAAAGTTGATCTTGCAAATCGCTCACTAAGCATGAAAATATAAAAAATCTGTAACAGGCAGAGAAAGCCACTCCGGAGCAATAGCATCCTGCGAAAATATTAGTTGTTAAAACTCATCAAAGAAAGAAGTGAAAGATGTTTGAAATAGCTTGAAAATTAGGTAAGGTCTATCAGTTTTAATGCTGCTGGAGGCTGTTTGTGCTGTTTTCTTCTGAGCCTCAGCACATTGTTTAATTAAGAAGAAATAAATGAACTTTTTTATGTGGGAGAACACTACAAGGTCATCTTGAGCTATCTCACAGACAGAGCATATTTCTAATCCCTTGATGTTTTTACCTGACCTTGGAGATAAGAGAAGAATCTCAAAAGGAGCTAGCAATAGAGAACTGTTTTTCAGTTATGAGAAAATTTTAATCATTCTTGACTTGAACCCTTACAAATCAGGTCAGGAGGCTTAAGCTAAAATATTACAACAATTCCAAGGGGAGGACATCAAAGTCTCTTCCTTGTTTCTTACTAATCAGTAGATAAAGGAAAGCCTTCCATTATTTCAAAATTAGTGGGAGAGTTAATTATTATTAACTTGAAGCCAGGAGATGAGTATTACATTCAAGAGCTACAGGGTATGACTTTGATACTGAAGCAGTTGGTGAATGTGTAAGATGTGTATTCTTTTTGGTTACATCTTGTTATATTCATTCAGCATGTATTAGAGATTGGTTTGAAGCCAAGAGAAAGTTCTAAGCAAGATATACTGATAAGTGTTTTGGGTTTGCCTCTTGTTTTAATAGACTAAAACCATGAAACCTGTAGGGAAAGAATCATACAAGACTATTTCAGATTAAAAGATTTAAATAAGTATTTTCTATTTTGATAGAGTAAATAAGGAATGTCCAAGTTGTACAAATTGCTGAAGACTACACCCATGATGCCTAATCCTGCAAGCACTTAAGTACATCTTTGCTTCCAATGTTTTCAAACATCTCACAGACACTGGAAAGATTCGTAAAGTTAAGCATTTAGCTTTTGAATAATATGAGTAAAGAAACACTTTACAAATATGACAAAACTGTTTGGTTTTTAGGAATTGTACTGGGATAAACCGCCATCAGACTTAAAACTTAGAAACTTGACAACTATATCTCCTACAGGTTTTATGAATTCGTATGTGTGATATTCTTCCGTTACATTTTGAAAAAACATTAACAGTTGCCATTTCCTATGCAACTCCATCAGGCTATTTCATAACAGTATTGCAGTTCAATCAGGCAAATGGATTGTAAAAATGTGCTGCATAGCAGAACGGTTTTGATTTAAATGTATAGCAGGAAACTTCTGTGAAATAAGAACTGCATTAACAAAGCTGGCACTTGGCCACAATTGACTTTGTTCTGGTTGCTGCAACCTGTATCACCTGCAAGGCCGTTTACTCATGAAAGCAGGCGGAGTACAACTTGTCGCACTGCCGTCCCAAGAGCCTCTGGTACAGGTACAGAATATACAGCCTGATCTCAGGTTCATGCTGCAGATCTTTTCTGTCATTCATACTTGTTATAAAAAGGTGAATCTTACAAGTGTAGTCCTGCAGCAAATTGCTCTGATACTTGGACACAGAGTTCCAGTTTCCTACTTTAGCGCTGTTCCTTGGCTTTCATACAAAAGCATAGCTGTCAACTGAGAGAGAAAATCCAAGTGAGGGAGTGAAAGGGTGAGGGAAGGCTACTTTCTCGCTTCAAAACATTCCACTAACATTTTTAAATTAGAGTCTATTTTAAAAAAACTCCTTTGTGAACATCTTCGAATGAACTGTCAGTGTCATGCTATCAAGGTTGCTGCGTCCTTGGCCTTCAGGCAGGTATGCAGGGAGGAGGGTACAATGCTTTCCTCCCTCATTCCTTGGCAAAAGGATTAAGACTATCATCTGACCTCTGTGTGAAAATTTAGAGAGGCAAGTTATAATGGACTCTTACTATGCACCCTAATCACAGGCAGCAAATAAGCATTTGATTCATTAAAGGTTCTGTGTGTGGTTTTCTCTTTGATAACTCCAAAATCAAAGCTTCTCATTTCTTAAGAATCGACAACAACAAATATTCAACAGTGTACACTTCACAGCAGTAGAGAAGATAGCTATCAGAGTACAGAATTAATTAGCCATTATATGGGGCTAATATAGCCAAAGTATGGGTAAGAACCACAATTAGAACATGTATTATGAAGCACAAGGGCTTCAAAAGGAAGATATTACGATTCATTTACGTAAAATAAGACAAAGTCAAGTTAAAAGCTAGAACTGAAGAGAAACTTAACACGTTACCAACTGCTTCTTTTGCTAGCAGGTGGTTTATTTCTGCAGTGATGCTGTGGCAAGTTACAAGCTATTAAGCAGGGATACTGAAAGCAAAATCCTGTCTGTGCAGGATTTCCAGCATCAAAACTAGAGATACCTACCTAATTGCTGCCTTAAAGCTTTAGCTCATCTCCTTAAGAAAACTAATTCAGATTTTACAGTTAGCAGACAGTTTTAGTCATGGACTAGAAAAGAAGGAGCAATGCAAATAATCCATAAAATATCATGTACAAGAAATATTGCTGGATTTACCAATTGCTTTTAAAACTATCTAACTTTCAATAATGCTACTATTTATGGCGTTTTCTGACTGTATTCAATATTTGTCTCACTAATATCTTATATTACACTGTCTTTGAAAGTTGACTGAGAATTCTGGTTTCACTCACTGTAGCCCTGAAATGAAACTATAGGTAACATTATATGCAGAGTCAGAAATTAAGCTAATGCTTCAGCTAAGAGCTGAGCTATGGCACAGAAACTTGTATCTCAGCCCCAGCTAGCCCTTCCATCAGCAGACATCTTCAGCCCCAATGGAGAAGATGAAAATGTATTTGCCATCCATGACAGAAGGCACCATTTCTTCTTAATTTTGTACTACTACTTCTATAGGGTTTATGCAACCTTGATAAGCATGGTTATGGAAACATGGGTGGATGAATTAGTCTATTTGCACTTGGCTAAAGGGTGAGGGTGAGAAAAGGTCATTCAGAGGTTAATGGGTTTTCAATGCAGGAAAGGGTTAATAAATGCTGAGTGGTTTGCAGTGAGGGAGGGACTTCGAAAGAGAGTGCAGGAAAGACACTTCACAGGCTGTTATTCTTTTGGCAATTACTACCATGAAGTATGTTCCTAAAAGCCAAAGGAAAGATTTTTTAAAAAGAGGCAACTAACAGACAGGAAAATGTGCCATGCTGTTGTCTGCCAGGACATGGCTCTTCTGGGGAAAAAAATATTGATGGTACTAGGAGAGATTTATTGCCACACAGACCATGCATTGAATCAAAGCATTACTCTGTCACACTTTTTTAAAAAACCCACAGATAATCCCATTGCTGTGTTTCAGAACCCTTTAAGAGGCCTCTGGACAGGAGAGCAGCTTTTCCAGTCTCTCCAAGTATGCCTGCCATTGGGGTCACCATCCATGACCGACTGGGTGTCTCCTCTGTAGCAGATTTGTTACTGCAGGTGTTTGCAAAAGACAACAATGGGGTTGAGTGGTCTCTCATAATCAGTCCATTTCATCTGATTTGAAACCACAGGCCTCCTGAACTCAGACAGGTGCCCTTGCATCAACCTTGCTCTTAGCATAGGAAGAACTCTCTCCCTTTGCTGCCACATCAGCATGAGTTTGTGGCTGGAGACACAGGCACCTCCACATGTTCAGATGGCAGCAGAGTCTCTGCCATGAACACCCTAACTGAGTAAGCAAGAAAGGCAATGAACTGCCTTACAGGGCAAGAGAAAGCAAAGAATAGGCACTACTACCAGATGTGTACAAAGGGATTTTTTCCACTGAAATACCAAAAAAGGTCATGAGAGTTTATGTAAAGACAAACTACACACATTCTGCTGAGGGTAAAGACAGCTGTCACCTCAAGGAGGATGCTTCCAAGAGCTACGCTCAGTTACCTGCATTCGAACACTGATGATTTATTTAAAAAAATCTTCCTTGTAATCACTTCTCTCTGACAGGAAATAATCTAAATGATCTCAACTTTCCAATGTATTCAAATATTTGCTAACAATCTGTAAGTTCTGCTTCCTAAGCCTGGATGGTTGAGAGGGTTCCCACTCCAAGTTACCTGCCCCACCCTTTCTGCAAAGGGACTTTCATTTTGATGCTTGCATAGCAGCTGCTGAATCCACCCAGTTTACCTTCAATATGCTGGGCTCCGTATTGCAGTGGTTGCACATTAGCTGACACGACTTCCTTCCAACATGGATGCAAATGACTGCACCCAATGTTCCAGCTGAACTATAGCTCTTATTTGGGAGCTGCCCACAGCCCATTTTCCATTTCACTTTCTGAATGTCACTGGGACTTTTGGCCCTTACACCACTGGGAATGTAAATTAAAGTCATAGTGAGTCTTTTGTTCAGGCAGGCGACCTGCAGGCTGAACAGCTCTATCACTTACTTCTCTGTGTTTCCTAAATGACAGACACAGCCCTTCAAAAACAGCCTCTACAGTTAACTGGGAAAATACCATACACGCATCATCTCAGCGTAGGGCCTCTCTGCGAACCATGAAATATGGTCCCATACATTGAAGCAACACACAGAGATAAATATAGCACCATTCAGCAACTTTGCAATCTGGCTACTCCTGCCTGTCTCTGTGTGCCAGTCACTTGAATTAATAGCCAGTGAATGCAGATATATAAGGATTATGCTTCAGTCTGTGACTGAGCAAGTTGCCACAGGCATCAAGTGGGCTGGAAGTTTCCCGTGTAGCTCTTAAATCCCTGAGAAGCAGAGGGAAGACCAATCCTTTACAATTTACTGCTAGATACTGAGTCACGCTCTAAACACAAATGTTCACAGTAACTCAGAGCAACCATAAGTCAATCATCCATGAATGAGAACACTTGTTGCTAGAGGCTTAGCTTCTACAGTAACCCAGTCTTTATCATTTTGGCCTTTCTCGTGTCTCCTTGTACTTCTGCAGATCTACAGTGATAATATCAGACTCACTGTACAGATAGCAAAATGCAGGTTCTTTCTTCCATCTCCTTCAGGATGCTGTTGCAAAGGCTTTCAATCTGCATGTCTTGGTTCAGCTGATAACATTTTTCAAAGCCGTATCACTCTAGCATACAACAGCAGGGATCAGATAATCGTTACATTACTGGAGTTTCGGTGTTGCTTATACTGCTTCAAATGGAACACTGCAAAAGGAAAGCTCCTCTTTGCTAGCTACCAGCTATTCAGCCCTGTTCAGGTCCAGTCCTGGAAGTTGTTGAGAATCCCTCATTGAAAGTGAAACTCAGAATTTTGCAGGACAAAACTCAGAATTTTGCAGGACAAAGTCCACCACAAACTTCAATAACCCATCAAACTCAGTGAGGAAAAAAGTAAACTTTGGCTTGGTGCTGTGCATTTTTTATATATATATATATATATATATATGCACGTTAATCTTAGTCTTCCAAGTCATGAGAATGAGGATAAAAATAAAGGCACAAGTAAAGGCTGCAGGATCAGTAAACTAGTCAATCTTAACACAATTCTGTTGTTTTTTTTTCTTTAAATGGTAGCACTCCTTTGTAGCACTCCTGCAGATTCTGAATATCAGATTTTTCTTATTTTGATACATCAACAAATGTTCTCACTCACTCTAAAAATTTGGGGCAATACTCATGCTGAAAAGGCATCCTAAGTAGTCCTATTGTTTTGTAAATCAACCAGTGACTCCATTAGTAACTGCATTCAACAAAGTACAGGTCAGTATAGGATTTATCCTGACATTTGTCATTGAAATAAGTTGCCTAATTTCATTCTGAGCATGCAAAGCTGAAGCAAATAAAGCTAATCATCTTAGCATGGTAAGACATCTGGCAGAGAAGTGGAAGCAGTGGCTGTACCAGTCCCATTTTTTCCTAGAAGCGAGTGACAACAAGCATCCGCAAAGGAAACCCCCCCCCCCCTTCACACACACAGAGACACACACTGCTGTGTGTGAAGTGCCCACAGCCCTTAAAGGACCATGCAGCACTCCTGCAGAAGCTGAACAAGGGCTCACCAGAAGTGGGGGTTTCCAAACTAAGAGATGCATCTTTTAATAGTAGACAAACTTCTCCAAAGTTATAGGCAAAACACTGCTTGATCAGCCAAATGTTTCCTGCTGCTACACATCCACATAGCTGTCACCTCTTCCAACCACAGTTCCAGAGAAAACTCAGGCTGGGAACACTTCCACTAGGCGAGGCCAACAGCTTCAGCCTTCTGATCCATGCAGGAACCTCTCTGGGGAAAGGCACATTTTATTTACAAGGAATTGCCTGAGAGGTCAGCTTACAGAGCAGTTATTTCATAGATCAAAGGGAAAAGAAGGGGAATGTGCCAGCAATCAGAATAACTATCTTCTGAGTTATGTGGTATTCTAATAAACAGGTCAAAGAAAAATTGTGAGAATAGGTCCTAAGCTGACTGCAACAGTTATTTGAACATTATTTAAAAAAAAAAAAAACCAACCAAACCAGCAAAAAGCCCCAAAATAAAGCTTTCCAAAACAAGAGTATAAGCCAAGCAAGTTGAAAGAAGATCTGATTAGAAATTCAGGAGAAGAGAAATTCAAGGGAAAGTAAGAAACCTTGTTTGTTAGAATAAACATAAGGGCAGCCCTAGCACAATGAAATAATATCAAGTACCAGCAGGACTGTGCCAAACAGAAAACAAAATAATTTATTTTCAGAAAAGGAACTCAGTTAATAATAAGTCACAATGAAACACAGCAAAAGAAGAAAGCTGTGATGCTAATGCTTGGAGCAATGACTTAAGTCTATGAATATTCTTTATGGAGAAATATTTATTGGAGCATGAGAAATAAATTTAAAAGACAAGCATTGTCAGATGCACAGGATCAGAACTGAGCAGGACAACTTTACACAAATATTAGTAATTACCCTCATTAAAATAAACCCAAAACCTTATACAGAAGGATGTTACAAAACTGATGCTTTGAAATACTAGCATGGTGTTTCTGTGCATGCTTGGGTTGAAAAAAATCAGTCTGCAAACAGAGGTAATAAAACGGGTGTTAAAACTAATCTAAAACAAGGGGAAAAAATACAACAAACCCAAAAACCCAGGAGAAGCTAGTAAAAGAGTTTTCTTTGTTACCTAGCCGACACTACAGGATTATAAAATATTACTCCTCATTAAGCCAAAGGGAGCCTGTATCCACTGGCTCCAGTGGCTATTATTATAACAAAAAGCTGCCTCAGGCTATGCAATGATTTCAATCAGACACTGTGCAGGCACAAAGGTCTGCCCACAGGGATCTAGCTGTGAGCTGGGACTTGAAAGTATGGCCTGTGATAGTCCCTGGCAGCACCCCCAATTAGCCACTCACCACTTTGCTGGTAAGGCACTACAGTCCTGAACTCTCAGCCAGTATCACCTTCCAGGCTCTAATCTGGGACCTCTCAGACTTCAAGTTTCAGAACATCCTCCCCAGGCTACTGTTTAGCTTTTTACAAAATCTCTTCTTGAGATTTGGATTCTGAAGTTCAGCTGTCTGTCCACTGAGTTTGGCTCTGTCCAAGCTCCTTCAGTTCCCACTGCTGATGGAAACAAGCTGTTTCCAAGAATCCCAGAAAACTGAAACCCTCAGGTTCACACCTAAACCCTTCAGAACACCTCGGGCCCACACGGTCAAACAAGCTGATGGTCAGTTTGCTTAGTGTTTCTAGATACATCGTTACTTTCACTTCGAGAAGGAAAGCCAAAACCATTAGAATAACCCTGAACTTCGTTTTAGTGCACCATCCTTCCTTCCAGCTCACAGGAAGCTGAATTCCTTTCTTCCAAGCAGCAGAATTCCCTTCTCTCCACCTAGCCAGAAAAGCTACAAATTGTCAAAGAAAGCAAATAGTTTGGCTCCTTTCTTTTTATAACCCTGCATTTCCCTTCTCCTCAGGTGATCGATACAGGGTGCTTACATACCTCTTCCACAATTTTCTGCAAGCAAACAAGTTTTCTTCAGAAGCAGTTAACTTGTTTTTTTCCAGCTCATATTTTGTGATAGAGGAGTCAGCAAGTCTTTACCACTAGTCTCATGCTAACAACTCCATGGAGTTTTACTGAAAAATCACAATGAGAAGGCAAAGCAGCTGAAACGGGACCAGCAATCTGACAGCTACCTCTGGAGTCCCCCACCAGAGCCAGAATCCATACAGTCTGCAGACAGGCTCCCAGGTCCGCCTTAGGCCTCCTCCTGAATTACTGACCTGTGGCTGGACAGGAAGCTGCCCTTAAACAAACACACAAAGCATGAACCTGTCCCCCATCCTCTGCTTTACTATTTTTACAACTGTAGCTAAAAAGTAACTGTTAATTTATGAAGTATATTGTGGTTCTCCTTGTAAAAGCAATGCAGGCCTCTACTGATGCAGCTAAAAGCAAGCCTCCTCTCCTGCTTGCAACCAAGACATGTCAATGATAATCCTTTTGTCTCAGTTAGCTAGTTACATATACTGGCAAAACGATTTATTTTTTTGCCAGTATAGCTACGTTTAACTGAGCTATGTTCAGCTATGGGGGTAAGCAATCTTTCCAGGCTCCTTAATCTACATCATTCATGTCAGCAAAACTTCTTCAGTGTTGATCACACCAAAATAACAGGCAATCTCATTATGGGGCTATTTCTGTTTCAACTACATTTCCACGTTGAAGCGGTGGTGAGGACTGTGTGATGTATTCTGTTTGTGGATTCTGCATACTTTAGCATATGTATGTATCATACAGAAAACCAAGGAAAAAAGGTAAAAGCAATAGCTAGCCTATAGTCTTCATAGTACCATACCTCAAAATCAGTTGATAAATGGAGAACACTGATTGTAACAGCACACCTAAATGCAGATGGCTAGAAAAATGTGTGAGTAAGCCAAGTGTCCAAGTGTAATTTCTTATTTCTGTTCGATATCTCACTGGTGCAGATCTTAGAGTTTTTGTTTTTAAGAAAGCCAACAAGCCCATAGCAAACCAAAACAAAAAGCTGTAATGAAGCCATTGCCTTCTTCAAAGTGAAGCTTTTTAGTAAGTCTGTAATAAATTACCAGAGAGTACAACTACCGTAAAAGCTAAGCTGACAAAAAAAGCAAAATCTCACTACATAACATATTAAGGTGCAACCTCCCCTTTTTACATTCACATACACAGACATACAAATAACTGAAGGGCCAATGTAAACATGAAGATTAATTAAAAAAACTCCTTCTGCTACATTCTTCCTTCATTTGATACGCTGAGGCTGACTCCAGACAGAGCAGATCACCTGTGCCAAGCACAAAACTTGCTGTTTCCATTTCACAATGCCTTTAAAAATGAGGCACTCCTACCAAAAATTGTTCTTTACAACTTTGGATCATGCAGGCTCTTAATTACTTTAGTGCTGTCTGAAGCACGAGATTACAGGTGGCTGTTTATGCAGAACAAATTATACATTCTTCAAACACTTTGTGATGAATCCTAGTGTGGCTCTCCTTGTCATTTTCTTCAGAAAGCTCCATTTAGCTGATGTTGTTGTAAGTATGGATATTGACAACAGGATGGGCAAGGAATGAGACAGAAGAAGCATTCAGATAGCGTGAAAAACAGCACAGAAACAGGGGCCAGATTTTAGCATTTGTCATGCTGTCAGCAGTGGGGAGAAGTAGTGTTGTGATATAACCATGCATTTCTTGATTAAGGACATATCAGAAAAGCCATTTCAAAGCAGGTACAAATGGGTAACTCCATTTCAGTGAGACTAAACAAAGTTGGCATGCAAGACAGCCTGTGAGGTGGAGAGGACACTGTCAGGTTTCAGTTCCAGCTCAGCTGTGTGACCTTGGGCAATTATTTCTATGCACGTTCCTCTACCTATTTTATCTATCTATATTGTGATCTCTTCAGGACAGACCTCTTTCCCCACTGGTTTTAGGAAAGGTATCTGTGAAAATGGGCCATATTTCTAGCAAAGGGTAGGAAGATTCTAAAGGAGTGATGATCATCTACCACACCAGCTTTAATATGTTCAGGAGAAGGACCTAAATCTTGGAATAGAGTGAATGTTCAATGTTAAAGGTTGAGAAGTAGTGTCTCTTTGGAAAAAGGAAGTTTAAACAAAAAATCAAGGTACCATATATTACAAACCCAAGATTTCCAAAGCTTTAAAAGAAGGCTTGCAGCTTCAAATAACATGTACAGCCAAGGAAACATGCTTAATAATTAATAACACCCAGCAGGGCTGCCACTGCTGTCTTGTACCTGCTGCTCCATGCAACTGATTACAGAAATAAGCCACAGCGGGGTATGCATTAGGCAGCTATTGGTGCCCACATCCAGCACACTGTTAGGGAGCATGCTAGAGGTTGAATATGTCTCCAACCACCTGAGAAATACTTCAGGAACCTAAAAGTGTGCACCCTCCTGTGTTTTGCTTTAAACAGGATAAGGYTCTTCCATTTCACAACTTACCTTCTGTAATTTTTATCTTGTAATTCTGACATCTAGGAAGGAGGGAGTGTCATGCAGCATATCTGTCCATGGTTTACTGTTTTGCAGGGCTTTAAACATGGAATACCTTTTACTTGAGTAATTGAATTACACTACAGACCCTTACAAAATTAATATTTTGCGTGCTTAGGTTGTATTTTAACATGTTGAGGTTTAGTAAGGCTCCTCCCTCAGTTGCAGCAATACCCTCAACAACTTTTGCCCCCAAATGTTTCTATGTTTAAAACTTGCGCTGGGAGTCCAGCTTAAGCTTTGAACTTACAGAGAGGTCTGCCATCCAAATAAAACCTCAGTTTCTCTCTGCTCTCATTATCTCTTTGTCCATGAGATATAGACATTCAGCTTTATATTGAAAGGAAAGGAAGAGAGATGGCTGAAGGGCAGCTGAGAAGCAGAAGTTCCCTCCCTTCCATCCTTCAACCTATGGGACTTTTATAGGGATAAGAATGTCTGACCACGCCTTCAGTGTCATGCTGGAGGATCAATGCAGAGCACCACTGCCAAAAGCAGCAGCACATTTGCATGTCCTTCTCATACAGATAACTGAGCTCCAAGAGTTTTATTCACAGCGTTCTTACAACCTCTGTAAAAGAACTGCAAAACTGTACCAGTGCTGGAAACACCCCGAACAATTTCTTTGTACACACCTCTGGCAAAGGCAGACACGCCTGCCTAGGGTGCTCTGCCTCAAGGCACTGTTGAGACTGGTCCAGTTCCCTTCTGGGAACTTGGCAAGAGTTAGACAAAACAGTACAAGTAACAACTTGTGATGGCGCACTCCTGGTTTTGTTCCCACTCAAGGTTATATTAGCAGGAATTAACAAGGGTGCTCGCTACACATAAGGTCTGACTGTGCTCAGAAGTCTTCTGGGGGGACGTGAAGCACAGACTACTGTGACATTCCCATCTTCCTGAAATGAGTCAATTTCACAGGTAAAGAAACAGGCCAGCTACACGTTCAGTCCTGTTCATGTAACACGTGCTAGAGGTCCCACTGAGTTCAGTAATACTGCTTGAATATATGGAAAACTGGATTTGACCCTAAGAGTGTGTGGCTTGAAAATATTAACTTTTTAAAACAGATTTTTTTGTGAGCATCTGTGCACATCACTCTTCCGGGGTTTTAAATGAGTGGATGGGTAGCAAGAAATAACTGACTTTGGATGAACAGTGAATCTGCTCTAGGCTTGTAGGATTTGCCCTGACTGTAACTATGAATATTCTTTCATGCACAAAGCTTCTGCTTCTGAATATGTGGACTTACTGCATTTGAATTCTAGAATACTCACAAATATGACCTGAGTGAATGACAGCAGTAAGCATTCTCTCAAAAAAACATGAATTAGTATTTAATATTCTTCAAAATAGTATTTCTGTTAGAAAAGCTTTTGATAGTTTCTTTCATCTTATGACCTCTGGCTGGAGTTTTTCAAGAGGCATTTTCTCTTACATTATTCCCTTGAAAAGTGGCATTTCTGTGTAGATTTAGAATGATTAGAACAGTCACTAATCGGCTTTTTCCCCCCCCAATGTAGTTAGATTTAGACAAATATTATTATCCTGTGCAACAACTGGAATGGTGAAATTTGAAGATATGTTTCCATGCAATTTGTGAAGACACTTTTGCAGGGTGTGCTTGAGGGAACTTGGACAGTGAGTAAAATGGACAAAATGCTTAAAAAAAATTATTAGTAGTAGCTTAATTCCTTTCCATTTATGTTTTCAACACATACTTTTCATTTCCATTTAACAGCAATGACCATGTCTGATAAATCACAGAGGCACTGTTCTTGACAGCAAAGAATCAAAGACATAAGTAACCAGCTGAAATAATACCGTACGGCTGCCAGGTGTTCTGTCCTGAACATGAGAAATTAAGGTAGACCATTTGTCCCTGTCTCTCTTAGTTTACACCTCTAGGCTACCTTTGCTTTAGACTTTTCCCCCCCACCCCCAACATGCCAAGTATTTCTTGGCCACTTTTACAACAATAATAGAAGGAGAACTTACAGTTAATTAACTTGCTTCTGACACCATGCCCCTTAAAGCCTTCTCAAAAACAGGGAAATTCATCACTGCTACAATTGACCATATCTTATATTAGAAAAGTTCTGAAAACACAGTTTGAAACCAGAAGTAGGTACATAAACACATTTGAGGATCTAGTCCAGTGTCCCCAGCTCAGAAATGAACTCTTTGTAACTTTGACCCAGTATCTCATAGAGCCTGAATTAAATCCTTGGGTCTCTGTGCAAAAGTCTTGCAGAATTAGCCTCTGGCACTTAAAGCACTACCCTTACAATAAGTCAGACTAAAATGACTTCCATCCAGTGCATTATATAAATTCAAGCTTTATCTATAGCAGAATACAGTAAGCCACTGTTTTATATACATATTTTCTTCCTTCAGACTGTAGAGGGCTCTTGGTATTCCACCATGTATTATAACTGAAATGAGGTACAGATCATCTTCCTATCTGAAGCCTTCATACCATGGTCAAATGATATCTGTACTTGAAAACAATGGGGAATACATACTCACTAGGTATTCCTACTCTGAGTTGTCAGGAAGAAAGAACACTAAGAAATGCTCCAAGAAACGTATGAAGAAGAGACTGCTTACTGCAATTGCTTGATGAAGTTTCTCAGTCTTCATACAGTTCTCTAGAAGAAGCAGAAATGTAAGTCTTCAAGGAGAATGGCAGATTATTTCACTAGCCTATCTTATGTGTAGTTGGTATCCAGTGACAGGATGCGTGGGAATGGTTCAAAGCTGCGCCAGGGGAGGTTTAGACTGGACATTA
This sequence comes from Phoebastria nigripes, assembly GCA_035582835.1. Classification (NCBI taxonomy): domain Eukaryota; kingdom Metazoa; phylum Chordata; class Aves; order Procellariiformes; family Diomedeidae; genus Phoebastria; species Phoebastria nigripes. The sequence continues at coordinate 733,617 of JAYKAV010002814.1, read as the reverse complement.
GGAAGCATTTCTTTACTGAGCAGGTGGTCAAACGCTGGAAGAGGCTTCCTAGAGAGGTGGTTGATGCCCCCAGCCTGTCGGTGTTCAAGAGGCATTTGGACAATGCCCTTAATAACATGCTTTAACTTTTGGTCAGCCCTGAAGTGGTCAGGCAGTTGGACTAGATGATCGTTGTATGTTCCTTCCAACTGAAATATTCTATTCTATTCTATTCTATTCGCTCTTGTTGCTTATCTGTAATATACTAAAGGCTGAGTCCCGTGGGGCCAGTTACTGAGCAAACACAGAGCGCATGACTAGCCCTGCCCTGAAGAATGGGCATCCCAAAGAGAAGGCAAGCAAGAGGATGGGTACATGAAAGACCAGAGCAACAATGCAGTCATTAACAACAGGGCTGCTGAATGGTGACTGTTTTACAGATTATGATTTTGACAAATGGTGATCACCTTTTGATAGCATTCTCAGAGATACCTAACTTCCCTCAATGAGCACCTTCTCCCACCTTTGTTGAAGCACAGTCAAACACAGAGTTGATTCATCATTCCTCACAACTATGGGGGAAAAAGGAGTGATTAAGGACGAAAAAAGAGAGTGGAAAGGCATTCTCCTAAAAGCTGTGCCAAATCTGTATTGGACAGTTCCTATTCCCCACACTCACTTCATCCTCTGCCAAATTGTCACCTTCTCTTTAGCTCTACTAAGTCAAGTGTTTGTAAGACTGGACTTCATCTGAACTGGCAGAAGCAATCTTCTTAAATAGAAGTGGGGGCACCCTTTTCATATTATTTTCTAGTTGGGCCTAGAAGGCAAAAGAACTCCACTTCTCATGTTCATTTTGTAATTTTCTTGTTCACCTGACAGTCACTAAAAAAAAGCAGAAGAGAACTATGAATGGAAATACATTTTCATGTAGGCAGATGTAGCCTGGTGAATCTGCCAGGAATATGGATGGTTTGCTGAGCAGAGGAGACAGGACTTACTTACGAAAAGGCCATTCAGGAGAGCCTATGAACAATTTGGTGTATAGGAGAAAGCCTAGGTTTAACTCTAGGGTACAAACTGTTACCAGCAGCAATTAAAAGCTCTTCCAATGAAAGAGGCATAAGACTGAGCACAAAATTGCCAGTTGTGGTCTCAGTGCTTGAGCACTTTTCTAGGCATTTAGACCATGACCTGATAAAAGACACAAACACCCAAAAGTTGCACTATGCAGCAGTCTAACCAGTTTTGGGGTAGATGGCTTAGGCTAGAATCTAAAGACCATTTAGACCCACAGAAGTGCAAGTAGAAAGCTGGGTCTTCGTGAGAGCAATCTCAGAAACACTATATGCCAACAGGGAGCTATTTGTGGACACACGTGATCAAGATACATGAGTAAATGTCAGTGGAACTCTGCAAACTCTTTGGTTCTAAGTAATTCCAAAAAGTTGTGGAATAGACTTGTTAGCCTTAGTCAAGCAATACGTATAGATACTGCATTAACAAGCAACACTGTGCAGTTACAAATGATCCTTATTCCAGATGTCCAGAAATCAAACATATAGCAAATGTTTCCCTGGCTAAGACTCCTCACCCAGTAATGCATATGTTGGTACATTTAGTTACTTACAAAGTTCATGTGAGATAGTGCTTCTGCATCTGTTGTGAAACAAATCACAACAAGTGAAACAAATCACAACAAATATGGGTGGAGCTCAGAATAGTAATTTGCAAAGTATAATGTGGGACTGAACTCTCAAATCACAATGGAGCATCCTAAAGGACAACTAACTAATGAAAAATGTGTAAAAGAAACAGGTCATAAACTTGGTGCTATGCAAGATTAATCAAAGTCTGTAAGGGGACAACATGGATATAAAAGAATCTTGTACTAAGAAAAGTGAAATTACCTACCAAAAATAGATTCTTTGAATATTTGGAAAGAAAAAAAGGAATATGAGTAAATATGCTAGAGCTGTAAAATAAAGATGTGTTTCAATTTACTAGAGAGATACACTGATGGAAAATTTGGTCCACTAATGAAACTTACTACCATAAACTCATCTATAACACTGGAAGAATGTCAAGGAAATTTTTTGTGGAGAAAAAAGATGTATATTCCACTATAACAGTTATCAGCTTCCATCTTGGAAGTTCTGCTATTTCCCTGGCACTTCCAAATATGCTAGAAAGAAAGAAAGAAASAAAGAAAGAAAGAAAGWAAGTTTACCACTAGAGGGTACTGTTATGTCAAGCTGTAACAGAAAGGCACCTGGAGGTGCTAACAAATCTATTATACACGTGTTATGTCAAGCTGTAACAGGACGGCACCCGAAGGAGGTAAAAAATCTATTATACCCGTGCGGTGCTGTTGCCACATTGAAGTACAAAGGCTTCTCTATGGAAAAGATGTGACCATTTCTCCATTATTAGGCACAGCAGTGGCCTCAGTTGAAGAAAAATTGAGAAAACTTAGCTGTCATGACTTCGAAAAAAGAGTACTCAAAGAGAGAGGGCAGCTCTCTGAACACTGAATGACAAATGTTCATACAATCTGTAACTTTATTGAACTGAATAGATGCTGTACCAGAAATCCAGGTCACAGAATGTCAAGGTGTAAGTACAATAACTATTCTCTGTCCTGAAAAGTGGATGGTTAAAATAGGCAAGATATAGAAAAAAACCCATGTTTCTCTTCAATCAACAACCAAATCAACTAAGAAACCCTAGGCTAAATGATCTTCAATATTCAGAGTTTCATTAGTATTACCAGAATTATTACAGCATCAAGATATTCTCATTAGTTACATCATGACAGCAAGTACTGTTCAAATACAAAGCAAATCATGAAGTCAAACTGCTTCCATCTGGGGAAAAAATGGACTACATGAGTCAGAGTGTTTTGCTGTTATCCAGAGGGCTTGCGGGGATATTTTTGAATAAAAGATGCTCACACCACTCTGTATCCCACCAGGGGGAAAAAAAAAAAGCAGGAATATTTCTTCATCCAAAAGCAATGCCTGTTTTTCCAACAGACATTCTGCTCAAAGGAAGCTCTGACCATTAGCTTCCTTCCAAACAGCCATTCATCACTTCTTTACCTTTCTGCTGGCTTCTCTTCATCTTGATATCCCATCTTCTTTCTGCCTCTGACCTACACACAGTCAACAGGAAACCCCACACCCAGTAAGTCCCTGTCAGGAACCTAGGTGACAAATAGGCCTTGGTTGCCCTGACAAGCCTCTCCCAGAGTCTCCACCTACACCCTCTGACTGGGGCCTCCATTTAACCTCATGCCTGGGCCTTCAGTCCCTGCCTGAGCTACATCTTAGGTACGCTTGCCCCTACCTCTGTACCTGAATTGTTGTTTGGATTTCCTGGATTCACCTTGGACCTGGCATGTTACCTCCTCTTTGCCTGATGCTCACCAGACTGTCAGTAGCACCTGCTGTAGTCACCACTCTGCTCTGCTCACTTGCCTCTGGTGCCATGGGACTGCACTCTGCTGCTGAGGCCACCGCCTGGCCTGCCTTGTGGCTGCTCTCCTCTCACCTTCCTTTGGGGAGCAGCCTCCTCTTGCTGCTACCTCACCATCCCAAGGAAAAATGAGAATTGGCTTCCTAAAAGAGTCCCACCTGTCCTCACAACTTGAGCAGTAGCTTCTGCCTTTGGAAGCCCTCCTTAATAAAAGTCCTTGAATGCTTCTCCCCTCTGCCACATCCAGTAACTTTAAACAGGTTTGTAAATGGTGGCAGCGAGTAACTCACTTCAGCATAATAAAAATGTAATGAGAAACAATGGATAATATTCACTGACCATTTCCAGGCATGTATTATGAATTAGATCGAGAACATGCCACAGTTTTACATGCACCCCCAAAACAGCCACCAGATTAGCAATGTATTACATACACAGCCAAGATTCAAACTGATTGGATCCTGGGAGAAGGGCAATGAAAAGGACTAAGAATTAGATCGTTGCTGCCATACTCACTGGATGGATCCTAGTCAATTTTTTTTCTTCTCACAAGACAAAGAATGTCTCAGAACAGTCAGACACAACAGGAAGTGTTTGGTACTGTCTTATCAGCAATGAAAAATGGTTATCTAGGGAGGTAAAACAGCAAGTCCTCCTCTTACTCTGTGCCTGTCTTTTTCTCCTGACCCTTTGCTCTGTGATTCATATGGCTACCTCTGAGCTTAAACCTGGATTTGGGGTGACATTCTGAGTTTCCTCTGAACTGTCCAATGCCCAATATTTACTTTAAAGACAGAATTTTTTTACCTCACTGGGGGGTGATATATTCACAATTTTACACATTCTGGCATGCACAAATTTACATGCACAAATACTGATTTCAGAGCATAATTTTACATCCCAAGTTTGCTAGATCTTGCTTCAAAGTTTACTTTAAGCTCTGGTAACAAATTAAACTTTGGTGTCAACAAGCACAAATAAAATATCTTTCAATCCATGCCATTCCTAAAGATCACACGCCGTTCCCTAACACTCTTTACATCCAAACTCTGCCAAAGCCTTTTACTGTCCTCACCTGATCTTTTGCCATCTTCTGTGACTTGGAGCTCTGCGAAGTATCCATAGATCTTGGCAGCCCTAGACTAAATTAGTGCAATGCACTTCACTTAGGGATATAGTTAACAGGTTAGCTACATTCTTTCCATCGCTGATGAGTTAGTTCATTCTCTTAGCAATTCCATGGGATAGACAAATATTAATTTGTTGCCATTTGTCAGCAAATGCTGTTTAGGTTTACTGTGGTCTTAGAATGATTCTGCATTGAAATCAGGAGATGAACCATAACCTTGAATGGTAGCTGGTCTTAACTACAAGAACATTTTCCCCATGTGAGGATATTTCAGACTTCATAGTGAAGCAGCTGTAACTAAATTCCTTAGTAGTTACCTAATGTATGACTATTGCAATAGCACATATGTTTTAACACATTCTTTCACTTACCAGCTGAACAGAAATTTGTCAAGCTTATCTCTCAGGAAAAAAAAAAAAAAAAAAAAAAAGCTGCTCTTGAACTCTGGCCACACAGTGATTTCAGTCTGAACTAAAATTAGCGTTTTGATAAACACAACTTTTAGTAGCCTAGCAAAACAATTTCTCCCTTTTCTTTGCTGTCAGTCACATTCTGCTAAGATTCTGCACCCAGTTTCTGCAATATATCAGGCCCCTTTGTGAAGACATGGAATGGTAAATCACAATATCTAATTGTCATTTTGAGTGGTTCACTCAAAGGAATTGGTTTGCTCAGAGGAAGCGTCTTGTTCAGTTTCTTTCCAGAAGTGACCAGTAGAGTCAAAGATGCAACTTGTATGGCTGAGCCACAGTGCGGTGGGCAGTCTAGTGCAGAGGTCATATCCTACCAGGAGCTGCCAGCCATATCAGTGCATGGTAAGTCAGATAAGGGTTGGCCCCTGGAAGTCCATGGCTGCTCTCTCCAGACGTCTTCTCTGCCCCACTACTGGAAATTGCTATCCCCACTCGGGCCAACTGGACTGACCCCAACAAAAAGGTGGAGGAGGAGGTTATTTTTTAAATCCAGTTTGTGGAATGACCTTACAAGTAGTTGGGTCAGAACAGATGAGGAGCTGGCAAGTTGCAGTGAATTGTCAGGTTTAATTAGGACTGTTATTTCTTGAGCTACAGTTGCTAGTGAAGGCCTTCTGTTGTCAAGAGCAAAGCTGAATGTCCTAGTCAATGACTACCCTGCTAAGAAATCTCGTTTTTTTTCCAGGAAACTACACAAAGGAGTTCCTACTAGAAGCTGTATTGTATTGTATTCCCAGAAACATAGCACATCTGACTATGTACACATAACATTTTACAAAGAACTGAGAAGTTTTAATAGGAGAGTTACATGAAAGACAACAATGTATCAACTTACTCTGAGTAAATAGGAGCTAAAAAAAATGGAGAACAGGATATTTTCCCATTAAATAAAAAGCAGTTTAGAAGACCTTTTAGCTGCCAACTACTAATTAATGTAAAAAAAAAAAAAATTTCTTAAAACTATATGATAATGAGTTTGTTCCAATGGGTTAGCACTCATAGAGTAATTACTTGATATATCTGGATGGCAAAAATAAGAAGCAAATGTAACAAAGATGTCTAAACTATTGATTTACTATGATGACTGTACAATTTGGAAAATAATCATGAAAGCTGACAATTCGTAGTAATTATGTGTATTGTTTAAAATGACTTAACAGTAGATGTTGGGAAAAAGATGGAAAGTCATATTTTTTTACTTGTTTACCTGGCAAGAAAAGAGCAAATGTGGTGCTAAATTGCTCACTGAAAAGATTGACCATATTATTTCTCAGACAAATTAATTTCCCTGAGTTTCATAATAAGTACAATTTCTGTCTTATGGATTTGTAAACTAAACCACAGAACGGTAGGTAGTCATGCCAGATCAGACCCAGTGAAGAAACGGAGAGGTCTGGAACTGAGGGTTCTGCATCTCCTTTCAGTACTGAATCAGTGTACACAGAACGTGGCATTCCTGATTACAGTACATGGGAACAATATGACTTGAAGACTACATATTGATTTTGTGGCAAGCATTAAAAACTGACTGAATCAGAAAAGAGAAAGTGTTTTCAGTGTTGAGAATCTATAAAAAGATTTTCTGTGATAAACAGGTCAGCTAAATTCCAAAATGGATTTGTGCAATAAGTTTGACAGAACAAAATTACAAAACAGAAAAGCAGGCCAGGTTTTTTTTTCATAGTGTAAGAAAGTATTAGTAATATGGACAATAGGAATATTGGTAAGATCTGAATGAGAAAAATACGGTAGGTGTTAGTTTCTTTAAACCTGATATGAATAACCTCAAAGACAGGTCATTTTCAATAAAATGCTGTGCTTCTGAAAACAGATAAACACAGTTTGTTTAGAATAGATCATGTTGACTGATTGTGTCTGTCTAATCTATCTGTACGCTGAATAGGCTAATTATTGTGCACCCAGGCCCTGATGCTATAATTAGATCTGTGCATACAGACCTCTGTTCTTGCTTGAAGTTCTATTTAATTAAATTACACCATATATCCTTTAAAGTAAACAAGACCATCATACAGTTTATATGTCCTTATAAAAGAAGCAGCTGAAACACAACACATCAACACAATCACTCACACGTAGTTTATAGACAGCACAACTCCACCGACATCCCTGAAGTTGCAAGAAACATGAATTTTACATGGATCAGGAAGAATGCAATTTAAAGAAACTGGAAAAGGAGAAAAACCAACCAGGGAAGCAAGCAGAAAAGAAAAGAAAGAGTAAAATAAGTGGATCAATTAAAAAAAAAAACACTAAAAGTGTCACAGTAAAAGTAGGAATATAACTCCCAAAGCCCAAGTTTGCTTCCTAAAAGTGTTTTCCCTCACATTACCTTTATCTCTATCTCTCTCCCCTTCGCTCCTTCCCTCCCTGGAAGGGAACGTTTAAATTTTTCTTCCTTTCTGTTGTTCCCTGCATGTGTTAACAATCAGCTTGCGGGCCCTTCACAAAGGATTTATTTTCTTTTCCTATCATAACAATCTATCAAAATTTCTATTGGCTTTGTGAATTGCATATGGAAATGAATTTAAAAGCATTCTTCAACAGCAGCACGGTCTAGATTATTGGAGAAACACACATTTCTATTTTTATAGTATACAGACCAATTACAGGAGAACCCTCACAGTATTTTTAAATTACATTGTATATTTAACTTGTAACAAGAAACATGTGTGCCAGGGGATGAAACTGTAAGGCATTTTTCACAATCTGACCTCTAAAGAAAAGATCTTTCAAAGTATTCAAAAATTGATAATTTTATATTTCTATAAAAATATATATAATTACTAATATATAAAATATATATTCTAATATATTGAAAATATTGAATATATTAGTATATTCTCATATGTGTGTATGTATATTCTAATATTAGAATATATGTATTAGCCTATATATTAGAATATATATAATATATATTAATATATATATTCTCCCCTCCTTTTCTCATCGTAACTGATTCAAATATCATCGATTTTGAGTCTGGTGTTATGACTAAAATTCACTTTTTTCAAATGAATACTCACCAAAGTACTTCTAATCTTACATCCAGCTGTCAATATGCTGGGTGGGGTTTTTTGATCATCGTGATTTGTCTTGCTCCTGTATTTCATGGAGGAACAGAAAAGCAAACTTTTAAACACTCCTTTATTCTTAACAAAATCTACTGTTTTCAAGAACTTACTCTTGGAAGTCGACCGATTAAATCAAACAATATACTCATAACCTCATTTCTTTCGCAAGTGATAACCTTTAAACCAAAACCTGGTCTAAGGTGGAAAACATATGAAACCACAACTTTCTCACAATTTCCACTTGAGACTGCAACTGTTCCCAGATTAGAGAATTCAGACTGAGTTTAAAGGACATATGAGGTTGTGCTATCAAACCACAAAAACTTGGAGGTACACAGGGGAAATGAAATTTCCCTCTCTCTACAAGATGCTTTTCTTGCCTCCTGCCCTAACAGTCCCAAACTAGAAATGCAGCATACAGACATATTTTTTGACTTGCATTAGGGGACTAACCTGGCTGACAAATTACCTAGTTTAAAAAAAAGTATTTTTTTAAGGTCAGGTTAATTCCCCAATACAGTGTATGGGCTGGCCACACTGGCAGCTGTGATAGCAAAGACGGACTGGTATGCTACCATGTTTGGGGGAAAAAAAAGGAGAAAAAGGATGAGAAACAGCAGTGTCTTGCCGCTATAGACTTCATTACCTTCAGCTGAAAAAGTTTCACTCTATTTTTAGATAACAGGACTCTCAACCTACAGTCTTTGATCAAACCCAGTCCCCCATTTTGGTGTGTATGTTCCATGAACTCCAAAGCACTCATTTTCCCAGGTGCTCCTTGATGCAGGCAGGGATTGGGCAAAGTACTTGGTGAACTTGCTACCTACCAGCTTCTTCTCCAGTCATTCCACTTGCTCTCCCTAGAGCGGGACTCAAAAGATGTCCTGTCACATTCAATGCAAATACCCTCCAGCAGGTGATAGGACACAGATGATAGGTATCATCTGTCAGGAATGCATCCGTCTGCTTGCAGTTCGCTCGCCAAATATATTCTCATTATCTGAAGGGAGAGAGGATTGGGAATTGTCATCATCAAAAGCCTGTGTGCCAGGCTAAGTCTTGCACCGAATGAACTCCAGGAGATGCAAATATATAACAAATACCATTGTTCCCTGTAAAGGACACTGTCATGTGCTGTGATTGTGTTAGGCACTGAATAAATACAAATGCAAGCCTTTTCCCACTTTGTGTCCAAGGATTCACATTATAAGGGCACCAACCTGCAAATGGCTTGTGAAATGGATATGGATCTGCCCCTCTTCTAGTATTATCTTGTATTCACTACCTTTTAGGTTCACTTTCAGGTGATTTTGTGCATCAGTCAATTAAGCAACTGTCACAATCTGCCACACTTAAAATGAAGACACCTTGTACACATTAATTCTTCCTGTTCCAGGCAGGGGTTTAGTGGAGAGACAAATGGGGCCTCTATCCACTGTCCCCCTCTAACCCTCACACGTACACACTTCCCATCATTATCACACTTGGAACTTTCACATCACATGAAGCACTGACATCTCACACAGAATTTTCAACCCATGTGCACTGAAGCTGCCTTTTCTCCCATGTTCTTAAGATGACTTGTGTCAACAGTGATAGGAGAAACCTCCATACCTCATATTTCTACAGAGACTCAATACAGGAAGAGCTTTATCCCAAACACTGTGGCAGGTCTCTTTTTCCCACTGAAGTCTATCAGAGTCACAGGACTTTGATAATGCCGAGAATTGTCTTGTGACTCTCACCCATTTCATTTTGGCTACGTATTTCTTTAACGCCATAGCCCAGGGAAGGAATTAGTTCAAGCAAGTCCTTAAAGTCCGCACTACATGGGACACGAACTAGAGGAACACAGCTCCTTCCAGTCTCATGCCTCCTCTGGTAGCTGCCTGGTGTCTTCACAGTACATCCCACCCCTTGCGCTCCTACCTCCAGGGAACAGGATGCAGAAGCAACTCATTCGACCCTGCACACAGCCACCTCAAATACATTTAGGTTACCAGACAGGCCTGTGCAAGACTCAAGTTTCCCACCCTGCTCCCCAGGCCTCACACACACCTTTCTAGGCCCCTGCCCACCAGTGGCACAGTGAATTTACAACCCACATAACCAGCTCTAAGATGACGAGCATTGACCACCTTTAAAAAATGCAACAGCCAGCTCTGAAGCTGGAGAAGGTGTGCCACACGACAGGGTACGAGCTACCAGCACCCAGCTGGAGCTGGCCCACCCGAAATTCCTCTTCCCCACCAGCGGCCTCTGGCGGCCCCTCGGCCTCCAGTGAACGGCCTGCTCTCCCCCCTCCTCGAGCTCCCCCACACCCACTGCGGGGCCAGGACCCACAGGGCAGGAGGGCACTGGGGCACCCGAGGGACGGCGAGGGCCGAGGCCCTCCTGAGGCACCGCCTCACCACGGCAGGCGGGCGCGGACGGCGGACGGGGCCGCAGTGCCCCGCASGCCCGCCGGCATCCGCAACGCGCATGCGCCGCGGGCGTCGGAGGAGGCGAGGGGACACGAACGCCCGGGCACGAGCGCGAGCCACCCGATTGGGAGGACGAGGAAAGCCGGGCCGGGCGCGTGCCCGCCGCCGCGCAGGCGCACTCTCCGGCTCCATCCGCCGGGCGCCACCCCTCAGTGCGCCTGCGCCACGGCTCGCGGAGGGCAGGGGCGGGGGCGGAGGGTGCCGGGGGCGGCGGCCCCGCCCGAGGCCGCTCCCTGTCATCCGCGCCGGCCTCCCCGCTCCCGCCCCCAGCCCCGGCCCCGGCCCCGGCCCCGGCCGGCCCGCCGCTCCCCCTGGCTGGGCCATGGATGGGTTAGTACCTGCCGCCACTGCCCTGCCCCCGCGGCCGGGGCCGCACTGAGGGGCAGCCGCTTGCCGCGGGGGCCGGCGGTCCCCTGAGGGCTTCACCTGGCGCCGCCTGGGGCGGGGCGGGGCGCGGCCTCCGGGGGCGGGGGCCGGCCCGGCCCGGCTCCTTCCTCCTCGGAGCAGCAGGCTGCCGCGCCGGGGGTGGGGAGAGGGGGCCGAGGGAGGTACCCCCCGCCCCCGGCGGAGGGAGCGGGCGAGGGGAAAGGTGGGTGTCGGAGAGGGGCCGGGCTCCGGAGGGGCCGGGCTCGGGGTGGGGATATTGCCGCGGGCTGCTCCGCCAGGTACTTGTGGAAGGAGGAAACCAGCAGCCGTCGCTGGCCTGGAGCTGAGGGACTGGGCGCTTTCGCGGGGAACTTTGTGGTATCCGGGGCGTGCGGGTTCCTCTTCTTTTTGCTTTCTTTTTCTTTTTTTTTTTTTTTCTTTTTCTTCTTTTTCTTTCGTTGTTTTTTTTTTTCCCAGCGGGGTTGGGGGCGCGTTTTTTTCCACGCGGATGCTCGCGGCTGACGTTTCTCCGGCAGCAGGGGCAGTCGTCCAGCGCTGAAGTGGAAGCGGAGCGCGGCTGCCGGCGCCGGGTCGGGGTGCGCCGGGCGCTGCTCCGAGGGATGGGGCTGCCCTCCCGTAATGCCGCGGCGCTCCGGGCTGGAGGCGGCATTCGCCTCTCGGATGCTGCTTGTTGGCGGGTTTTTAATCTTATTATAGAGTTGCCCCCTTTAACGTGTAATAAAGCCCTTTGGCGCGCCGCTTTCTTAACGGTGAGTGAGGGTCGTGACGAGTTTTCGGAGATTGCAGTCTCATGTGGTAACTTTAAGTTTTGTACCTCAAGTCTGGCGGGTGGTTGTCTGTAGCAGAAAAAACGTGGGGGTGCTGCTGTCTGCCATGTCGCTGGTGCCTGATAGAAGTGTATATGTGGAAGTGAACTGATTGACATCTATTCTGCAAGGTTAATCAATAATCAGAATGATTATTCGTGTAGTCCTAAATGCATTTTTATAGACCGCACTGAAGCCCTTAAGTACACGGTACGTTGTTACAGGGATAAAGTTTATACAGTATGTGGTCCTCAGAAGATAAAATTATTTCTAGCAAGTTTGAAGTATTGTGCTCCCGTTGCTGGGGTAGTGTGATGTACACTGACTTCTGTCATACGCCTTGATAAAGTTTCTTAACTTGAAACTAGGTAATAAAACCAAGTTCATTATGTGTACTGCCAACTTCCCTCACTACTTTTTAAGTGCAAACGTGATTGCTGGTACTTTTTCCTTTGCCTATTAGTATTTCAAAATCCAAAGCCTCGGAATTTTGACTGTCCCCGGAAACTAACTGTGCCTAATGTCAGTAAAGTAAAGCATTTTACTGTTTCTTTTATTTTTTTCGTCATAACAGTATGCATACGTGAAAATGGAAATGATCACTGAAGACAGTGCTTCTAACTTCATACAAAGACATAGATATTATTAACTTAAAGTGCATCCTGTACCTCAGTGACTTGTAAAATCTTAGCTGTTCTTGAAATCTAGGAATTCTGAAACAGAAGTTGGGAAGACTTTTTTTTTTTTCTTTCTGATGACTCAAAGCAGTGCAGCCCAAACTTTTCTGACATCTTTTAACACTGTTGCAGTGGAAGACTTGATAGGGAGGCAGGTTGACAAGAACACTTTTGTATAAATGCTGATTAATCAAAAAGCAACTAGTGTTAGGAAGTATCTTTTTGGAGAACTTCATTAAAAAATGTAATGAGTAATTTTGCTGTGGTCAGCATTTTTTCACACTTGCTTTGAAACTACTTTTTGGAAAATTTCAAAATAAAATTAAGAAAGTTCTCACTGGAGTGAGAATCTCTTTTTTTAATCTGTCAAATGTGCTTATGAGGAACATGTAATTTTATTTTTCTTTTAATCCATTTGAGAATACAAATTTTTTTTTCTCTTAGGTTGTGGAATTGCTATGTAAGCTGAGTGTATGGTTCCTATGGTCTCCCTGTTCTCTTTCAACTAGTATGATGAGTTTCCTTTGCAAACTCTTTTTTAATTTTCATAAAGGTTTTGTTTCAGTTGAGAGAGGAGGGAAAAAGGGGCATGTGTCGGTTGGTCTACTGCCCTGGAATACTAATATTAAATATAACTTAAGGTTGACRTTCATTCTGTTTTGAGTAGAAATAGTATAACCAAAATGTATGTAGTTCTTAAGCTGTACAAATCTAACATCACAAAGTAGAACCTTCCTAATAAACCTGCTTGTCAGAGAGTAAGGCAAAGACTAAGGGCACATTAAAGGTGAATCGAGAAGAAATTTTCCCAAGTAGAGCTTTTTAGGTGTTTCAGTAATGATACAGGTGGTTGATGATAACTGCAAGTTTGAGTATGCTCTCAGTTGTTAGATGCTGCCTGTGACACTTCAGGAAGGCCTGTTTTTTTTGGGGTGGTTTGAGGGTGTTCTTTTTTTGTTAGAAGATGCTAAGTACTTTCTGAGAATTGGACTTGATTGGAGGATCTCCAAACTGTTAGTTKAAAATGCAAGCTTTTAAGACCGTAATTGGTTAAAACTGCCCTAGCATGAAGAATTTAAAGTAAAACAAGTTAAAACTTTTCATAAACCAGCTTGTGACTTTTTTTTTTTTTTGTTAAACGCTCTTCAAAATAGGAAGAGTAAAAGAAGTAAAATTACACTTCATTGGCACTAATATGGAAATTAAATACAGGGATTATTTTATTTCTGTGGGATACTGAGGCTATTTTAGGTCCAAGACTTATATTTAGTGAGGGTAAGAATACATAAAGGTAAACATGGAGAAACCCTTTTTATTTGGATCAGGAAGATTCTCTAGAAAGCTGTAAAAATGTCACTGTTTTGTGGCAAAGAAATCAGCTCTTCATTTAAGATTATTGCATTCGGAGGAAAATGTGACTCGAGTTAAACTGATTAAATTCAAAGAAATTAGTAATGGTATGAACTATAATTTTTTGTTGACTATTGAAGGCAGCCTAGAGATGTATATAGATGTATGTTTTTCTTTAACTGAGGTTGGTGATTTTATTGTGGGTTAGTAAGAGGAAAAAGTCAGGAACAACAGTAAACACAGCAGCTGAATTTATATTTGCAAGTTAAATTCAGCCACTCCAGTACCAGATTAAATCTTCAGATTTAACAAGGCTTCTGAATTCCACAAGATGATGTTCAAGCTCTTAAAGAGACATCAACCACTTATACATTATTATCCTTAGGTTTCTAGCTCACAAGACTTTTTCAGATTTATATTCTACCTAGAGTAGAATTACATAGCTTACATTTTCCTGCATGTAGTTCCTTCATCAATATCTGTTTCTAACCCACTTTGAGTTATGTGCTTGTGCAAAACATCTAATGTAGGCCTAGTATGAATGAAATTATCTCTCCTTATGAGCTTGCTGTTCACTGAACAAACTTGTTTACTATTTATATCTGATATAATCAGAAATGGGAATCATCTGACACAACCAGAAACATGAAAATAGCAAAATATAAATAAATCTCATTGTTTCCTTACTAGTGGTCAAATGACTATTTATTTGATTTGGTCTATAGTCAAGAAAATTAACCTGCTTAGGTACGCTGTGGGGGGGAGATCAGCAGTTAAGTATGCTGGGTCCTACCAGAGAGTATTTATCAAGTTTTGTGCTGAACTAATCCTGTGCTAGCTGAAACACCTCTGGAGGTATTAAGTGATAAGCCCAAGTGTGTTTAGGTTGACTTTCTTTTAAAGTATGTCCTGATTAAACATAATATTGTGTCAAAACATGAGGATGAGAGTTAGTTATGTACTAAAAGTATGCCTAGAGCTGCTGTTTCAAGGTACAGTTCTTAATTCTTTTCTTTTGCACTCATTAACTGTTGCATGGAATTGCACTCTTGCTTTTAGTTTTTCTGCTTTTGACCATTGTATATCATTTATACTTTTAATTTCATTTTGTGCTGCATAATCTTTATGGAAGACTACTCTTGAGAGACTCTTCTTTTCTCATTTCAGCACRTGAAAATAGAGCCTATCTTTTCAAGTCTGTGGATGTGACTTTTACATTAGAGTAAGAGGCAGCATCTTTGACACTGTGTTGCAGAGTGGGTAGGTGAAAAGGAAAAAGTATTTTGACTGTTGCTGTTGATAGCACTCTTCCCTGCTCTTGCTGTTTCTTTGTTAGCTAAAGTTGTTCAAACACAGGGCTGTTGCTAAAAGTGCAGCACCATCCTCGGCAGCACGTTTCTGCACCTCCCTCGTAGTGTAGCAATTGTCATGTGTGAACTGCATAGTAAATTATTCTGGTACCATGCTGCCTTGCAGTTGTTAGTCACTGCAGGGGGAGTGGTGAAAACACAAGGGTGGGGAATGACATGACTGCCTCTGCTCACTGCAGCATTAGATCAGCCTAACTGACCAGGAAACCGCACCCTAAATTTCCTGTGAAAGCCAATGGAATGAATGCTCATATGATTCAATAATCTAACCATTATCTTTGCAATTAACTTTCTTAATCACACTGTACTACAAGTAATTTAACTTCCTGCCATTCTTATTCATTAAAAGGCATGGTGTGTTATAGTGGCATTTAAAGTCAAGGAGAAGACAGATCATTCTTTCTCAATAGTGAATACCAGAAGCAAAGGAATCAAAATAATGTTTGTATACTTACACTCTGTGCAAGTGTGCATACTTCACAAAACTGCACAAGTGTATGGTGGGGTCAGTACTCCCTACTAGGATCTTACCATTTAAACAAAACATTACTATCTCTTGGGAGGTGGGTTGCATTGGTCGTGGGAATAAGGATGATCCAAGAACAGTTCGGATATAGGCAGAAATCCAATCTTACCATGTCTTCTGGTTTGAGATCAGACCTTGTGGAGAAATCAGGGACTGGTAACCCTTTTTCTTGTCTTTAGGTGGCCTGATAGCTACATGTGCAGTGGCACATGAGAAGGATGTGAAATAACTTCCATTTGTAATGAAGAGCAGGCCACTGCAGATGTGTTCTACTGCACCTTGCAGTGATTTGGCTAAGAGTATCGCTCCAGCTTTTGATTCTTGCTTACTAGGTAATTCCTAGACTGCAATACTTTGGAAAAGGCCATAGATGTTTTTAAAGGGAGTATTCAAAGCACATTTATGCACTTGTCCAGAGTGACAACATACTTCAAGGGCTGCATTTGAGTGTGTAAACTACGCTTCAACCCTTTATGAGATACAGACTCCCATATCTTAAAGGTCCTTTCCAACCTAAATGATTCTGTGATTCTATATGCCTTCAGCCTTTTAACTGTAACATTTTCTAGGCTAGAAACACTTACAATACTGTTTGGCAGTCAGCATGAAATGCATGTTGCCGCAGTGACCCCAAAGACCACTGCAAATTAAATGACTATAGCATCTGACTATTTTACTGACTTGTAATATTGCCAGGTGACTTCGCTTAATTTGTAAATTACATGTAATCCCTCTTGGTTTTGTTAGGCCTTCTTTTCCTACGTAGCTTTGCTCGGCTTGATTACGATCTTCTTTCCAGTTCCATTTCTGTTTTTTTGGTTGTTCGTTTTCTCATTTTACTACCGACTATAGTGCATTCATTTTCTTACTCTTTTTTTCTTTGTCAGTTCACCTGTTTCTATTTTCTAGTCTCTAATTTCTCTTTCTTGCTCCATGTATACAGACAAACTATTTGTTCTGATCTTGTGCTGCCAGGAAAATTACTCTAGCTTCACGTCTGTTCCTTCCCCCTTGTTTCAGTTACCTGTCCTTTCCCAAAACACAGTCAGTCTGAAATCCGTAACAATTTTTTGTAAAGTTATTCAGTGCACATTATAAAACCTTGGATGTGGAAGGTGTAGTGCAAAACTTTGTTTCTGTGGAGGAAAATTCTTGAACTCAAAAGTAGGTGATCTGTTCATTTTTCATTTGGTTTCTGTCTGTGCTAGCAAACTTGTTTCTGTGTAATAAAAGTTGGTAGAGGTATAGAAAAGCTTGTTCTCTTTATATAACACTGGTCAGTTTCAGAAGATGAGTACAAACTGCAGACATCCACAGTGTCTGGAGCTGTTTGGTTTTTTTAATTTATAAATTGGTATTTTTTCCCTTCGTCTTTCTCCTCCAGACAACCAAGTATTTATAGGGATGGGGTACCAAAGTGTACTGGGTGTCCAGTCTTATAGGTCAACTTAATGCATGAGCTAAAGTAGTGTTTAAAGGAAAGGTCAATGAGTATAGGCATCACTTCCTGATAAACAAAATAAATTAGTGTCTATAATTCTATGCAGTTCTAAATTCCCCCCCCCCCCCCCAGATTAAAAGCAGTAATCTGTTGCTTCAGAAACTGAGTTGTCTTAATTGTCATGAGTTTGGAAGTGTTACGTAAGTCTGCCACTGAAGAAGACTCTGTTTATATATAATTTCCTCTTATTCTGTACAACCCTGCTTTATCCACTAATACATGATTTTCCATTTATTGAAATAGAGCTTGTGTATGTACAATGGCTTTGTTTTCTAAAATAGAAAAAAAATGTATGGAAGTAAAATTAAGTGCTTTAAAAATGTAAAAGTAACTTGAAAATAACTCTTCATTGCTAAGTCTTATCTGCATAACATACTTTTTGTAGGGAAATTGGCTTGCTAATGGCACTGCTAATGGCAATTTTTGTCTTACCATCATGTAAAATGAGTCTCAAGTGTATGTGTGTATATTTATATGTATATACACTAATGGGACTTCTATGTAAATGCAAAGGTCATTCAGTCTGCTGTGTTCCCCTATGGCCTCTGCTCTCTGTTGCTTGTTTTTGCTGTGGAATGGTTGCTCTCTGTAGGGCTGAGGACTGGACAGTAATAACATAAATACTGTCTTTGATGTAGAATCATCAAGGAACAAAATTATGATTCAGAGGGAATTTTTTATTTTTGTGAACTTTACTTTGGAACCATAGGGTTCATCTGTTTTATGTACAAAATTGACAGTTTTAGTGCACGCTTGTGACAAGCATAGCCTAGCGTGTTGTGAACAATGTTCTCTTGGAGGAATGTTCTCTTTATCATGGTACTAGTTGCTGTTTCAGTGTGTACCTTAAAAGATAGGGAGAGGGACTCATAACACATGACAAGAAAAAAGCCAGGTCTCAGCAGGATCCAGAGTTCTCAGAACATGCAATCCAAAGCCTGGATTAAAACTGTGTTCTAGACTAATGAGTGTTAATAACTTGATGTTTAACCAAAGCAGTCTAATTAAAACTTTAGACCTCCCAAAGGTGGTAACTCATTTATTTACCAGTATTTTATAAAACACAGAGAATATTAACAGGATGCATGGATTTAAATATTATTAAAATTCAGGAATTGTATTTGCTTCATAGTTTTCTTCTCAGAATCATGTTTCTCCCATAGTTTGTTGTGTGTTTGTAAGCAAAAGGGTAGGGTTAAAACTAAAGAAGTCATGCTTAACAGTAAAATGATTTTAGTGTTACTGTTAAATCACTTCACAGTATACTTTGATCAGGGAAAATGATTATTTCGTCAACTAACTTGTGCGTTCTATTGAGAGTTGGAAGAAATGAAGACTGTTAGAGGATGTATTATTGTGAAGTAAAACTGAAGGGAAAAGTTCATTTCGTGTGACTGGTGATATTTATGAGAGGGAAAAAGAGAGAAGAAGAGCTTGTCCGTATATACTGAAAAGATGGAGCATTCATTTAAACAAAAGATGTAGGCTTTCTGGATACAGGGGAGAATGTAAACAAAAATAGGGGTATATTAATGCTGTGCTGTCTCCTGAGTCTCCAGACAGCCTGAGATTATGATTTTGCCCTGATTTATATAGTTAGTATATTAATACTGAAGCTTTAATCTAAAGGATGATTCTTACAGTGGCTAGTTTATTACTAATTGTTCCAACAGATGAAGCAGAGTTGGGCTGAGGAACAGAGACCATTGCATGAGAAAGTGTCATGCAGTGAGAAACTGATAAGAAATATTGCTAAGGCAGTGAGGAGGAAACAAAACACAGATGAGACAAACAGGACAAGAACTGTGGGTATCACAGGTGTGACCATGTTTTTCCTGCATACAACACTAATCTCCTAGAAAATACTAAGTAGTAATTGAAAATTCAGCTTGTGAATAGAAAAGCATTATACTCTATTGTTGGTCTTGATGCAAATCTTTCATCTATTAGGACAAGAGCTTATTCAAGTAATACTTAATTTACATCATCATGCAGACTTTTATTGCTTTCCAACCACTTGACTTTAAGTGTGCAATTCTTAGAGCTTTTAGTCCTAGAGTTATGTGATTGTTTGAGAACATGAATCTTTCTTTTAAAAAATAAAAATTTCTGGTTTTCGTTGTTGTGGRGCAAAGCTTTAAATGTGAAGCTGAAAATTAAATACTCAAAAGGCACACAATCCAAAACGTGTCTTTAGAGTGTCATGGTTAAGTTGAGAATGGGAAATTTTTTTTCAGACAGTTTGTAAGGCTCTGAAAATTTGTAAGTTAGAAAAAGTAGTTTCATGCTTTTAAATTGAATGATCCGTTAAGAGACAAATCTTTTTGGTAGCTTCCTATGAATCTGTGGTGGTTTTTGGATGCACGGGAAGCGAGAATTTTTCTTCCCCAAATACTACTTTCTTAAACTAAGTTATGTATATTTAGTTCTGCAGAACAATAGAATTCAAAGTAACAAAAGTAGATGTCTTTCATGCTGCAACGTAGAGCTGGTGATAAACACTGTATCCTGGAATCCTGTTTATGCATTTTTCTGTTTTCAGAAGGAACTAGGGTTAAAAATGAAGGGTAAAAAGGGTGTGTCTCATACAGAAATTTTGCAGAAATTTTGTTGATTGCTATTGTGATCTTGCCAATTGTTTTCTTTTTTTCTCCATGCTGTGCATTATTAAACTGTTTCCTTTGCAAGAGAAAAAAAAAATCCACAGCTCATCACATTTTTACTTTTATAACAATGTTTTTCTTTCTTCCTTTAACCTATTTACCATTACCTTTGAAATAATTTGCTAACATCTTCCATTTTCTCTCTTCATTGTTTTCATACAGTGTTGTTACAGATGTTTTAGCAGTCAATTTAAAGGTAGGAATCTTTTTATAGCCTTTCATATACACTTGTTCTTTTATTATAACCCTTCCTGTTTTTTGCTGATACCATATTAATAGTCATAAGCCTCATGTTTTTGTTTTGTTTCTCTTATCTGTATTTCTTTCTCAATTTTAACCTTTCATAACAATAAATTATAMACTATATTGTCCAGTAATGGCACTTTTGTACTTTATAAGGCTATGTAAATTTTCTTCTGACCAAATTCAAAAGAGACAGCTTATTGGTGGTTTATTTAGGTTACTGGATGTTTACATCATGTAAACATCTTCTGACTTGTGCTTAGTAAAGTGTAAAATGGTGCAAAACTATACACAATATGACGTCGTACAGATACATTTGTGACTTCAAGCAAAAAACCTTAAGTTTAAGGCAAAGTATGTTCTCACTGTACAGGGCTTCATTCTGTATAGTGTTTATTTACAGACATGCTCACACATTCAGTTGCTTATTAAGAATTAGGATGAAGATTTTAGTGAGGATTGTGTTGAGTGTCCTATCGATTGTTTGAAAAAGGAATATATTTGAAAGGAATATATTGAAATAACTTTCTCTTGAAACAAAAAGACTCTGTTAACTCATGAGGAAAACTTAAATTTTGATCTTCACATATTTAAGGGTTAAACTAACTAGGAGGCATAGACATTAATCTTTATTGCTAGTAAAGTTTGTATTTAAACTATCAGAAAACAACATTATTGGAAATCATAAGTCGGTGATGATGCTACAAAGAAAAGCTGTCATCTTCTTTTTGGTGCACAGTTTCAAAGGAAGCTCTGCTTCTCTGTCATGATGCGTGCTTGGTCTCTGGAGCATTCAAAGTTGTATATGGATTCTTGTCCTTTAGGATGAGTTTAAAGCCTTCATACTACATGGAGGTATTTCATACTTTAAGAATGAAAACGCATGTTTTATGTTCATTTAAAAACTTAACTTGTTACACTAATTCTACAGCTCTTGATAATCACATGCTCAAGGTTGCTTTTATTGATGGTAGTTTATTTTACTACTTTGTTCTCCTTGCTCCACTGCAGCCTCTCCCAGTGACCCAATTTAGTTGAGCAGTCTGGACATGGTATGTTAGAGGGAAGAACCTAGAAGAGGAGAAAAGCCTCTGTGACAGTGAATCTTTAGAAAGGCATGATTGGTATAGGAAGTCTGTAATTTCTCTCATGGGCTAATAATTTACTTCCTGGCATCTTCAAATTGCATATTGATGGGACATACACAATTTCAAGARGAAAATATTATTTCCTTAGGTTCTTGCCCAGTATCTAACATAAATGCAAAGTATGTAACATTACAATGTTCTGACCTGTGGAGTCTGGTCATGATGTCTGTTTTGGACTTACTGCATCAAACTGCAGATTTGATACACTGGATAATGGTGTAACTCATTTTAAATTCTGAAGTAGTCAGTCTTAAATGTGACAGCTGGAAGTATAAAGATGTCTGTACATCTGGATGCAGACTTAGCATTACTGAATTTTTTTTTTCTCTTTAGTAATAAAATAAATGTAGTCATGAAAGTCTGAAGTGTCATGTTATTGTTTGGTTTAAGTGAACAGCAAACTGTTAGACTGATAGCTATATTTGGCTCATGCCAACTTCAGCTGTGAACTCCTGTGATACACTAGGTTGTAATGCAGTTCTACACCATGTCGTCATTTGAGTGTAAACTTCTCTGATGCAGAGATGGTGTAATTTGTAATTTTCACTTCTCCTGCTCACTCACATTTGTGCAAACTTAGTGAAGCGATAGTTGGACCTTACCTTTTACTATGCTTATTCACAGACCCTAATATGTTTCGGGAGAGGCAAACGTCTTTGATATTGGTGATGCTTGTTTAGCAGTTCTCCCAGTGTACAAACCAGAAACCTTTTTGTTTTGCTGCAATAACAAAGATGTTCTTCTCTCTAAATGGGAATGCACCTCAGTAAATTTGAGAAATTAACTTTAAATGAGTGTTGGTTTAGTCACTTTAAGTATGAATAGGCTATATGAGTACACTGGAAAAGGAAACAACAGACATGCAAGACGTAAGTTATTATTCTGACCTTCAGATTAATTATTTTCAAATGAATGTATTCAGTTTTACTGAAAGCTGAATTAGTGTGCAAAGTATTGCATAAACAAGAAGTGTGGAAAAGGCTTTTGGTAATGTCTGTTCCTCCTGGAGTCTGGTGCAAATTACTAAATTTTCCAAAGTCATATTTACTAATAAATTATTCCTAAAAGGGAAATGCTGAAGTGCATGGGATACACTTGTTTTATTACATAAATGCAATCTGTCAGGGAGGGGAGAACAACCTGTGTTAAAAACTGATCTGCAGATCACTGTTACTTTAACATCATTAATTTTGAGACTTCTTCAGTTTGACTGGGTTTTAAGTTGTATGGTTCCCCATGTGTAGTCTTATATCCCAACTACATTAGCTAATAGTGATGCAAAAGAGTCGTAAGTCAGTTCCTGAGATTGTGTGATGCTGTTCTGTGATAAGGGCAGATAATAAGTAGTTTCTCTTTGCTTGTCCTTCAGATCAGTAATAGTGGCAGAACACTGCTGAATTCTACCTGCTGTACTAGGAGCAAATTGATGAGAGTTAAGCTGTCCTTAGTTTACTTTGTATTTCACACCATTAAAACAATCTTCTTATAGGAACAGTAGTTCCAAAATCTGTGGGAAACAGGAAAATGTGTCCTTCTATTAAAGGCAGCAAAAAGTAAAGTGAAAGTTAATATTGACCTGCCTCTGTAAGCAGTTGTCAGGATTGGGAAGGGAAAGCAATGGTAATGATGTACTTATCAAGTTGTGGTGCTGATTGGTTTTGTCATGCCTTCATCACAACATACAGAGTAAAAGGCAAATTATTATTTACCTTACAGACGAGAAAACAAATGAAAAACAGTTCTGTGGAATAACCTACTGTTGTTGTTCTGCAGCTGGTGCACTTACACAATTTTGCAGACCTTAGGGGTAGAGAATTCAGTGTTTGTGTCATAATATAAAGCAGAGGTGTGTACTGTATGATACTTCCAGCTTTAGAGCACAAGTTTCTATTTAAAATCTCAGGGATCTTTGCCCAGAAGCACTAGAGACTATAAAATTCCTTGTGTTATTAGTTGCATAGAGCTTTCTTCATTTGAGCTCGAGCTAACATGCTGAATCTATTTTACTTGATATTTTAACTTACTAGGGTAGCTATGCAGTTCTCTGAAAACAGTTACCTCTTTTAATGTGGATAAATACTTTCAGCTGAAAAGTTAAATGGCTCAGGGAATATAATTTATTAGCTTTTTATCAATTATTATTATTTTCCGTGTTACAAAAAATGGGAATGGTGCTTTTCATAATTGAAAATGTTGCTTAATAACTTTTCACATTAATTCAACTGTCCAGTGTAAGTCTACAAATATATTTGAAGCCCTTATAAGCAAAGGCTGAAGTAGACTCTTGGATGTGAAAAACATTGAGCTTTACTCTTARATTTGTAAAGACAACTGCAGGGTAACTTCCAGGAGAACGGGAGAAAGAGGATTAGCTTGGGATAACCAAGTAAACCAGTAAACTTGGGATACCAAACCCACTTTCTAGTACGTATAAGCACTATCACAGAAGGTGGAAGAGGCAGAATTTGATTTCTGTACATAGCCTTCCATTCCTTGTTTGAGCCCAGCACAAAGTCCCCCAGGTTGTCTTGTAGGATATCATCATTAGGAGAGAAGGATGTGAAGTATCTTTCCTGGGGATGCGTCTCTGGCGTCCAGTTTGACAAACTATCATTTTAATGCATTTAGTAATCAAATTGTTTTTTATTGTAATATTGGGCACTTTAAAAGGGCATTCATAGATTTAGAATGCTAAACAAGAATTCAACTTCTAGGAATTCTGTTCAAGGGAGAGTAGTCATTGATAGTTTATAATAATTGAAAATTGTCAGTGCCTTTGTATAAAAAGGAATATTTTATTAATGTTTTCTTTCCCATTTGATTGCTAAGTTAAATGTTAAAATTGTGGAAAAAGTATTCTTAGTTGATTTCTTCTCAAGTAGTCTCAAGTCATTGAAATGCTTGTGAGTTTTCATGCCATGTATTATTTGTTTATATTCATCTGTAGTTGCAATGAAGGAATATTGCAAGACTTTTTGTGTAAGAATTGTAAAATGTGATAAATCCAAAGCAGCTTTGAAATGTAACTATAAGTGTAGTTCAGAGAAAACAGGACTTCCCTGTGTTAGCCTACTACTTGTAATGACCTATATAGGAGTTTTAAGATGATAAATAGATGTGATTTTCCTTATGCAGATTTCCTAGCATTTCAGTGTCTGTACTAAGTTTCTCTTGATCACCTCTTCATGAGCCACAGTTACCATATGTCTTGGCCTACTGAGCTGACATCACTTGAGTAATGAGGGTGATGTTGGATGCCTACAATTTGACGTCCCTTATGTTGCTACATAGTTGTTAAGGATGGGACTTTTGGTAGATAAAGCACAATCAGGCAGGTGATAGGAAAAAAGAAGGTGTAATTCAGGCCAAACTGCACTTCCATAGGAATATATGCCCAGTGACTCGCTACACCAATCCATAAGTAACAGCTCAAAGAGGTCCACCAATCAGTAAAGATCAAACAATCCGGAAGATGCTCTCCCTTCATAAATGTCATCCATCTCATCCTGAAGGGGCGAGGTACTGTCCTCTGCCTTTAGGGAGGCCTGACCATGCAGGACCTCCAGGGACATCTGGGATCAAGCTTGTATGGCTGGAACCAACACACTCAGCACCTTAATCCTTCTGATGCCCGCTGCTCCTTTCAGCAAGGAAGGGGGAAGTAGGCAGAACCACTTTTCTGTAACATTGTAGTGTTACTTGCATTAATAATCACTCTTTTGCAGAGGCAAAGAAAGGCACATTCCTTCACATGAATTCAGTTATTGCATACTAATTAATGCCAGTGTTTAGTCTGTCCTGACCTAAACGATGCCATTAATGAAAAGCTGGTGTCAGACACAGAATCTGAAGGAGGTTTTGGATTGTGAAAAAAGAGGATTGTACAGCAGTAGTGCTGTCTGAATGTCCACGACGCTGAGACCACTTAGAGCTGCTGGGTTAGTTCTCTGGGAGGAGAGGAGCCAGGGGTATGGCAGGAAGTGTACTCAGTACTTCTACGTGAGGTGTGCTAATAGGGTATATAGTGGATGCTAACTCATATGTATGATAACACTAGCTGCTATTCAGTATGATGTGTCAATATTGGATGTAGGATAACACTAGCTCCTACCTGATACAGTGTTTTAATAGTGTATATAAGATAGCACTAACATCTTGAAACTCATAAAACAGTAATAACTGGAGTTTAAGTTTTTCCCTTCCCTGTTTTCTGTCATCATTCAGCAACTCCCAGTATGTAGCGAGTGTAGCAAATCCTCCTTACGCTGTCTGGGACATCTATGGTATAAGACTGTGCTTCCTGGGGGGAGGAGAGGAGGAGCAGTGTGTGTTCCTTAAGGAGCAGTTTGAAGAAATAGGAGTCAAGGCTGCGTGGCTGTGCTCTGAGCAGTGTATCTTAACTTTTTCTCTCCTGGTATCCATGTGAAGAGGTTGTTTCTCACTGCAGATTCTGCTAGACTCGGAGAAGGGTTGAAAAGCTGCAAAAAACCACTAATGACGTGAGAAACCGAAACCACATGACCCTTAAATAGTGATCTAAAGGCTGATTATAAATGAGGAGTAGAGGAAAACCAACTAACTTGATGATTACAATGCTGGGATGTGTATGCCAGTAGCTTAGAGCTGTATAACTGGGAGGCATGGTGGCTGGGGTCTATGTCCAATGACAGAGTCATGGATGACCAAGGAGTTGGCCACCTGAGAATGTGAATCCAAGCAGCAAGAAAGACATTGTCAGGCCCCTGAGTTCACTAAAAGGTCTTAATGACCCTGATGAGCCTCATCTGGGGCTTCCACCCACACCCTCTGCCTATGGGCTCTATTTCAGCCCAGGCCCAGGCCTTCAGACACTGCCCAGGCTATGTCCTATGCGTGCCTGCCTGCAGCTCCATCGCAGCCATGCTTGTGGCTGGCTGAGAACCTTGTTGATCCAGACCCTGACCCACAGACTGACTTGCAGCTTGACCTGGGTTCTGCCTTGTTGCTGTGGACTTGCACAGCAATCACTGGACTGTATCTGGTGCTGATTATGCTCACTGGACCTGATCTTGACTTGACTTTCCAGCTTGACTGTGGACTTGCCTTGCCGCTATAGACTTGTTGGAGGATCAGGACTCTCAGTTGAACCTGGCTATTATCCCTGCACTTGCCCTGCTTGCCTCACTTCAGTACCGTGGGATAGGGCACTGCTTTGCTGGCCTTGTTACTGCTCTCTGCTCCTGGCTCCTCATCCTTTGTGGGGGAGCTGGCCCTTGTCATTTCCTGACAGACAGCTGCTAAGCCACAACAGGCTGAGGAAGGCCTCATACTATCAGCCCTACCAGCATAAGTTTTCTCTTACACCCCTCTCCAAGAAGAACTGGCTTTGGTAAACATCCAGTAGGGGAGGTTCTGCCCCCAGCCAGCTGGGGATGATGGTGTTGCAGGGGATAATGGAATTTACTGGACTGTGAGTCTGGTGGCCAGGCACACATTCACCCAGAAAACGTCAAGCCTTGGTGGACACAGGGGTTTAATGCACCCTGTTCCCTTTTACACCTAGTGGAAAGGTGCAAGTCATCATCAAAGGAGTCACCAGAGGCCAGTGGAAGCTCTGTGTGGTAGAAGCCAATCTCGGTCTAAGTAAAAGAAACTGAAAGCACCACAAAGTGGGGATGTGGGATCTGGTGCCCCTTGCATTTTGGGCATTGCTGTTTTAAGGAATGGACATGCCAAGGATCCATAAGGACGTCATAGGCATTTGGCATAGCTGCTGTGGATATGAGTAAGAACACCACTTTGCTGTCTCAACTGCCTGTTATTGCAGGAGTAGAGTCAGTAGTAGGACTGCTACAGATGTCACCTCCATCAGTGCCAGCTGCAATGCAGTGCACTGACAAGAGTATCAAACTAACAGGTATATTGGACTGTTGSATAAGATACTCGGCCTGTCCCATAAATTATCTTACTGTGGAAGTAGAATATCAAGGAATACTTACTTGAACCTGTTAGCCCTTAGCAGCCTTATCTGGCCAGTGCAAAAACCCGACAAGGATTGGAGATTAACCATGGACTACAGAGGTCTGAACGAGGTAGCAGCACCCTTGAGTGCTGCTGTAACGGTATGCTAGAACTACAGTATGAACTCAAAGCAAAAAAAAAAAAAAAATGCTGTCTGGTATGCGACCATTGACATAGCTAATGTGTTTTTATCAATTCCTGTGGCTTCTGAGTGTAAACTGCAGTTTGCCTTTCCTGGAGGGGAGCACAATACACCTGGAACCACCTGCAATGGGGATGGAAGCGTAGTTCCAGCATCTGTCACAGACTTATGCAAATAGTTTGGAGGAGGACAGTGCCCCAGGTCACTTACAGTATGCTGATGGCATCATAGTATAGGGAAACACTGCCCAAGGGGTGGGTAACAAGGATAGTTGGAATTGAACTGAATGTAGGACTTACAATCAAAGAGGAATAATGTGAAAGGACTTGCAGGACTAAAAATGTAGTTTCAGTGTGTCAAACAGCAACATGGCCACCACTGTCTTCATACTGACATGATAAATAAGACTGTGGCAATTGTTCCACCGATGAACATAAAATGAAACAAATTTTATTTGGAATGGTAGATTTTGGTGAATATACATACTCAGATAAAGTCAGCTCATGAACCCACTGTTCCAAGTCACCTGGAAAAAAAACACACTTTAGTGGGGCCTGAGCAACAACAGGCTTTTGACCAGATAAAGCAATAAATTGCACATGCTGTTGTGCCAAGCCCTGTCAGAATGGGTCCAAATGTCTGAAATGTAATATACACAACCAGTAGGGGAACAGTCAAACCAGTAGAGTTTATGGCAGAAAGCACACTGTGACAGGAGTATTCCTTGGATTCTGGAGCCAAGGCTGCTGTCAACCTGAGAAAACTATATCCTAACAAAAAACATGAGCCATCTATGAGGGAATCTGGGCAGCATCTGCAGTGATGGGGGATGGAGTCACAACTGCTGCTGGCCCCTTGGCTTCTGGTACTGGATGCTGAAAGGAGAAATGCCCTCAACTCATCATGTGGCAAGTGCTACCTGCTACCTGGTGGACAGCCTTGCTTATCCAGTGGGATCAGATGGGGAAACAGGGACATCCAGGCCTCATGGAAGAGCTGATAAAATGGCCCCAAAATCACAATTTTGGGACATAATCCAAGGTATTACCCCACGCTCCAGAAGCTCTGGAATATGACAAGCTGTATGCCTTCTACACAGATGGTTCTTGTCACACTATTGGCAGTTAGAGAAGATGGAAAGGTGCTCATTGGAGTCCCATTCAGCAGGTGGTAGAAATGCATGAAGGTGAAGGACAACCAAATCAGTTCTTGGAAGTCCAAGCCACAAGACTGGCCACTGGTGCAATGTTACAGAGGAAGTGGCCCAGGTTATGCCTGTATACTGATGCTTGGATGGTTGCCATTGCCATTTGGGTCTGGCTCACACACTGGAAGCAAGAATTGGCAGATGTGAGGAAAGCTAATTTGAATGGCTAACTTGTGGGGAAAAAAAGCACATGGGATTTGGAAAAACTCAGTGCGCAGGTACAACATGACAATGCCTGTATTTCAAAGGGAAGAGCCCACCAGAAAACAAATTGACAACCATCAAAAGGACCAAGCAGCACAGATCACCACAGTCAACAAAGACCTGGGCTGGGAGTATAAATGGGAACTACTTGTATGTTGAAGGGCTCACAGAACAGCATCCTCCAAAATAAAGCGGGATTAAAGACACAAATCACAAAGCCGTTAAGGCAGCTAGACATTCACCAGCAAGTAGAAATCAAAGCGCTGCATTGACATGGGAAGATACTTGAGACTGCTCACAGTGTAGCCACTGCAGCTGAAGCACATTGTTAAGATATATTCTCTGGTTGGAGTCCAAATGCTAATGCTTTGTTCTACCTCCTTGCTCTCCCTGTTGTCATACTGTTGGGAGCACTTGTAATCTTAACCATGGCTGTTACAGTCTTGTATATAAAGATCTGGAAACTGTTGCAGAAGGCGTTAATTTAAGATGCGAGTAACTTCCTACAAGTTATTGTCAGATGAATGAATGCTACTGAGGTGTCCAGCAGTGGTGGAATGTGCCTTGGCCTACTGAGCTGACATCACCCAAGTAATTAGGGTGATGTTGCAGGCCCATAAGTCTGACCTTCTGGTACACACTGCTCCTTTCAGCAAGGAAGGGGGAAGTAGCAAAACCCACTTTTTTGTAGTGTTCTGTAGAACACCACGCTTTGTAGTGTTCTTTGCATTAATAATCACTTTTCACAGAGGGAATAAAAAAACAGTATTGCGTACCAATTAATGCRTTTAGTCTGTCCTGACCTAAACCGTGACACCATAGAACTTTGAAATCTGTGTTTTATGAAGCTGAAACTGCTACCAGTTTGCTCTGAGCCCATGTGATACCATCTGCCTTTTTAAGGTTTCTTCTTGGTAAATGTTTTGAAGATTGTGTTAGTATTCTGGAGAGGGGAGAAGTGTGGTTTTCCCACATATCATACCGTGAAAAACAACTTAGCATTTGTTAAAATGGTCACTTACAAATATTGCAGGCTTGAAATTGCACTTTATGAAAATAATGAGAGAAATATGCATGTATTGTGTAAGTAGACAAAACCTTGTCTGTAAACTTTTTCTGACCTTGTGTGTATCCCTGTATCCTCTAGTCCTGCAATCTGTTTTCACAAGGTCAAAACCAATAAGGAATGCCTAAGGAATGTATGTCCCAGAAATATAAAGGTTTGTTACTTGGTGCTTTGTTTGTACATTAATATAACCTTATTCTGTAGACTGACTGCCATCAGATTTGGGAAGGCAGTCTAGAAGTCAGTGAATTCTGCAGTGAATTCTGCTGTAGGCATAAGTTATTTGATTATTGGTATTAGTCTCCCCCTGAAGGGAAGTTTGATTGACATTCAGAATGGGTTGTTTTAAAATGTCTAGTTTAAATGATGATTAAGTCTTTTTTCCTGTCCACAGATGAATTCTTTTAAAGGCAAATGTCATTTATACTTCTTCCTTCCTAGATGTTGATTTTCATTGTGTGGTATAAGTCATTACTGTGAATGATACACTGTATTAACACATTGTTTAACATGTTCATATCTCTAATGTTTATTCTTGCTTTCGGATATGTATCTTGTGGCTTTTTCTACTTCAGTTAACTTGTGTTTGTATGCATGTATGTTTGTGTGGTTCTGGGAGAATATTTTGAGAAAATATTGTCGTATATTTGTTTTCTTCTTAAAGTCTTCCCTGGGCATCACCTGTTAGAAGTGTTAGATTTTTTTGGACTGACCTAATGTGTGCATTCTCATATTTTCAGTTTACATAGGAACTGGAATGCTAATAAAGTGACCAAATACTTTAATTTTTAAATACTTCTTAGTTAAACAGAGCAACTTTAAAATCTGTTGAATATACATGAACCAAACTGAGTTAGCATTAGGAGATCTGTTTTCAAGAACAATTTGATCTTGTTTGTTTGATTGCTTCTTTTGATGGAGACAGTCCAGTTCTGGGATTACTCATTAGCTTTGCCTAAAGTGACATATGAATGCATAAAAGTAGATGAAGCATGGAAAGAATATAGGCATTTTGGGAGTTGAGCCTGGCACAAATAAGTTATGCTAAAGCTGGAAATGTTGGAAAGTGTTAATGTGAAAGACTGAGCTGGCAAGTAAACCTGTGTATGCAAGGAAAGCCTTACAATTTCAGAATGCAGTGTAGATATACTGCTTCAAGAGACAGGCTCGATACAAAAGTAAAGCTGTAATAATTAGATTTTGTGTGTGAGTTATTAAAATCTCCCAAACACGACCTGGTATTCATGATGCTCACTACTAAGTTTGTATCTGTGGCAGTATTTTCCTCTGATTATCCTCCTGTAAAAGTCATAGTAGAAAAAGGACACAGAAGTTTTTATGGTATTGAGATAAGGCAGACTATTAACTTTTCTGGTTACATCCCCATAAAACTACCATGTCTTGTCTTCACCTAAATTTTATAGTTGGATGGTGCTAGTTTTCCTGTGAATAAAAATGCAGAGTCTGTCTCTTTAAAGAATGGTTAGAAGTAGGCAAGTAAATGATGCAAGTATTACAATTATTAAACTCTTTTTGGAAGAAAGCTCTTTTTGGAAGAAATCCATTACAGATTGACTGTAAATATCTCTTGCTCGGGGGAAAATAGACATTAGTAACTCATTTTTAACAAATAACTCTACTTGCTGTCTCCACTGTGGAATGTATTATGTATATTGTGACATCTTTGTTATTAAATCTAAGCAATACAGGCAAAACTTCCTCCCCTTTGCATTGCTGCTTACTCTGGCCTTCGCACCATGTCACTAATGAGGCTATGTTTTCATGAAGGACATGTAGCACTTTTACTGATGCTGAAAAAGTGAAGTCTTGTTTGAGTCTCTTCTCTGTTACTCTGACCTCCAGATTCAGCTCATCTGAGTAGACTAGGCTGTGTGTTGGTTTTGGTTTCTTTTTTAAAAAAAAAAAGTGTTTTTTGGAGGGGAGTTTGTCTTTGGTTGGCAAATTAAATTTGCTTCCCTTTTAGCAAGATGGAGTGGAACAGAGGGATAGGAGATGATGCACTGAGCCACTTATTCACCTTTGTGAATAAACCATTAATTCAGCTGGGATGTGTTGTGAAAGCATGCCATCAGGTATGCAGACACAGCTCTGTGATTCTGCTGCAGACAAGATCATGGATTATTTTTTCATCAAATTAGTTTGTCCATTTGGTTCACAGTGGGAAAGTAGGACGGAAGTGTGTGGGAAGAAGAGCCTAAGCTGGTATTTCTGTTGAAGACTTCGCATCAGAAAATTCAGCTCCAGTGTTGTTATGAATAAATTTCTGTTATTTCTGAATTACGGTCTGAATTAATTGTTAGGTTTCTATTCAATTGTCTGTCTCTGTTATAAAACATCTGATCTGATGGATGTTAGTCTTATGTATATGGGATAGTACCATTGTTAGATATAGATTTTCTTGGTACATTTAAGTAGTATTTACAACATCTTTTAGAGACTAGATTCTTCAACTAAATGAGTCAAACTACTAGTATGCCTTCTCCCACTCTGCATCCTAAAAACTGAAAGCAGCAATTCACCTTCTTAGGAAAACAGTTTAACAAGTAGCCAAATTGTATGCCTTAATATTGCTGAGGACATATGCAAACTGCTCTAGAAAAGAGAAAAAACACACAGTATTATAGTTATGTTATATATAAAAAAATTCCTCCTTAATTCAAATAATGATTGAGTAGCTCTCAATTTAAGAAGTGCTTTTTGTTACTGGGCCCTTGCATATTCCTAGACAAAGCCTTGTGGTGAGTCAAGCAGACAAAATGACTCTTGCCTTCTTCCTGACCATGTTGCTTAATGAAAACTCATGGTATTTGTACCTGGCATATATTTAGTTGCCTTTTTATTTTAGGGAGAAGGGAAGAATAAAATTCTGAGAATGTGTGGAAAGTGGAGTAGGAATGCTCAGGTCGTATTTAGGGCATGGGGCTGAGGTCCTTTCAGAATTTACATTTTCACTTTTTCTGTTGTTGTAGTTGCTGAGTACCGTTAATAATAGAAAAAATGTTCAGTTAAATATAACCTGAATTCTTTAAATAACAAGTGCCTGGGTTTCTGGTTTCTGCTACTATAGTGAGGGGTAAACATGAGTATTAAGTGGCAATAATGAAACTGACTACATGCAAAATATTGAAAGTGCTTAAAATATGACTTCAGGGCTTTCATTGTCAGAGCTACACTTTTTTTCCTCCACTCCCTATGTATAAAATTAGAGTACTTGTTGTTTTGAGTTTGATGCTTCTTAACTGATTTATAGTCCAAGTCTGACAAAGTTTTATGCCTCACATGTGTTGCATCCCAAAGACAGGGAGTTGGTTTTGCACTAGAATTGTACTTCAGAACTTTTATATAGTGGGTGTGTTTTGTATTTTTAGAGCATCTGTTAAACTGTGGCAAGGCAAATATTTAAAATGGGGAGATCGTGACCTGCTTTGCCAGGTAGCTATGGATGCAGAAGTTACTGTTGTGGATGGTTGCTGTTACGGATGACCTGAAAATATGTAAGAACAGTTGGGTTTTCATTGCCTCCTTGCACTTTTAAGATGTCTCCCTAGTTTCAAATGATTTTAAGTTAGCAGTTTGTCACTACCACTTGTGGTTTCTCTGACTTTGTGAATGGATGGGAGTGTTGATTAAAGCATGTGAGATACAACTGGAGATTCTTGTATTAATAAGATGTGACCTTGGACATACAGTAGAATTGGATGATTCATTTAAAATTCTTTTCCAACAAAAGATAGATAATGCCTAGATAACAGTAAAAGCAGACAACCGTTGAAGGTAAATGGTCTAGGTGTATGCTTACTGTGCAGTAAGCATATTACGTGTCTGTGCTAGTTGGCATGGTGAGAGGTAGGGGAAAAGACACTGCTCAACTCTGTTCTCATGAGCTTTTCACTGCCTCYTTCCCCTCTGTCCTCTGCCATCTCCCTAGTGGAGGATGAATGCTGTAGCTTGGTAAAGCTTATCTCCTTTTCCATATTCCTGCTGCTGACCTGAAAAACAAACACATGTAAACTAGAGATAAACTCTTTGCAATCCACATAGCTTCTGGATGTGATTTGAACCAATGCAGTTAGCATTAACATGGTTTTAAAAAATACATTTTTTTGATTTGGATTTCTTCATTTTAAACTGCTGCATCAATCTTAAAAAACAGTCTATAGTGGTAAAAAGAGAAACAGCTGTTTAAAAGAAGCCAACAGGACGAATGTGTGTGTGTAGTCAGTTTTATTACTAACCATTTTTTCCCAGCTGTTTTTTAGAAAAGTGGTGAAATGATTCCATGATTCTATTCCATTATCTACATTGCAAAAGTTAAGATGGGATGACTACACAGTTTCTAAAACTATTTTGTATGCAGTTCTTGAAACTGCTGGATTTGAAATTCTTGCTAAATACTTCATGTACTATATTCTGGGCTATTTCGGAGTCTGTATTGTATTTCCACTTCAGTATGGCATCTGCCATTAGGAGCTGCTTATTCAAGTTATTTTTGTGTCATAGAAACCTTGTATTTAAGAAATTGTTCTATCACAATTAGGAAAGGTGATTTAGTTTGTGTGACAGTATATACTGCCGCAGCTTTACTAATTATTTGTTATTCTGAAAAGAACCCTATATCTTTTCATTAATTAAATCAACAAGCCTAAAACTTTATTCATTCTTTTCCTTTTCACTTTTTAATTACTGTTGCATGACTCTCTGAAAGTGTACAGTATCTTGTTACTAGTGTAGCACGGACCTTCAGTAATTGATGACAGGGGCAGTAGAGCGGGCTGTATCGCTAACAGAGCCTCTGAGCTTTCAAGCCTGCAGAAGAGCATTTTGGAAGTAGGAGTTGCATCTCTGTTGCAAACATGGTTTGTGGAAGAAAGAATTAAGGAATATAACAGGTATTTAGAGAGCTTACTGCAGAAGTAGAAGATAATGGAAATTTTCACTCTTCTCATGACCCTTAGCCTTTTTTTCACAATCGGATTCTATAAAACTTAATAAAGTATGCATTAGAACATTAGAAAAAACAATTTTTCACTGGTGTTGCTTGAAATTGTCATGTTTCAAAGTGTGCCCTTTTCAGAACAGAAATTCGCTTGTTGCCGTGTAGAATCTTTTAGAAAAATGTATAAAACTTTAATTTATATGCAAGGAGAAAGGCTCTTTTTGAAAGAATTATCTTCCCTTAAAATTGGGCCCCTTTTTTTGTTGTTCTAGCTATCTCATAGTAAAAAGCTATGATCATGTTCTTCCTGGTTGTTGACTTAGAAATAATAGTCTAGAAAGGTGACTAGTTGTATTCTAGGAAAACAAACAATACCTATTTCAGGTGAAATATAAGTTTCTCTGAGACTATCCCATTTGTAATTAATTGAAGTGTACTGAAGAATTTGTGACTAGCAAGGAGGAGAGGAAAATACTGCAGTTGAAAGTTGGTGGGAAAAAAACCAGTGGTTTTGTTTACGTACAACCTTTTTAAAAATTAAAAGGTTGTTTATAGGATTAATTGATTCCAGAAGTAATGCTGAATAAATACCTGCCACAGTTTTGACAAATGGACATGTTCTAAAGAAGTACCCTCCTGTTTCCAACTATATGTGACTCACAAAGACTTTAGAAACCTAAAGTTGTTGACTTTCAGATGTTTGCTATACCTCTTTGCAATGAGTGCAGCTTTTTTTATACTTGAATTGCAGAATCATTAACATGTATTACTATCAGAAATTTAAAAATCATAGAACAGCTTAAGTTCTTTCAGGAAAGGCGTCTGTTGCTGTAGTCTGAAGTTGTGTAATATGCCTTATTTAGTCAGGGAAATTGGCCATGGTAGGTACAGAAGAATAATTCGTTTCATCAACCTATCATTGAGTGCTACACTTTGTAGAGGCCCCTTACTGGACTGGTTACTCAGCACTATAAATTTTACCTGTTTTTAAAGAAATGCCCAAAATCAAATTATGCTTTCCAAGCAACTGGTTTCTAATTCCTACTCAATAGGAAAGAATAAACTTGAACTAGCTGTAAGGTGCTCTACTGCTCTTACCTTACCTATCACCACTTAATAATCCCAAACAGATGCAAAAATGTTGTCATGAAATAGGAGAGGTGGAAAGTCTTATGGTTTAAGAAAAAGCAGTCTTTACATGTTAGGAGATCATTGATGTGTTTGGAATGATGGGATGAGTAAGGGAATAGAGGAGGGTGTTCCAGCCCTGGGCTGGTAGCCGTCCTTGTGTTGAACAATTCCACTTACCTACATTTCCCACAGGTCTGAAAGAAGGAATATTCACCGTGTAATTGGTACAGTCCTTCTGACACTCAAACAGAACTATGGTGCTTGTTTCTGTGAGAGTAACTTTGTGCTGGAAGAAGTGCTTATCAGTGAAAGGTTAGGCAGCCGTGCTTACTTGTCCTGCCTGCCTCTTCACCTCTGCCTGTGAGGCCTCACAGTGAACTGGCGCAAGCAGCTCACTTAGGTTAAGTAACTGTTCCATCTTGGACGGTTGTGCTGTGAAAACTGAAGCAGTACTGATGGCATAAGGGCAGTGTAAGCTCACATGCCTGCCTAAAGAAGTGCTTGTCAAGTATGTGTAAACTGCAGGCAAGGAAGGATGTCAAGGTGGCTTTGTAGGCAGCTCTGGCTTTGTTTGCTCTGACTGTTTCTGAGCTGGACTTAAAAGAGTGAATAACTAAGAAGTAGCCAACTGAAAACTTGTACACAGAGAGAGACTAAGGGCATGGTAGGAGACTCTGGCCTCTGCAGAAAGATTCGGTAAGAATTTTGTAACACAGTACGTAGGCCATGCTAACTTGTTGTGTGGGCTTTTTCAGGACTCAGGGCCTTGCCAACCCTTTTACCAGAGCAGTCTGTAGTACATCTTTGTCGCCACATTATATGTTTCATGTTACAAAGTATTTCAAAAATATCTCTTTCAGCTCTATCTGGAAAAGAAGGAGATTGAACAAACAGGCTTCACGAACTTGAACTCTGTCATTTCTTTGTGGATTCTGTATGAATAGGGGTGGGAAGACACTGATGAAGTAAATGTCATCTCCTTTACTAATCCAGGATATCCCCAACATATGCACATTGTACTTCAACTTGCAGGAGAACTGTCATGGTGTCAATTTATCTTTGCATTCTTCTAGAACATTTTTGCATTGGGTTTGGTTTGCTTTCAATCAATGACTGAGAAGGCTTATCAGTTATACTGCGGGATAAATGATGAGATGCTGAAAAGCATCTTTACAGTGTTCTTGTACTTCAGAAATAGCTCGGTCATCCACCTGCAAAAACAGTGGAGTTTCTAGCAGTTCTCTTATACCACATCCTTCCAGGGGGCATGTTATAATAAATAAGTATGCTGTAATTGTATGAGTAGGTACGTACCTTAGTATTGGTATCAAAAGTTATAAATTGGAATAGTGTTTCAGCGGAGCATTCAAATAATAACAAAAAGTATAATCAAAATCTTGTGGTTATAAGAAACTAAGTTTTGTAATAAGGGCTCTAGACTTAGCATGACTGTGGCAGGCCAATTATTCTATGATGTCTTGATTTAAAGTTTCATTGTTTTTTTTTTTAACATAAACACAGTTAAAAGTACATTAATTTAAAAATCCTCCTTGTATCAAATTGAAGACATGAAGACAGTTATACATTGTAATGATGATGGTTCCCTGTATTGTAAGAGGCTCAAAACCTTGCTAGACTTTTATTAGGCCAAGTAAAACAGTTTGACTAGGTGATGAGCTTGGGGTTTAAAAGAGCTTTCATTGTGTTGTGGCTGCTATCTTCCCGGGTTAATGGTTGTCAGCAGAAAGGCAAAATCTAGGGAGCTGTCTTAGGAAATGGTGATTGAATGATGTATCAGTATAGGTACAGGCACATGTCATGACTGAAGGTTGTAGTTTTGTGGTATCATTTTTCCCCTGTTGAAGCTGGTTTAGTCCCCCATCCCGGAGCTGTTCATTTTGTGCTGCAGTGAGCTACAGCTTCAGTTGTATGGATACAGGGCAGTCATCTGCAGATTGCTGCAGCCATCTGAATTGTGTTTCTCTGTGTGTGTGCCTTTTTAACCTGGAATTGCTTCATTGGTTTACAGCACAATCCCACAAGCAATATTATTACTGAATGAAACTGTAGTCATAGGGTGACCTAGAAAGGATGAATACTTCTTGAGAAGGTTACATACATTTTCTTTTGGAATATGCCAAAACTTGTTCTGAGAAACCTGAATTACCTTTCAGGTTATGGTTGATTTATAGACTTTCTGTATGATCTGTGATAGTAAGTTCTGGTATTTGCAATTTGTTTTTAAGACCTATCTGCTCATCATGGTGTTCTGTTGTAAATCCTCACAGTTAGTTAATATTTTCTGTGGTATCCTCTAAGAATTTTGCCCAGAAATCACTATCGAATTTATCAGTTGCATTTTCATGTGCCAAACCTACAAAGTATCTAATGCTGTAAGTTATTGATGCAGGCAGTAAAATTTAAGTTGAAACCAAATAATTTTTGTTGTAAATTATAAATTCCATGAAATATGTATGTCTAACAGTTCATAATTTACAGATTTTTCGCATTTGTACACTAATGCCTAGACAACTTACACTAATTTGTAAAAATCTTGCCTTTATACATTTTCCTAATTTCTGCAAAAACTGTAAGTACATAGCTTGTCAAAATAGTAGATTCTGGTTTCTGCACTAAGATGCCTATTTGAATCCTGAGTTGAATCAACTAAGACAACTTTTAAAAATGGAAGAGGTTGGAATTTTTTTTTTTTCTGAAAAAGTCTGTTGTGTGGGTTTTTTTATATCACTTCATATAAAATTAAATATGAAATCGTGAGAATACATGTTAAGTCCTTGACATTAGCTTATCTGTCAAAATAATAATAGATGTATTTGGGGCCTGGGTTTATAATGAAACCACAAAATATCTACAAGTTGCTCAAAAAAGGCACCTGCTGCCAGAGTCAGACATGTGAAAACACCAAGTTTTTTCACAGCCTTCTTGAAAAATGGAGCGATTTCTTCTGTTGAATAAATGCTAAGTTAAAAAACAAGCTAAAAGCCCCCACAACTGGAGTTACAGCAGTAGTGGGGTTTTTTTCTGCCCTCCTGTAAGTAAAAGGGAGGGTTGGCTTAATAAAAGATCATCCTTAATACTTTCTACCGCTTACTAGCTGCACATATTGCTGCTTTTGTTTAATTAGCAGGATATGCATTTTACAATCAAAATATGCTCTTTAGGCTTTCAAAACCTGGATGCTGGCATACACAAGGTACTTCTAATAACTAAAAATTAATACTGATTTTGGATGTTAATTACATTCCAGTATCCATCCAAATAGAATGTGATATGTATCAGACGTCTAGTAACCATTTCATTGACAAACTTTAACGAGATTAATTTAAAATGTGACCATCCAAAGAAGCATAACCTGGGCTATGTGATGTATGGTGTACTCCATTGCTCAGCTGAATAGGCTGCTCTTTACATTAGCCTATTTTTTTATTGCAAATGGATTTAGTTGGTGGCAACTGAAAACAATTAGAATTGGAATTTCTTTAAAATACGTTTTTTGTATTACTTTTAATGTAAAAATGATTTTGCAGAGTGTTTGCCACAATTAGATGTTGCATTTAAATATACTGTTAAGATGCAGTTTCATGGTTAACAATGGTAAGTCTGTACTGCTGCCAGAGAGGAATGAACACAGGCATGTTTTCCTCCACCCCACACTAACACCTGTGCTCCTTCATGAGCAGCTAAATTTGGCTGAAAAGGTTTTTCATCATCCTAACCTGGTCACAGCCTTCTGTTGTGAATGACCTTCCCGACACTGGGGAAGCAGCAGGAATATATGGTTAATTGCAAGGATGAAAAGAACCAAACTGCTCGTTTAAGCACAGACAGCTTTTAAATCAGTCCTCTATGAGCGGTACTTCCGCAGCCAACACAAGCCAGCATGATGGCTTGCTGCTGCCAAAAGGATGCTTTCTTAGTCCTGTCTCCTGTTCAAGTATCCCAACCCCTTTCTTCGCACTGGATCCTGGTGCTTTTCAACCCCTCTTTCAGCTGATAAACTAACTAACCTAACTCAGCATAGAGTGCTGGCAGGTTGGAGGATTGAGTTGTCTCGTTGAAAACCTCTTGGGCACCAGAGCTGGTGCAAGATAAACACCTCATGACCATGAGCAGGTGGGAATACTGGGGCAAGGGCAATGGGAACCTCTCCTTCCACCAAAGTGGTGAGGAGCTGTTTGGATCAGCTTATTCCATCTTACAGAACCACTCCCTTACTCTCAACTTTTTCATGAAAATGCTTTCATGGAAAAGTGTGGTGAAAGTTTCAGGAACCTTAGCTGCCTTTCAGAGGTGTTGTGGTGCCTTGTTTCATGTTGGCATTTTGAAGCTGATGCTTGGCTGGCATACGAGAGCAGTCTTAAAGAGTAAACAAACTTAACTGGCAGCGAGGCACTGATTTTTGAATGAAGAACCTGTAGCGCTCGAACTCTTCTCTGTCAGTAGTTAGAGCCTCAAATTGTCAGTATTATTAAAGCATACACTTTGATTTTCAGTATTTTTTCTAAATATGTATGATCCACCATCAAATTCTTAGTACAAGGCTTCGGTTTAAAAAAAAGTGCCATAGGTCTATTTAAATATATATCTTGAGTTAGTTTTGCTCAAGGTCCACTGTGTCCAGTCACAAATGCTGACCTTATCTGTGTGGCTGTGTGTTTCCTCGTATCTGGAAGCAATGTTGTATTGCAGACCCAGAGCCTGCAGCCAGCTCATTTCTTTTCGTAAGCATTTGTTATTCTTGATCTTTTAAAACGTAAAGTGTAGTAGGATAAATAATAAGAGGAGTAAGAAGTGTAACACAGCTGAACTTGCTAACATCTTGAGACAGAAGGAAAAGTTGTGTGGTTGGGATTTTTTTTCCTGAAAAATAAGTTCACAGCAATAGTGGATAATGGGAATAGAAAGGGGGTATTCTTGGGAAGAATACATATACAGAATTTGTTGCGCTTTTATATCAAGCTCTTTCTCTGTAACAGCTTTTACTAGTAATCTTGTCTTTTATTTTTTAGCGTGGACCTGACGAGCTTCTTTCTTCTGGTGTCAGTAACAGGCCTTTTACCATGAACAATTCCACTACGGCTACAGGTATACATAAAAAAAGATTTTTATCACAGTTCTTCTTCAACAGTGTGTGTTTTCTCTGTAAATGTATTTTTTTTTTTTATTCCTTATTGTCACCATGAGCAGCCTCACCAAGCCTGAACTGTAATTTGACTCCAACAGTAGAGCCACTGGAGTCTATCCAATTCAATGACAGTATTGAGGAGCTCCAAAACTGATCAGTTGAAATGGGCAAAAAAATATCTATTTTGTATAATCATGATCAAGCAAATAGCCTTCTGTACAGATTCTCAGGTGTCTACTCAATTTTCCTGTAGTTATGCATTTGAAAGGAATTAGTTTTGAAGTATTTCAAGGCTGTCAGGATTACAGGGACAGAAGATGAATATCCTATCTCAGTCTCAGTTTGGTGGAACATAGGGCATATTATGTGGATTCGTGATAAAGAGTTAAGCTGATTCCCTTGGGTGTTCTTGTTCCTGCTGTCTACTCTACTTCCAGAGCTTCTTGAGCAGCAGCACAGACAGTCCTGTGATCTGTTTTTCAGATGTTTTCCTGCCAGTTCTTGTCCCCAGACAATCTCTCCATGGGTTGAGATGAATGGTAGTGTTTTTGCAAGGGAAGCTGTAGGAAAAATGATTTTTTTTTTTCTTGATCTGGTTCACTACATATCTGCACAGATTGTTCTTCAGCAGAATGTTTTTTTTGGGAGGTGGTGGGAAATTGGATAGACAGGTGCAGGGTAAGGAAACTGGGTCTATTTAAGCAATGTGATAGCTTAGTGTGAAACCACAGCCACATGTTTTTTCAAACATGTTGAACTAGTACTACCATCCAAAGAAATTTATGCTCTGCGCCACTCCATGTGTTGAGAAAGATGCAGTAAGTGGATTTGGTTACCTGTAGTTTTAGATCAGACAAAAAGTTGAAAGTGAGAGAAAGCTGGGACTGCTTCCTTTAGAGGTACTTTCAGCTTAGATGGGCTTGAAGTATTAATGGCCCATGGCTGCATAAATTAACTTTAAGTAAAGTAAATTAACTAACTCATGACATAGACAATTGCCTGTCAGCAGTGGTTTCCAAGTAGTTGATTTTATAATGGGGCAAGGGATAGAGCAGATGACCTCTTGATAAGCATCTAAGACTTACTTGCTATATTTCCGATAGGGAATAAGGGGAAAGAAGAGTCTGAGGAGCTAACTTGAAGATTTTTCTTTTTGATTTCTTTGACTTGCACATGTCAGATTGTTCATACTTCTGCTAATCAATTCAGTGTGATGTCCAGAGGCTTCTGCTTGGCTTGAAACAGCATTAGCTTATAACTCAGCAATTTAATAGCTGAAATATATTTCAGGCCTGTGTAGATGGTATTTTTGTGAGAAGAAACCAGCTGGAAGGAATATAAATTTGTATTGAGTTCAAGTGGCTTTTATTAATTACCAGTGCAACCACTGACCCTTCATAGTGATGTACAGGGTGTCTAAATGATATTAAACTTTAAAATAAGATAGACATGTTTGTCTCCTAATAAATCCAGAAAACCTCTAGTTCTCATTGATAACTCTATACTTCATTTTGGGTTTATATAATCTCTATTGTGATGCATCTCTTTACCTAATACAACTGCTTCACCTGCAGCAATTTTTTCATTTGGTGGGTCACATATCTAAAATATGTTTTGGGTTTCTTGATCTGAGGCTACTCACTTGGGAAATATATTTGTACCAGTCATGAATCATGACTGTAATGAACTTCCCTTTGTAGCACCAGGCCCCGGATTTCACTTTGTTCATAAGGCTTCTCTTATCTTTGTCTGTCTGAAAGCATTTTTTGCTTTCACCCAGTTGAGTGTAAAATTCAGAAGAGGTCATCACCCTGGGCATGCTTTAAAGAATTGTTGAATCAATTTTGAAATTTAGATGCCAGAAAAAACACATGATTATCACTCTACATCAAAATTAGTATCAAACAACAGCTGGAGAAAGAAGCGTGGTTTAAAAAATGCTGAGGTCTTTATCCTTGGGATGGAATGAGTGATAGTTTTTATTGGTGATTTAGTGACTTAGCTAAAGTCCCACAAAACTTAATATAATTACAACAGGGAAAGAAGCACTTTAATAGTGTTTTAGGTCAGGTGTTGGTCACTGTTCAGAAGCCAGATCAACTAGAGCTAACATATGCTTGCTAATGGGTAGATAGTGAAATAGAGGATGCACATTGTATGTACACAGGCCGAAACTGTTCTGGTAAGCACTGTCCTTTTTGGCTGAATGCCTGACCTATCAGTGAAGATAGAGAGAGAAAATGCTGTGCTTGCCACTTAGCTCCATCTCGTCACCTCTGATAATAAGTCAGAATCCAGAAGGTATTGCTTCTGCAAGGGTGTCTCATCTTAAACTGAAGGCAAAATTCCTGTTAGGTTTCATTTCCTGCTTTCTTTAGTTAAGCAGTCCTTGACTTAGGAAAGTCAAGGACATCTTGTCCATTTTGAACCTGAAAAGTAGATTTAACAAAATAGGATGGGTTGTTAGGCTTTAATAGTAATATATCCTGTTGTGGCTTAGTACTGATAACCATTTAATATGTTTGTCTTAAAGTCTCATCCCCAACAATTGTGTCACATGTTCACATTTTTCAGAATGCACACAGAGCACATGATGCCATTTAAAATTTCTTGGTGGAAAAACCAATGCATAACAGAATTTTCTGTTTTGCAGGTGGGGGAATTAGTTAACTTGGCTTATGAGTGTGCCATGGTTGAGGCTTAGATCATCTGACTTGGTGTTTTACAGACTTCCATGAGTAAAAAAACCTTCTGTAAAGATCCTTATACAGAATGACTTGTGTGAACAGCTTCTCAGCCTTAGACTGTACTCAAAACCTACAGCAAAGTCCAAAATGACTTACTAAGCTCGTACAGATATTTTTTCCTAATCTTTTGTGATTCTCTTTGGAAGGCTAAATGCAACACATGAGGTGTTAAGGCTATCTCTCTTGCTGGAGTGAAGCTATTTGTGGCACATAAGTAAAAAAAGAATGCTGTTTCTTCCTTTAACTTAAGTGGTATGCAGTTAGACTTCAATACAATTTCCATCAAAC
This sequence comes from Phoebastria nigripes, assembly GCA_035582835.1. NCBI lineage: Eukaryota > Metazoa > Chordata > Aves > Procellariiformes > Diomedeidae > Phoebastria > Phoebastria nigripes. The sequence continues at coordinate 689,425 of JAYKAV010002814.1, read as the reverse complement.
AAGCTGTCTTTCCTCTCAGTTTAGGATATTTTTTTCACCAGGTCTCATAAGCCTCTGTAGCTTGCTTTAGGAGAATCTCTTACTGGGATCTGTAGTTTAGCTAATGAATTTCATTTTTACTACTTTAAGTTATTACTCCATTGTGATAGCTTCTAGAACAATATGCCTGTTCCAGATGTGGTGTTCTGCTTAAAAGTGCTCTCAAGGACTCCAAGTCATCTCCTTGAAATGTAACCATTGGTCACTTACCTGTTACAGGATCCAAACAGGTATATGTTGAAAAAAAAAGGCAGTTTGCCAAAGTGGAAAACTTTAGAATCTGAACGGATTTCATGCCCCACTGCTGTCTATCCTTTTCAAAAACTTTTTAAAACTTACAATCATGTGGGACAGCAGGCTTTCTTTAATAAAATAAAAAAAAATTATTTGAGGTAGCAGCTGAATCTAATTAAGAAACATACCATGCAGGAAGATAAGTTAGTAATAAAAAAAATGAATGTATTACCTCCCAGTTACTACTTGCCCCTCTTCTGTGTAATTCACATTTTGTAGATATGTTACATGGGCATTTAGGAGGAAGTTATTGGCCTCTCTGTCTGTAAGACTTTAAAAAAAAAAMCACAAGAAAATAAACAAACAAACAAACTCAAACCAAAGCAAAACAAACACACCACACACTCCCCTTGCAGTGGAGATTTGGAGCAGCTGAAGGCGTCTTCTTAAACTGTCCTTTGGTTATATATGAACTGTCCTTTCTTAGGATTCAAAGAGCTATAAATAAGTCAATGCCAGTGCTGAGACAGCAGTTTATCTCTTTTAGGTTTTGGTATCTATACTGTGCAATAAGTTTGTCTTGTTTTCTTGTCCATCCCCCTCCCTAAAATATTTTAGATAATGGGAATGACAAGAAGAAATTTAAAGGAGACAGATCACCATGCTCCCCTTCACGTGTCCTTCATCTTCGTCAAATTCCAAGTGATGTTACTGAAGCAGAAGTCATTTCATTAGGCCTCCCTTTTGGCAAAGTAACCAACCTTTTGATGCTAAAAGGAAGAAGTCAAGTATGTCATTTTCAATGTTTCAATTATAAGAGCAACGCTGAAGATGTGGTTCATGTTATGACCCTTTTGGTATTGCATTTGGCTGAAATCATTGCAACAGTGTCAAAATATTTCATTGATAGCTCAAGATTTTCATATTTTCAAATGTGAAAGGATGTCTTGATGTTTATTTTAAGTTTTTAATATACTTTTGTGTTAAATAATGATCTAGTAACTTGTTAATAATATTGCTAAACATTACATCCTTATTTAAGAACATATAGATGATAAAGAACTGCGTTGTCACTACTGATGTTGACATATGTCTTGAAATAACCTGCCTGATTAAATAATTAACATGCATGTTAATTATTTAATGTGAAATAAATTGCTTAGTTTTTTTTTTTAATCACATCATGAATAAACACTGAAATCCTAAAAATAATAGGCATTCATTCAAAAATTGTCTAGAGCACTGAGCTGGCTTAATATAATGCACAAACTGATAGATGTTTACTGTCCTGTTACTACTTTTTCAATCAGTATGTGTATCTGCCACCTAGGTAATAGTGCTTGGATTCAGGAATCTAATAAGTTCATTAGCAGTGTGGTATTTTTAGCAGCATTGCTTCCCATATGTCATACTTATTCCACCTCTTCTTTAATGACTTATTGTACTTACAATGTAAAACCTTTTGAGAAAACCCACATATCAAATCAAATATCCCCATAAACACGCACACACAAATGCATTTTAATGCTGAGCAAATCAGTACTGTACTTTCACATGATCTTTTTCTAGTGAGTGTGGAATTGGGAATAAATGGTGATTTGATGCTTTGTTCTCTCCTGTAAACAAAACAACACTGAAAACTGCTRTGTATTGATTGCAGGCATTTTTGGAAATGGCTTCTGAAGAAGCTGCTGTTACTATGGTGAACTACTATACTCCTGCTACACCTCACCTCCGCAGTCAGCCTGTTTATATTCAGTATTCCAATCACAGAGAACTTAAGACTGACAATCTACCTAATCAGGCTGTAAGTATGATATTTCCATTTTACAGGATAGAACTGCACATGAGTTGTGTACTGGTTTTGGTTAGGATAAAGTTGATTTTCTTCGTAGTAGCTTGTGATGCTTACATAGCGTCAAGGCCTTTTCTGCTTCTCACACTGCCCTGCCAGTGTCAGTGCACAAGAAGTTGGGAGGGGACACAGTTGGGACAGCTGACCCCAACTGACGAAAGGGATATTCCATACCATATGATGTCGTGGTCAGCATAAAAAGGTGGTGGAAGAAGGAGGAAGGTGGAACATTTGGAGTTATGGTGTTTGTCTTCCCAAGTAACTGTTACACATGATGGAGCCCTGCTTTCCTGGAAATGGCTAAACACCTGCCTGCCAATGGGAAGTAGTAAAGGAATTCCTTATTTTGCCTTGCTTGCACGTGCAGCTTTTGCTTTACCTATTAAACTGTCTTTATCTCAACCCATGAGTTTTCTCACTTTTACACTTCTGATTCTCTCCCCCATCCTGCTGGGGGGAAGTGACCGAGCAGCTGTGTGGCACTTAGCTGCCCACCAGGGTTAAACTACAACATTAGTAAATGATCAGACTACTTTCCACTACACCAATAGTCAAATTCTGATAGAAATTATTTCTCGCTGTTGTTATCTAAGCAGTAACTTCTTACAGACTTCTCAATATCTGTAAAATTACTGTGGAGGAGCACAAGCTCAAGAATGGTTCATCCTGATGAGCAGGAAATCAAGTGAAGGTGGCAGGAGGACTGCTTGGATGAACAAGGAGCTCCTGACTGAACTCAAACATAAAAAACAGGCATGGAAAAGGTAGAATCACAGACAGGTGACCCGGGAGGAATATAGAGCATTATCTGAACATGCAGGGATGTGGTTAGGAAAGTCAAAGACCACATGGAGTTGGGTCTGGCGAGGGATGTGAACAGCAACAAGAATAGCTCCTCAAAGTGTATCAGCAGCAGAAGGAAGATTTGGGGAAGACGTGGGCCTGCTGCTGAATGGGTCAGGGGCCCTGGTGACAAAGGACATGGAAAAGGCTGAAGTACTGGATGCCTTCTCCTCAGTTTTGGGTGGTTAAGACTTGCCCTTGGGAATACCAAGCAACTGAGAACAGTGGGAAAGTCTTGATGAAGGAAGTAGAGAAGAATCTTGTTAGGGAACATTTAAACAAACTGAATAAACAAAAGTCCATGGCCCTAATGAGATGCACTTATGTGTGCTGAGGGAGCTGGCGGATGTCATTGCAAAGCCACTCTTACAATCTTGGAAAGGTCATGGCAACTGGAGGAGGTTCCTGAGGACTAGAAGAAAGCAAATCTCCTATCTCAAAGAAGGACAAGAAGGAGGATCCAGGGAACCACTGGCTGATCAGCCTTACCTTGCTCCCTGGGAAGGTAATGGAGCAACTAATCCTGGAAACCATTTTCAAATATTCTAAGAACAAGAAGGTGCTTGGGAAAAGTCAGCATGGGTTTCTGAAGAGGAAGTAATGCCTGACCAATGTGATAGCCTTCTACGGTGAGATGACTGGTTTGGTGGATGAGAGGAGAGCAGTGGATGTTGTTTATCTTGACTTTGGTAAGACTTTCAACTTTGTTTCCCATGACATCCCAATAGACAAACTGATTAAATACAGTCTAGATAAACTGATTGAATACAGTCTAGATAAGTAGACTGTGAAGTGATCTGAAAGCTAAAACGGTTGTGACCAGTGGCATGTGGTTGTGGCCAGTTGCTAGTGGAGTACCCTAGTGGTTGATACTGTGTCCAATACTGTTTAACATCTTCATTAATGTCCTGGATGATGGGATGGGGAACATTGTCAGCAAGTTTGCTGACAACACAGAACTGGGAGGAGTAGTTGACACCCCAGATGGTTGTGCTGCCATTCAGAGGGACCTTGAAAAGCTGGAGAAATGGACTGATAGGAGGAACCTCATTAAGTTCAACGAAGGGAAATGCCAGCTCCTGCACCTGGGGAGGAGTAACCCTAGGTACCATTGTACACTGAGGCCAACCAGCTGGAAAGCAGCTTGGCAGAGAAGGACCTGGGAGTCCTGGTGGACAACACATGCCCTTGCAGCAAAGAAGGCCAGCAGCCTCCTGGGCTGCAGAAGGCAGAGCGTTGCTGGCAGATTGAGGGGGGTGACCTTCCCCTCTACTCAACACTGATGAGACACATCTGGAATACAGTGTCCAGTCCTGGGCTTCTCAGTACAGGAGAGACATGGACATGGTAGAGCAAATCCAACAAAAGGCCATGAAGATGGTTAAGGAACTGGAGCATCTGTCGTACAAGGAGAGCCAGAGAGAGCTGGGACTGTTCAGTCTGAAGAAGAGAAGGCTTGGGGCGGTATCTTACCAATGTCTGCAAATATGTAGTGAGGGGGCGGTAAAGAAGGTGGAGGCAGACTCTCTTCAGTGGTGCCCAGTGACAGGACAAGAGGCAATGGGGTAAATTCAAATACAGAAAAATCCACTCAAACTTAAGAAGAAACTTTTTTACTGTGAGAGTGGTCAAACATTGGAATGGGTTGCTCTGAGAAGTTGTGGAGTCTCCATCCTCAGACACGTTAAAAACCTGACTGGAAACAGTCCTAAGCACCCTGCTGTAGATGACCCTGCTATTTTACACTACTTAGAAATACTTGCTTACAGTATGTTTTGAAAGAACTTTTGCCATTCCTAAGTTTTAACATTAGGTAATAGCTCTCAATAGCTTCAGAATATGAAGAAAGTATCATGTCTTCTCCAGTAAATCTTTTCTCTGAATAACTAGTCCTGATTTTTTTTACCCTGTTACTGTGTCCATAATATAGTAGCAGGAATACCAAAAAAACCCGTACCACTTCAATTTTATATGTTTCTGTTTTCTTAAAGTTAATTGCTAATCATGGGTCTGTAGGTGCTATCTGAAGAACACATGGAAGAGCAAACCCAGCTGATATGATGAACCACTTTCTGCCCAAAAAGCAGCTCTTCTGAAGCTTTTTACTTTATCAGATATAGATGTTATTGTGAGGGGTCATGTAACCTGCTTTTGTAAGATTTGTATTGTTGGCACTATTCCAAGGCCTTGCCAAACTCAGGAATAGCAAATCATCATCTTTAAGTTGTTCAAGTTTATTCTTAATAGTGTTATCTTTTTTAATGTTGACGGTTTATTCTCAGAAGAACCCTAGATCCAATGAAGTGGATATTTTCACTGACAAAACATCAGTTTTATGTGTAACTTCATGCCAAACACCAGAATTAATTTCTTCCTTGTATTTTTGAAGTAGTAAAAATTGATTTCTTAAGAATGTAAATTGAACATTGCAGATGACCAATTTAAATCCTAATCTCTAAACAAGGAAATACTCTTTGCACAACAAGATCAAAGTATACAAACCATCATATTGTAGTTGAAATCCGTTTGCATTTTTGGATTCCTGGATGAATTGCAATTGATCTGCCATTTAGAGACATAAATTATATAACATGATGTGTGTATCACGATTTTATTTTCTGTAAGAATGTTGCAAGTAATGATTGGGGCAAAAATCAGTGCTCATTTTTAATTTGTGCTGACACAAAAGTCACTGAAATCTTGCAAGCTTGTCAATCTGATAAATGTTATTTGTCTCTTTCCTCATTCAAGATTGCTGGATTGATTTGTTATCTCCAAAAMCAAACATATAAAATAACAAGATTTTTTTTTAAGGATGTGGTATATGTAACAGCCTCAGGAAAACTATACTTATATTTGCAAATAAGACTCCTTGTTTCCATTTCTCAGAGTATTTTCAACTCGGTGCATGACACTTGCTTTCTCCTTCTATAAAAACATTGTCTACTTTAAAATTTTTTTTTTGCACTTATGACTCTTCATTTGAGTTTTATTTACATTTTAGAGACCCTAGCAGAGCAACTGAACACTACGTTACTGACCTAGCATCTAGGCTCAGGCCTGAAGTACAAACTATTCTGCAAGGTTACATGTTTCTGAAACTGGGTAACGTCTTTAGTGTGTGCCATGTTTAGTCCATCTTCCAAGGAAATAGTGTTACTGAGACATGACTTCAAGTCACAACCCTACATTTGGAAAGGAACATCCCTCCATAGTGCTCTCAAAGGTAATCTGAAGACCTTTTTGAGGAAAGCCCATCAAAAACAAGCATAGAGACTTCTGAAGTCCCAGTGAGGCAGTTTGAGGAGTGAGATTTAAAGGTGTTTTTTGTCGTTGATAGCTTGGCTCAGAAAAAAGAGCAGGGTGTGCAGCTTTAAGCTTATCCCCAGCAAAACTTTAGTTCCTCAAGAGAACGAGATCCTAATAAAGCAGAACAAATAGTTTTTGGTACACTGACTGGTTGTTAGTGTCTATTACAATATTGTCATCATATTGGTTTGCTGGAAAATCTCTAGAATGACAGAAGCTTACTTAATCAAAGCAAAATTGTGTCTATATGGCATTACAAAGTAGTAACAGTTTAACTAAAAAAAAAAGTCATAATTCTGTGAAAGTATGATCTGAGTTCTTTTAGGGGAGGGGGAAGGGAAGGAAGAGGCATGATTTACCTATTAACATGGGATTTGAATCGATAATCAGATGAAGGGAATATGTTTTTTAAAAGTTGCATTTTACATGCTTTTATTTGTAAGAGAACTTTGTCTAGATATGAATAATTTATATTTGTGTAAGCTAATTGTGGTCTCTGCTGTGTCATGATTTCAGAGAGCCCAAGCTGCATTGCAAGCTGTGAATGCTATGCAGTCTGGAAGCCTGGCTATTACAAGTGCTCTTGCTGCTGAAGGGGGGCTTCCTCCAGGTCAAGGTTCTGTTCTTCGAATCATTGTTGAAAATCTTTTCTACCCTGTCACTTTAGAAGTGCTGTATCAGGTAAAGAGGATTGCTAAAAAAAATAGTTAAAATCTGTTCCAATGTTGCCATTGTAAATCCATTAACTTTTTTTTTTTTAAAGTACCTGTGGATCCTTAATCATTTGAATGAGGACTGTGACTTTAAAATGTTTTGTTGCAATTTAGGGATCTAGGCTTGAATCAGTTTTGCACAAAAAATCAAAGTAAACAGAGCTTCTGTACTCAGCTTTTCATGTTGTCTTTCTTCTTTTAGTTCCTTGGTTTCTGTGGAAGCAGCAACAAACTTGAAGTGTTATTTCTAATTTATGCCCACATGATGAGCTAGTGAAATACTGATTGTTATGAACTTGTGGACCAATATTTTAGCAGTCTTTTTACTGAGTAACTTTTGTAGTTTGGATTATATTTTAGGGTTTTATATTCACTTTTATAATTCGATGTAATTTGTGATGTAATATACAAGTATAGTTGCTTGGACAAACGTTTTTGATTTTTCATCAACTGTTAGAATGCCATTTACTTTAACTACCTCTGAAAGCCTGGAATAGTGGTGGGCTATAGCTATGAAAGACATTACCATAACTCCTGCTAGGGGTTGTGCTATGCTGTTGAGAACTGTAAGTTTAAAAACAATAACTTTACAAGACTTTTCTTTGTGCCTGAAGGATTTGTCGATACTTTTTTCAGACACTGCAAAGGATTTCATACTTGAAGCTTTTGTAATTACTAGTAAATCTGTGCAATAAAAAACATGCCCCAATTATGAGTTTCTTGAATTAATGCGATTTAAAATAATTGGGATGTTTTTACAAGAACCTGCAGTCCTCGAAGAAGATTTTTGCTGCTCTACTAGCATCTCAAACAATAGTTGATTGTTACCAACACTTTATTTTTCCTGTTACCTCTTAATATTTCCTCTTTCTCCGTATCTCCCCTCCATGATACTGATTAACTAGTATAGTAGTTGTCACTTTGATGTAGCAATCTGTCTGATCTAAACTTTTGTTTGTATCTACGAATATTGTTCACTCATTATTGAGCTTGTGCAAATACTATGTCAACTGTTTAGGATTGTTAGTACACTCAGAATAACCTGAGAACAAACTTCTGCRGTTATGGGAGCTGTACTAGTTTAATAGTGCAACAGCAATTCCTGGATCTAATCTTGTGTGGGTTTTTTGTTTGGTTTTTTGTTTTTTACTAAGCAGGCAGTGGAAGAGGAGATCCATGTTAATTTACTTTAATTTGATTAATGTTTACTTCAGTGCAGCAGAACTACACTTTCAGTCTTTGAATTGCACAATGACCCTCACTCAACTACTTCTGCAATAGGTCTAGAAAATTAAGCAATATTTGAAAAGGGAGCTTATTTGGAGTTCTTAACAGGAGACAGTCTCCTCTAATTAAAGCAGCACTTTGTGCCCGATAGCTAGAATGTAACATTACTTATAACCCTGGTAAGGTTAATGGAAATGGAAATTTTCACTGATAAGTATTGCATCATTAGGCAAGCTGTCATCCAAAACTTTGATTATATTTTGTAAGTTATAACTGCTTGTCAAGAAACTATCCCTTTTTTTTTACCACAATTCACTTTAAAATATTTATTATAAGAAACAGAATATTCATTGTTTCTTTGCAGAAACAAAATTGATATATACAATGGATTTTAGGTTTAAAACCAAACAGGAATACATTGAATTTCATTATCTTAAAAAAGGTCTGTTTGGTCTTGTGGATAGACATGGAAAAACGTGTTCAGAAGCTGTATTTAGGCCTTTCTTAAGGGGAAGTGCTTTGTGAACAGGAACTCAATGGCTAATTTTCAATYGCTGTGAAAAAGGTTTCTGTTCTGTCTTCTACCACAAAACGATGACTGCAGCATAAAAACCTTGTTTCTGAGAGACTGAAAAACTGGGCACAAAGGGTTAAGACAGTGTGTCTTGTATCCATGATTCTAGGCCTAATAAGCTGGCAAGAGGTGCTTGTCCTTATCTCTGGCCTCTCTTTCCATTCCAGGCTTAATAGTTGTCTGAGGGGTTCTGCTTTCCTGACTTTGTATCGATTCTAACAGTTTTCTCTAAAACTGTTAGTACTTCCCAAACTCACCTTTCCTCTTCCACTGTTAATTTGGACATAGTTCTTCTGCACTTGCATGATAGCTATACTTTTGTCCTCATTCTTTGTGGCTTTGCTTTTGTATAGACACCTTCATGTAGTGCACACTCTCATTTTGAATGTATATATATTTATTTTCAACCTTTTAAAATCTTTCTGCAATGCTTGCATTTGCAATAAATCAAATACCATTCAATTGTAAATTAGAGGGGTAGGTCCCAAACTAGGTCTTTGTCTTGCTTCTTTCCTACTTTGTCTTGTAGTTTGGACAGTGGGTCTGCGTAATTAATTTGTAGGCACCTCAACTATTTAAGATGTATTTTTGGTCACCAAATTTGCAGAATTTGTTTGAAGTACAGAATGTAAAGGTGGATACCTTGAAAAGCAGTTTGTGGTTCCCATCTCAACTGACTTGTGAAAGTCCATTTCTCAAACCTCAACTTTAATTATCCACAATTTCTCTGCAGACATTGGACAAATGCCTCTTTGGGCTGGCCTTCCCTGCTCTTAGTTGAACAGTCATTGCTAAATCTTTAAGGAAATTTTATCCTTCTTCCCCACCTTTTGTAGCCTCTTTTTAATTTTTTTTTTTTTACCTGAAACAAAATTCTGTTCAGCTCTCACAAAAGAAAAAATTCTCAGAAATTTATATGATATATTAAAATGTTAGTTTTCAGTGTGCATGTATTATTCATTGTTTCTGAAAGCTCATGGTTTTTCCTTCTCAGATTTTCTCTAAATTTGGATCCGTCTTGAAGATTATCACCTTCACTAAGAACAATCAATTCCAAGCTTTGCTCCAGTATGCTGATCCAATGAATGCATATTATGCCAAAATGGTAAGCATAGCGTATTCAGCTTGATTCCCACACAACCCCCGCCCCAGATAAATGGGGAACATTAGGGATAGCTTGATCGTTAACTTTATGACTTTTCATCATTCTAACACTCTTGTTGCATATGAATAACTTTGACATCCCTCATTAGTTGAGAGGATAACACTATCATCAACTGCAAACATAAATGTATAGCACACACCCCAAGATCTGCCTGAGTCTACCAAAACAAAAATTGGAGCTGTCAGAGTGATGAGTGATGGTAACTGTAGCTGACAAAAAAGTCTTTTGCCTTTCAAACTAAATGGAACATTTTCAGTGAGGTTCAATACTAAGAGTAGTGTAGCTAAATGGCCAGAGATTAGATGAATGTTACATGTTTTACTTGTTTGAATTTCAGTGAGAAATTTACAGTAATCAATGTTTTCACCTTAAACTTCTTAATTTCAAACTAGCTGTACCCTGATTTTTAAAATGCACGTTCTCAGTATTGAAGAAAAGCTCACCTACTTTAGGTACATTTTCTGTGGTGGGTTAACCTTGGCTGGCTGCCAGACACCCACCAAGCTGCTCTTACTCCCCTTCCTCAGCAGGTTGGGGGGAGACAGTAAGATGAAAAAGCCTGTGGGTCAAGGTAAGGACAGGGAGATTGCTCACCAATGACCGTCACAGGCATAAAAGACTTGGCTTAGGGAAGATTGATTTAATTTATTGCCAATTAAAAATAGAGTAGGATAGCGAGGAACAAAAACAAAAGTAAAAACACCATCCCCACACGCTTACTCCTTCTTCCCAGGCTCAACTTCACTCCCAACCCTTCTATCTCCTCCCCCCGAGCGGCACAGGGGGATGGGGAATGAGGCTTGCGGTCAGTCCATAACACTTTGCCGCTCCTTCCTCCTCACACTGTTCTCCTGCTCCAGCGTGGGTCCTCCCCATGGGATATAGTCCTACACAAATTACTCCAGTGTGGGTCCTCCAATGGGCTGCAGGTGGATATCTGCTCCACTGTGGACCTCCATGGGCTGCAGGGGGACAACCTGTGTCACCATGATTTTCTCCAGGGGAATCTCTGCTCCGGTGCCTGGACCACCTCCTCCTCCCCCTCCTTCTCTGACCTTGGTGTCTGCAGGCTTGTTTCTCTCACATTTTTCTCACTCCTCTCTCTCCCAGCTGTTGCACAGTGGTTTTTAGCCTTTCTTAAACATGTTATCACAGAGGTGCCACCAGTGTCCTGACTGGCTCTGCTCTGGACAGTGACGGATCTGTTTTGGAGCCGGCTGGAACTCACTCTGTCCAGCACAGGGCAGTCCCTGGTCTCTTCCCACAGAGGGGTAGCAGCCCCCCCTACTACCAAAACCTTCCCACGTAAACCCAATACATTTTTTTTTTTTTCAGAACAACTTTTAGAATTAGTTTCCTTTATAATAGCTAAATATTTTAATTTCTAGAAAATATTGTTAATTTCCTCAATGGGAAGTAGCTTGATAATTAAATATTAAGAGCTGAGACGTCAAAGATTTTTGCAGAAGGGACAGCAGTGTTACAAATTATCACGTTATGATACTTGAACTGTGAAGTAAAAAAAAAAGACAGAAAATAAAATACTTCACTTACTTACTTGAAACTAAGCCTGAGACACTTTGTATTTCTCTTTAACCTATGTGGTCACCTCAATATTAGTAAATAAATAAAATCAATTCGAAAGTTTCCATAGCAGGTATATAGTAGAATAGATTCTGCTAAGTATTAAGTGGTATTTAGCATTCAGTTTTTTCAAAAAATTACCAAAAGACTAAAGTGAATGGAACTTTTACCCTACTTTTTATTGAAGTTGACTTTATTCTCAGCTTCAAAATTAAAGGCACAGAATATTTATCTATTGCTACTTGCACTTTAGTCCAGTAAGTAAATTCACTGTGTGTTTTGGAGGTTAAGTATATATTGGAAATTAGTAAAGGTAGTTGGGATTATAGCCTGTTTGTTAGCAATAGCATGTTTTCTTAAAGAGCAGTATTAATAATAAATTATACCTTATTAAAGATTTTACAGAAATTATAATTTCAGTCTAGATTATATTAAATAATTATAACAAACCAGTATCTTTTGAGTGTTTTTTCACCCTTCATCCATTGTGATTCTTTTATGACTGGTATAGGCAGAAAATATTACTTCAGTGATCTTTCTGAGCATAGCTGCTCTTAAAAAGATGGATTTTATAGAATCATTTAGGTTGGAAAAGACCCTTAAGATCATTGAGTCCAACCGTAAACCTAGCACTGCCAAGTCCACCACTAAACCATGTCCCTAAGCACCACGTCTACGTGTCTTTTAAATACCTCCAGGGATGGTGACACAACCACTTCCCTGGGCAGCCTGTTCCAATGCTTGATAATCCTTTCCAGGAAGAAATTTTTCCTAATATCCAACCTAAACCTCCCCTGGCGCAACTTGAGGCCATTTCCTCTTGTCCTATCACTTGTTACTTGGGAGAAGAAACCGACACCCACCTCGCTACAACCTCCTTTCAGGTAGTTATAGAGCGCGATAAGGTCGTCCCTCAGCCTCCTTTTCTCCAGGCTAAACAACCCCAGTTCCCTCAGCCGCTCCTCATTGGACTTGCTCTCTAGACCCTTCACCAGCTTATGTAAGGGACAGTTCCATACAATAAAAATCTCCAAATTAGTATCGCTACTAGCATCTGTTATCATGTATTGAGTGGGAGACAAGTAAGATTAGAAGCACAGCTAGAAAGACAATTCATGCTTAAAGCTATGTTTTGTTCATTGGCACAAGGCGACATAATACTGATTAGTGGACTACACTAGTACTCTACACAGGATGTTTAGGTAAGGATAGTGGCTGTATAATTGTCTACTTGGTGTTTAAAAGCAGCACCTTAAAAACAGAGGATGAATTTCTGTTTGGATACAATTGCGGGGTGAAAATAAAATAAACTTACAGTGGTAGCTGCCACTATGTGTTTTGTCTCTGAAAACGTAATTATTTTTCTTCAGGCTCTGGATGGCCAAAGTATCTACACTGCGTGCTGCACTCTGCGTATTGATTTCTCCAAGTTAATTAGCCTTAAGGTAAAGTACAACAATGACAAAAGTAGAGATTTCACTCGCCTTGACCTTCCTTCTGGTGATGGCCCGCCACCCCTGGAGCCATCCATAGCTGCTGCCTTTGGTAAGAAACCTTCACTTTTAGTGATAAATACACAATAAGATCATTATGCTTTTTATGTTACATTTATGCTCTGGCTTCGTAACAGGTTTATAGAAGGGTACATTTTGCATACATTTCTGTTTGTTAGGTCCAGTAAAGTTTGTATGTAAAGCAGAAGTCCTACTCAAGATAAATGAATATCTGAAACTATAACATGAGGAATGCTCTTGAGCAAATTCAAAGTGTTGTCAAAAAGCTACATTTGTAAAATGCTGTGAAATGATATCATTGGTACAGGTAGTATAATAAATGTTGCATGTCAGAACGGTCAATGACAGTCATCCAAAATTGACACTGGTTGCCTAAAGCTGCTTGAAAATAAGTGTTTTAAGGGTGTTAGCTCTTATTCGTTGATATTTTAGGATAACTGCCTGCTGTAACAAACAAAAAGTTAGGAATGCTACACTTATTTACATATGTTTCGTAGTCACCTTCTAAAAGATAAAATTTTAGAAATTTTCTTGAATTTTAGAAGTTACTTCCATGGCATAGAGGAGGCAATGTCTGCTTGAAGCCACACTGGAGAAGCCTTTTTGGCATAAATAGCTCATGCATGCTCATTTAATCAACTTTGGTAATAATGCAAATCATCAAACAGATTAATCTGATGACCTGGCAGGAGTGCTCACAATGCAATTTGAGCGATTTTAGCTATTTTTCTTTCTCTAATGACAACCATTAGCAATAACACACAGCTAAGAACTGTCTCAGCTGTTGAATAGGTATCTAAGTACTATCCAGTTGGTTAGAACAGTAGCAAGGGCTGGGGAAGAATTCCCTTTTTTCCTTTAGTTTTCTGTGATAGCTGGGACAGATACTGGGTTTGGTTTGTTTTTTTGGATAGTTGGCTTTGGTAGCTTAAATTAGAGTAAGGAAGTGAGTTGCACTCACTACTTTCTTGATTGTTTTTGCTGGTCCCCTTAAAGGCAGGCTTTGGATCTTTATGTAATGTACAACCACCTTTATAATTTTTTTGAGGATTTGCCATACAGCATCATGGAAATGTGCTGTTATAGATCTGATATGTTCTGATTAATTAGACTTACACAATTTGAAATGTCAATGAAAGGGGAAAGTAAAATTAGAGTAGATTACAGATAAACTTGCTTGTAGGGCAGAGATAACATTGTATGCGTGCTTTTGGAGGATAACACATGAATGCTTCTCCATTTCCTGCCCCCTCACTCTTCCAAGCTTGTAATTGCTAGCAATCTCATGTTCAGTCTGAACATTTACTGTAATAGTAAGAACAGCAGAGGTGCTGGTGTAAAGAAGAGTCTGACATCTGTATCAAAATCTGTTTGTAGTGCAGTCACAGTGAAGCAGCTGCATAGATATTTTCTTTTAAAAAAATAGCTGTAGACTGGGAGAAGCATGCTTCTAGCCTTTCTGACAGTGGTAACAGCATGCATATGTTGCCATAGGCATGTTCTGATAGTCCTCAGTTGCATGACATGAGGAAAAGCTCTTGGGAGTCATGTCAACACTTACACTTCCTATGTTATTACTAGTGGACGTAGTTTTGATGAAGAATTATAAGATAAAGCAGGTAACTTTCAGAATAATGCATCCAGTTTTTCTGTAGGCTTGAAGTGAATAGCAAAACTGAACTGCTCTTGAAACTTTTTTTTTTCTTTCTTTTTTTTTCTTTTGTTTTGTTTTTGGTGGAAAAGATACTGCAGTATAAACAAGCAGATTTTGTGAATGTTTTGCATTTAAAGAGTTCCCTCACCCAGTGAGCATAAGCAGAGATACATGTATTAGCTTGCTTTGAAAGCTAGCTGCTAGCCATGAAGCAAATGATTTTACACATAAAAAAATGTATTTACACATAAAAAAACAATTCCAGATCTTTCTGCATTAGCTCTGTTTGACAATTTTTACATGCCTGATTTTGGTATCAGTGTGCAACATGCAGGTCTCATTTGGCAGAATAAAAGTGCTTTATCTATTTCTTCATTAATGTTTCCATTACTGTTCTTGGATTGTGAATAAGTGATTAATACCTATATTGCTAGAAGTTGTCAGTATAATGCACCAGTGTCTGTATTTCAAGAACACAATGACTTGCTTTGGTGTGATAAATGTATTTGGTTGTTTGTATGAAAGACACTTTGTTGCTACAGATAAGAGGAGGTGTAATGTGATGCAGTATTCATGAATACTTGATCTGTGATGTCTGTTTCATTTGTTGCTTTTGTAATTCGTAACCAATACTTCTTATGCT
Source organism: Phoebastria nigripes (assembly GCA_035582835.1). Taxonomy (NCBI): domain Eukaryota; kingdom Metazoa; phylum Chordata; class Aves; order Procellariiformes; family Diomedeidae; genus Phoebastria; species Phoebastria nigripes. Next base: position 674,071 of record JAYKAV010002814.1, on the reverse strand, counting down.
ATTGTATCATCCCTGTCAATAACCATCTATTAGTGAAGATAGCTATTTTAGTCGATGGTGGAGGTTTGAGTAGTAAAACAGACATATTGCCAGGCTTGCAATACGTATTTGCTGATTATACATGGCCCATTTAAAAAAATCTGGTGTGCTAACATATGAAAGAATCCACAACTCAAGCTTGTATCTAACTGCCTCTTAGAACACAAGTTTGTGTGCTGCCCCAAGTAGTACTTAACTTCACGTACTAATGTGAAAATCACTGAGCTATCTTCAAGGCTGGGACTCTCCATATGTTGATATTCCAAATCTGTTTAATGCTTGTGATTACCAGGAGAACCATAAAAACACTGGTCATTTATGAAGTAATACAAGCTGGGAAAGTACATCTCCTTAAAAWGCAAAATATGTATAGTTTATGCATCTCAATAGCTAGTAAAATTCAGAACCTCAGATTCATTGTAGTTGTTTGTATTATTTAGCCCATACCAGTTTTAGAAATATCTAGGAAATGGTTGTATCTCATCATTGCAAAATGTATTTGAGTGTATTTACTTCCAGAAAATTTCTAGAATGCATTTCCATTGTGTGAATAAAACCTGTTGAACATTACACCACAGGTGTCTTAACTTTAACAGATACTAATCTATGCTGTGCTTTCCTATTCAAACTTGTCTAAATTACATTTTGCCCTGACTTTGTTTTAGAGAGGGACATTGAGGTTGATTGGAATATTTGCCTTCAAAAGTGGCTGAAAATTGTCTTTGTAAAACATAGAATCTTGCATTTCAATGGGAGTTTTTAACCCAAACATTTTATAAAAGATGTAATCACAGACTGAAGTCAGAATAGCAACACTGGAAGCTGATTCTCATTGCTGAAGTCTCTTCTGTTTTCTAAAAATTTTAAAATCTGTTTTAATTAGATGTGTCTGCTCTCTGTAGGCACCCAAAATATCATCTTCCCATCATATGCAGGGGCTGCTGGGTTTGCTCCAGCCATGAGCTTTGCTCAAGGTGCTGGTAAGTTTCTATTTTCTAAAAATGTGGTGTTTGCATTTGGGGCTAGTGGTCTATCTGACTACACCTGTGTTCAGAGCAAATTGTTTTCAAATGTAGCAGTCAAAACACAATGTTCATTTGAGTCATTCTGATTCTCTTTCTTGTATTATTCAGTAAAATTACCTTCTGTAATAAAAAACATATGCTGATGTAGTTTATCATTTAATTAGCGAAGAAATTGAATGCCATGATAAAGATTACCTGCAAGAGAAGAAACTCTAAGCATCTGTTTTTCTAAGAATCGTAAGACTTCAGTGACATTCAAAGCTAAAGCAGGAAGTTTCCCCTTTTCTGGCTATATAATAGTCTTCTAGAGTCAGCGATCTTTTCCTTTCTAGGAAAGGATAAACTTCTGTGCTAAATTATTTTTCTTCTTTCTTGGGCTGCAATTTATGTCCCCTTTTGTTTGGGTCTGTTGGTGTAGCTGAATATTTCTTCATCTCTGGAGGGGAGGTGCTTCTTGCTTTATTGGTCAGATACTAGGAATAACTAAATTCCTAAAAAGCATTTTTTTATTGAATATTGATGTTTTTGCGAAACATAACCTGCCTTTGTCTTCTAAAATGTCTTTTCCACTTCGAGATGTCAAGTGATGATATTAATACCCTTCCAGGTCTTTCGGTTCCAGCCATTCCTGGAGCACTTGGTTCTCTCACAGTCACCACATCTGCAGCATCTGGACAGATGACTATTCCTGGTGTTACTGGTGTTCCAGGAAATTCTGTTTTACTAGTCAGCAACCTCAACCCTGAAGTAAGTTTGACTGGTGGAACTGATGCAAGTATCAACTTGTACCAACTGCCAGAATCCTTCTTGCAAATTGACATTAGCTGAAGGAATAAGAGAGGAAATCTCTGTGCTGATAATACAGAAAACAGGACAGCTCTATTCTTGTTTGAGATAGTTTGCAATATTGATGAGGTTTAAAAACTCCTGTCAGCAGTGAAAAGCTTCCTAACACAATTTACTTTAGGAAACCTATGTTAGCAGTGTAGCTAGTAATTAGAGAAGAGTCTATGGTCAGATGTGAGAAATGCTTGAAGAGGTAAAGAACGTATATCATGACTAAACTTACTGGTGTCTCTGTTAATATGACTCCTCTGTGTGCTACTTTATCATTAGAGAAGCTAAAGAATTTTTCATTTGTTACAAAACATGAGGAGTTAGAGAAACAGAAGGGAAAAGAAAAGGAGATAAAAGTATACCAAATCAAGTACCTTTCAAAACATTGATAGGATCTTTCTAGTTTTGTAACTTTTCCCAGGTTGGAGAGGAAGAACACAGGTGCACTTTGCTATTTACATCACTGTAAATCAATTTTTAAAAGTTAATAAATACACATGTTCACTTTTCATAGTACCACACAGATTTTTTTCATATGTTGGCAGTAAAATTGCCAAGGACAACTTGAATAGTTATTTTTATAGTGGAAGCGACATAGACTGTTCTATAAGCTTACTCATGTTACTCAAATATTACACATTGATCTGTGCTTAATTAAAAGCAATGTACATCTCTAAAAAAAAAAAAATCAAGCTTTACCAAGGCCATGACTTAAAACACAATTCTACCTGACTGTTGATAAGCAGTTCTACTACAGCAATGTAAAATTCTTGTTTGTTTTACACACTCATTAGATTCACTTAACCATAAAACTGATAAAATTGGGAGTTATTGGCAAAACGGAAGTTATCTTCATATTACTGAGGTTTAAAAATCTGTTGACCAGTTCCTTTAATCTGTAAGTAATTGGTGTGTTTCCGTTTTTGTACTAATAGCTGAATTCCACAGTAAGGATCAAAAGAAACAGCTGCAGATTAAGACTGTAAGACAAGTCAATTTTTCTTTGATTTGTCAATATATCTTACCAGTTAATTTCTGATGATTGCTGTGGATGTGCTTTCTGCAGCTGATTACTCAAGATGATTCTCTGAGTCTTAAAAGAGTGTGTTTTTTAAGAATAAGCATATGCGAAGCATACGTCAAAGGTATGTTTAGGACATTGCTGCATTACTTAATACTAATCACATCTAAGAAGTTGTCATGTAGAACTTTGTGCTGCAATGCATGATACAACATAAATGCATTAAAAAATGCTCAACTTCTTAAGAGATAAAAAAGAAGAATGTACAACAGCATTAATTGTTGGAAATATATATTGTTGTAAATACATTTCTTGGCAACTGTGTAACACTTGTTGTGGTTGTCTGAGCCCTGTCACTTCTTTTTCTGTGTATGAAATCCAGAAAATCTGGTTGACCTTATTTCAATTTATATTTCTCCCCTGTTGCAGGGTTTCAGTGTGCATTTGAACATTCCCTCATGACTTTTAAATTAGCTTGTTTCCAAAAAACATTTTTAGTAGAAATATTGCAGTCTCATTTGGTTAAGAAATGTCTTTAAATAAACTCTGTGCTGAATTAAAATATTTGGGCCAGAAGGATAAACTCTAGAAGCATTTAAATTTTACATTGATAGTAATTGTTCCTTATCACTAAATGCTGATGATAAAAGGGTATGGGCTTACATTCAGGCTGCAGTATCTTCTGTTTTTAAATAATTTAGGTATGTTTGGTACACATTTCAAATGATGTGAGTTGAGAAGGAATAGGGCTAGAGAGTGAGAGTAGTGCTTCTGATACCCAGGTATTTTTAGTGCTCATTACTGGAAAACCTTTGCCTCAGTGGAATAAAATCTGGCTACATTAGGGTGTAAATTACCTTCTTTGGTGCTTGGGGAGCTTGGTACACAAGGATTTAATTAAAAATCACTGAAGAAAAATTATTTCTTTCAATATTTTGCTTTGTGTTCACAGCTTCTAATCGAACACAATTTAAATACYGCTTTCTATATGCTTCCTATATAAACAGTTAAATGGTATGTGTATCACTTTAGCATGTCATAGTTACATACAGAGATGGGGACAAAATTGAAGACAAAGCAAACACATTTTGAAGCAACTGTTTTTAGTTTTGTAGGTGTTGTCTGCTATTTAGAAAACACAAAGGAGTTCTTGAATGCTCTTTTCTATTTCTAGTTTAGCAAATGGCTTTCATTTTTCAGGGAATGAACTGCTAGCTTGGAAAGAATAAGTTCAAATAATTAAGCCACTTAATATATTAATAACTTCAGCATAACAGACTGAATCTTGAGTGATGAAAATGCATGAGCTGAAGTGTTAGCTTGTTTAAATATTTTATATGTGCATAGCAAATATATATTAACAAGAATGCTATACACTGTAGTTATTGCAGGGAATGGCTTTTGGGGCGACAGGTTTATGTATTAGTGTGCAGTATCTCTTCCATTCTTTTCGTTTACCATGCACTTAGGGAATAGATTTCTTTATTTGCATGGCTTTAAAAATAATATACTCATTTTATCATTTAAACAGGCCATCACACCACATGGACTTTTCATCCTGTTTGGTAAGATATGTCAAATATGCCTTGAGAAACTACAGGGCTAGCATTCTTTTTATTTATCTGACACATGCTGGTTAATGCAAGCTCCATTGTTCTGTCCTTGCCCAGAAAACACACAAGAGAATGTGCTGGTTTTAAAATGACAATAATTTGAGTCAGTAGTTGTAGGCCACAGGTACCAAAAAGGTAAAATGGTTACAGTGTCAGAAGAATTTCAATGTGTGGTCCGATTTGTTTACTACAAAGAATGGGAAAGCAAAGTAAGATGAAAAAACAAAGATTGCATCAGAGGAAATGGAGTACAGAATTGGCACCTACGTTAGTTGCAGAGGACAATGTTTGTTGGCATAGTAATATTTTAATATGCCTCTGTTAAGAGGACTTTAACACTGTTGCACTATTTAAAAGCTGAACACAAAGATGCAGTTTTATGACTAAGATCCTGGGTTTTTTCCCCCATTTCTGAGCCTCAGAAAATAATACACAAACTTTAAAGCTCTCCTTTGTAGTAATATTCTAACCAACCTATTTAATAAGGTGATTATTCTTTGTAACACTAATGTTAGTCAAAAGAAACAGACTTGGCCTTGTGCTGTTTGTAGTAATGCTCTGGACGCATTTCCTTTCTGGATTTCCACAGGTGTGTATGGTGATGTGCATCGTGTGAAGATCATGTTTAAGAAAAAAGAAAATGCTTTGGTTCAGATGGCAGATGCAACCCAGGCTCAATTAGGTACTGATTTTTAAGGAACAGTTATGCTTCAAACTAGCATGAGTGTGATATAGGTGAGGAATTTGCCATCTGTCAGTGACAAGCATAAACAAATTAAACCCATCGTTGTGATGCTTTACTACATATGAACTTTTCCTTGTATATGTTGATAATGATCTGTTTGCTTTCATGTAAACAAATTATTTTCCTATAGTGGTTTTAAAAAAAAAAATCCTGTGAATCTCAATCTAGTAAATTTTAGAATGAAAACATCATACAATCTTCCTGTAGTTTATCTTATTAATACATCATACAATTTTCCTGTAGTTTATCCTATATCTAGCTATTTAAGAATAATCAACTGCTCTTTATTGAAATGCTGTTTTGCATTTTTATTGCATTTAGACTGGAGGTTATATTACATCCTTATATTTGTTTTAAATATAATGTTATAACAGCCCACCTGATAGTCATGGAAGTTGCAGTTTAAATTTAGAATGTGAAATCTGACACTAAATAGAAGACAATATTAGTATTCAAAGAATCCTTTTTAATTTCCCTCCCTCCATTCCTGTTCAAATTATATTTCCACTGGTTAGCTATCAGCCACTTGAATGGACAGAGGCTTTATGGAAGGGTCCTCCGTGCTACTCTTTCAAAACATCAAACAGTTCAACTTCCTCGTGAGGGACAAGAGGACCAAGGTCTGACGAAGGACTATAGCAATAGCCCTTTACATCGCTTTAAGAAGCCTGGCTCTAAGAACTTCCAAAATATCTTTCCTCCATCTGCCACCCTGCATCTCTCCAACATCCCGTGAGTATCTACATGTGTGATCTTCTTGGAAAGATGGTGGTTTTTAGGTTATGTTCTTAAGTTACAAAGCTTTAAATTTCCTTGGCCTTTTACAGTTCCCTGAGAATTTGGGTCATTCTGCTGTGTAATTAACAATAAGTGAATCCTTTAACTGTCACTTTTTTATTGTTAGCAAAGAGGATAACTGATTGAATGCTCTTCTTTACGAGTTTTAATACAGTTTACATTTTCTTGAGAATATGCTTCTGTTTTTCACATATTGAGTCCTGTGGTATGAATTTTTGCGGAGATTAAAGACACGTTTTTTGAGATAATGTACTGGATTTACATTACATCAAATTCATGATTGGCATTGTTATTTAATGTAGATACAGTTTTTAATCATTCTAACACTTTTTAAAGAACAGTTTCTACAGAATTCAGACCTCTTACATAGAGGGGAAGTTGTTTTAAAAAAAAATGTATTAAAAAGTGTGTTCTTTAAAACTGAAACCTTTTTTCCTATCTAGAATGTTGTCAACAGTGTGTGGAGTGACAGCCAAACATAAGTTTTTACAGGCTTCTTTCGTTCGGCAGCTGTGCAGGGAGGGAAAGGGGAAAACTATGGAATTTTGTCCAAATAAGAAAAAAAAAATAAGACATTTAGAAAATGGCTTTTTGATAAAAACAGAAAACTTTCAAAATTGAAAATATGTGAAGCACACTAGCAGTAATTTCAAGATGAAAGATATTTCTGAAGGTACTGGTTAAGATCGTAAGTGATTTTTATGCAATCTGAATTTAAGTGAGGGAGGAATGGGGGAGGATGAAAAGCAGTAGAGTGTATCTGAAATATTTTTGTAGCACACTGTGGTGTAAATCTTAGTGTCAAAGCCAAGATGTTTGGGCTAAAGCGTTGACATGGCTTGAGTTGGTGGGGATAGTTTTTGCTGTTCAAATTCAATTTAGAAGCCAGAATTGAGATTTTGATACTATTACAGAACTCTGTGCTCTTTTACAAGTTGAGGGGGTTTTGTTTTGGTTTTAGTTGTTTGTTTTTTTTAAATAGGCCTTCTGTTACTGTTGATGACCTGAAGAACCTTTTTGCAAGTACTGGATCTACTGTGAAAGCCTTCAGATTCTTCCAGTAAGTTCTCTTGTAAAAATGCTGAGTAAGCTTTCTTCCTGGAAGATGGCTACTTGCTTTTTTGGGAAATTCCATGTGTGTGTATCTATAGGCAAAAGCTGTACAGCTATGACCATTTTTATGATAATTCTAATCTGAAAATTTTAAATGGGATACTATGTTAACATAATTAAATGAAAAATATTCAGTCTTTTGACAAATTCCACATGTGTTCAAAGTAAGATAAGTTTAAGGAAAGTAAATACTCGCTTCTTTAAAAAGAAATATAAGCTGTGTATATGTAAAATGTCATGTAGAAGATGACAGTGAATCTTCTCTAACATTCATTAAGGTTGCTTGGCAGCATTATTTTAGCGTGATCATACCTGCTAGAATAATCCCATATATATGGACAATATAAGTGTTTCTTAGAGGTCTTCAAGCCTTATTTCAACCCTGTTTTTTGAAGTGCAGTGTAATGGAAGAATGGCATGGCTGTAGGCCATTTATCTTCAAAATTTTTATAGTTTTGTTACCTCCTCATTTTAGCAGGTGCATAACTAGTTCTGATTCTTTCGCTGTACAAGTGTTCAGTGCGTGTGATGTGGCTGAAAAAATACTTGCGTCACTTTTCTGTGTTGGCTAGTGCAATGAAAATTGGTTAGGATTAATAATGGTTTTTATTGTACTTCAGGAAAGATTGCAAAATGGCTCTTATCCAGCTGGGCTCTGTGGAAGAAGCAGTTCACGCTCTCATTGAGCTTCACAATCACGACCTTGGAGAAAACCATCACCTCCGAGTTTCCTTCTCAAAATCTACAATCTGAGTTTTCTGTGAACTTTCCTTTTAAGACTGCATCACAGTTTTAGTAAAATCTACAAATAGAGACTGAAACAGCTGTGACCAGCTCTGTCTCTTAAAAGAAAAAGCTCATTCATACACAAAGAATTAAGTGATCATTTTTTCTGATTTTAACTGCCATAGAAAGATTCTTCTGTGAAATTGCTTTAGCAACAATATTTATCATCAAATTTCCTACTTAAAATTGTATTTTAAGAACATCCTTTTAGCTTTTGTTCGAAATCAGCCCTACAAAACATTTTACAGTGCTTTTACAATATACCAAACAAAGAGTATTTCTAACAAAATGGTAAATCTACTCTACACAGATTAAACACTAATTTGAATGTGAAATAGTGCTTGGGTTTCTTGAAGAAAAGCAAGCATTGACTGTGAGTGTCCTCTAAATAATATTTATGTTACCAGGGTGTGTGTTCATACTTCGGCAAATCTTTACAAATAACTTTTTTTAAAAACAGAAAGTCTGTGCTGTTCATATGGGTTAAATTATTAGAGAAAAGGCAGTGCCTTCTCTCTGTGGAGTAAAAGATATTTGACAAGTTTCTTCAAGATGTGGTATCAGAGACTTAGCTTGACTTAACCATGGAATGGAAGTTTGATGTCTTATTTTTACTATGAAGTGATGTTGTGTAATAGTACTTTGCGGAAAATAAGACAAGAAAATAGTCCTGATTTCAAAGAATTTTTTACATTTCTTTAAAGACTAAAATGTTTACAGTCTTATGGAAAATATTCAGGTCTATGATGGTTTGACGAATTTTTAAGAAGTTATTTTTCTTAAGGTCATCTTCGGGGGAAGAAAAATTAAACCTCAAGAGTATTTTATACCACTATGATGTCTAATACTTAAATTACTGTGTATTTACTTAATTTCTTATTATGTGCCTTACTATGTGCTCATGATACAATAGCTTAGAGTTTTATCTGAAGTATCTTGAAAAATATATTGTGGGCTTTGTGAAAATTCTCTTCTTGGTCTTTTTGGAAATGTTTTCCTAGATACTTCAAAATATTTTTTTTCATTAAGTAATACTCTGAATTCTAGTCTCTTGTGCTTTGGTATAGAGATTGGATAGAGGTGGGAATGAGGTTTAACTCATTGCGTAATCATGTAGGGATTCTTCGAGTTTACCTGGTTGCAGCTGTCTGATACCAGTACTTGGCTGAAAAAAATTTCACACCCAGAAAAATGCACTAAAAGGAACCTATATAGAAAGACCAAACAGCAARCTCACCCCAGTTTCTGGACTTCATCTAACTTTTTGAGAGACATTGGCTGTATCAGAATATTCTCTTTTGGGTTCCTGCATTTTTCTCAGTATTAAACTTCAAGTAATAAAGAGGTAGCATTCTTTCCTTTGTAAGTATGAAAAAATGTTCGATACTGAATGTCCATTTCTCTTTGGAGCTGAGATGCAGTTAGTTTTTGTGTTGAAAGTACATATGAACTTTAGTGACTTCCGATTGTATTTTAAAAAGTTAAATTTCATTTTAAGATATTTTTCTTTTAGTATTTACTTAACCACCTTTTAAAGAGGTATTCCTCTCAAACATAGCATTTATTTACTTCTAACTACTGCAGAATTTGCTTCTGCTGTAGTGTTTTGCCACACATTAATTTTGTTTTTTCATTAATTTGTATGAATTGTATGACTTTTTTTCTACCTTTCTAGAAGAAAGGGCATGTTTCTACCATGATTTGAGTATTCTGGAGTAAGCTTTTTCAAATTTTCTCTCTGAATTATTTTTGCAAAATCAGCAAGATACTAGCTTGCCTTCTTTTAATGTATGTAAATTAATTAGAGGTGCAGCAGTCAATCATAGTAAAGATGGTGCTAGACCTCTATACTGCAACAAAAGTGTGCTATTTGACAGTAGATAAAATGCTGACTAAATACGTATGTAGCTATAATAAGTGCTGTACAACACAAATAAATAAATATTCAGAATGTGCTATTTACTGGACAGTTAAATTGGCTTAGGAATAATAGACAATGTTATCTTTGGGATTTGAGATAGTCTTTCCATTTTCCCCTTTCTGAAATAGCTAATGCAGTTTGGTGAAGTTTGAAACCAAATTTTTTTATTTTTAAATTCATGAAAATAAGTAATTGTGTGGTGCCAGAGCACCATATTAAAAAGTTACACATTTATGATTTTAGCAAAGTGCAGTTGTAAGCAGGCTTGTTCATTTGCATAGGCCCTTTTTCACCAAGATACTTAATTCTAATTCATGTCTATGTTTTACCTTGTTAGCAGTCACCTTGATATCAGTTAAAGAGAATCTTGCTGGACTGGGAATGTTCCTTGTTTACTGCACATAAATTGGTTTGCTAATACTAGGCCATTATCCATAAAATATGCTTTGTCACTTTTCTTAAGAATTACAGCTACAGAGGAGAGGAATCATATTAGATCTGAATGTAACTCTAAAGCAGGAAAAAAGGACCCTTAAATTTGAGAGCTAATATTGGCACATATAATATCAGGAGCAGTATATGTGTACTGTCTGTATGATATGTTATGTGTGTATACAAACATGTGAATCCCATGCATTTTAATTTATTGACTCTGATAGCAGAAGATGGCAAATCTTGATCAAACATAAAGGGATGAGGGCCTCTGACATTCTCTCAAAAAGAGAAAGGAATAATTTCTTAGTTTTAACTTAATGTTAGAGTATAGCTAATGTCAGCCCTGGACTGTTTGCAGTTTGAAGTGTAGAAGCCTACAGTGTAAGTTAGCAGAGATTTACRATTTTTTAATTTAAGAAAAATCTGGGTGGTGGATATTTGTGATGTTTGCTTTTTGGTTTTGTGATACATTTATCATGTATCTTTTTTTAATTCTCCTCCTTTGTTGTTGTTCTATTCTGCAACTGAATCATTCTTGTCAACTTACTTTTAGATTTGTGTATATCTTAAAGGTGCTGCCTCTTAGGGAGATCTGCTTTTACAAGTGCAGACAAGCTTCAAAACTAACAGTACATCTTAATGTTTGCTTAGCAGAACGAAGGCACTAGTTAAGGCTAGTTTATCTCATGCAGTATTCTGCCTTGAATAATTAAAAGCAAAAACATAACCCCTTGTTTATCATAATGCATTGTTAGTGAAGGATCAGGACAAAAGGAATCATACTTTGTGCTTGACTCATTAGTGCCTGGCTGCAAAAGCACAGTTGCATCTCAGTTCTTGATTCTCTAAAGCGTATATGAGCAGACCCCTTGATATCTGTGAAGAGAGCAGGATTTGGGAAAGGATGGGATTATTCTACAGATTCTCACAATGATGTAGGTTGGAAAGGAACCTCTGGAGGCCTTAATCCTACCTCTCACTCAGATTAGGGCCAACTTCAAGCAGTTGCTCAGACAATCATCCAGTTAAGTTTTCAGTATTTCCAAGAATGGACATTTCAGAAATTCTCTGTTCTTCTCACTGTTCCAATGTTTGACTGCCCTCATTGTGAGTTTTTTTCCCTAATATGTAATTAGGCTTTAAACATACCGCATCCTATGTCTGTTGCCTTTTGTCCTGTTAACTGTGCAACTGCCAAGAAGATTCTGGCTCCACCTTCTATGGCCTTAAGTTGTTAAAGATAGGTTCATAATTTCTTTAATATATGTTCTTAATTGCTGTTTAAATCATTTGTGAAGTACCTGGTAATGTGCATAGTGTAACCTGGAACTTGTCCTCTAAAACACTAGTGGTTATATCCTGACTASAGGTACTGGAAGTGGTTGAGGGTAGAGTTCTCTGCCTATGTATATGTCAAGTCCACAAATCAGCTCTGGGTTACCTCCAGCTCCATTTTTTCTGGTGGATGCACACTTGGTTCAAAGTGTAGTAATGCCTTTTTAAGAACCCAGGAGCAGCTTAGTGCCTTTGCCTTTACAAATGACCTGTGATTTGTTGCATAATGGTAAAACTTTTGCTTCTCTGAATTTCTTCAAATGTCTTTGAACATCAGAACAAATTTCTGAAACTTTGATTCATAATTTGACTTGGTTGCCTTGTCTGCTGGTCCTGTCAGTTGCACTTTTTTGTGCACTGATAGATTGAGGTCCTTTTTATGCCTAAGTATCTGAGGAGATTTGCCTATATATGACATTTTCTGATTACAGACTGCAAACCTGCATTTGTATGCCGAGAAAACTATTCGCCTTTGTTGATAAAACTGCCAGTGTCGTTTGTGTGATCAAATATCTTGCCCTCCTCCGATTCATGTCAGTAGGAAAGTGATGAGTTCTTTTTTTATAAGGGATGTGGACCTATTACTTGTCATTGTATACTGTTAGCACGTACTGCTGTCTTTCAAATGAGAGGTCAACTGCTTACAAAAAGCATTGTTTTGCCTTTACCTTTTGCCCTGGTATGTTGTTAACTAGAGCAGAACTACCAGACTTACTGTTGTTACTGTTGTGCTGAAAGGACACTGGTCAGATTGCACAGAATTTTTTCTTTAAATTATCTTTATCTTCTAACTGTCTTCTGAAGATTTGTTTGCTATATACAAGACTGTTTGCCTGCTCTTTTCAAAGCAAATCCTAATAGATAGGAATTGTGAATTATTTCAAAAAAGAATGGAAAATTTCTGAGTTATTTAACTTCAGGTTTTTATTGTGGGGGCGATGGGGGACAGGAAAAATTGAACCAAAGTTTATGTGCCTTCGGTAGTTTTACATGTAGGATTTTTTCATATCTATTGCTGTCTTAAGTATAATAAATAGGTTTTTTTCCCCTGGAAATTGTATATTTATAGTGTTAAAAATTAATGTTGTCCACTGACTATACAAGAAGTGAATTACAGCTGTTTCAATACAGATTTAATTATCCCTCTGCCTTTACCATTGCATTTTTTTTCTTTTGTACTGCAATATGCAGGGATCCAAGCATAACCCACATATTTCCAACTTCGAATAGTAATAACATGTTGTGCCTGGAGCAGTCCCAAAGAAATGAAATGCTTACGTAGTTGAAGGTCCTTGATAGATGAAGAAAGCTTTTACCTTAGCAGACTAATGTCATCACTGTAAGCAGTTTTTCAGTTCTTGGAAACTGTGCATTATTTATGAGTGAGAAGCTACCACCTATGTACTTAGTTCATTTTAAACACTTTCCAATTCTTTTTGAATATGTTATCCACTTTCTACAAAAGTTCACCCTAGAACTGCAGCAGCACAAGACAAAGGTTGCTAACCAAGCAGATTCTTGCATCAGAACGTCACCTCACTCTCTGACCAAAGACTGACTGTTCTGGTTTTACTGAGACATTTTGTGGAAAACCTGTGTTTTCTCTCACGCTCCTTTCTGATGGGAAGACCCAATGCAAAGTGGCCTTTACTTGAGACTACTATTGGTGGATGAAACACAGTGGAAAATGAGATCGTAATGTGAACCAAATGGTGTGAGATAAGGCAAAAGGTTAATGGATTACTTTTAGTACTGTATTCAAGGCCCACAAAGCATGGCTAAGAATTGCTGACATTCCCTCATTTTACATGCTCTGTTCATAAAAGTTCCCTTTCAGTTTATAAAAATGTTCATCTAACACAAGAAAATGCTGTAAATATTTGTAACATCATGTTTGTTTGGTTTTTTTTTTAAACTTGGCAAAAAGTGTTTTGGGGAACAAATGAAAGTGTAAAATGTTTTTATATAAAAAAAACAATTGTCTTGTATATTTTAATAAGCAACAGCTTTCATTTGTAAAGCAACTTGTGGCATTGCATAAAAAGGATTCCATGTCTGTTGAGATGACTTAAAACTGAAAAGAAGATGTAATATTAAAGAAACCTATTTTCTGGCTGTGTAGTGCATGGTTAATTTGATTTTGTTTATGCTGCAATATATTCTGTTTCTTTTAGATTAGTATTTGCCGATTACTTGGTATCTATACCTAACTCTTTTCCTAACCCTAGTTGTTGTAGCATGCCTTTTAATAAATGTCATTACAGCTGTACTCTCTTAAGTTTTCCTGTGTTCTTGTCTATTGCTTTGGGTTTTTTCTTGTCTTATAATTGTGCAGCTAATAATGCCTTATTTTCTGTTTGTTTTTTTTTTTTTTTTTCTTTAGCATACATGGCCATCTAAGTAAAAGGTTTTTATTTCAAAAGTATTTTAAGAGGACTAATGCACATCTTCAACAGCAGTTGAAGTTCAGCAGCACCTAAACTTTCTGCTGAGCAGGGTAGAAATTCTTATTTTCAGTAGGATGGAAATCTATTCTACAACCCTGAGCCAACAGAGCACTTGAAGACTGCTTCATTCTCTGAGACAGGGATGAGAGACTTCAAGCCTTGGGGCCTCATTAATGAGAATTCGTTTGCTTTCTCTTTTACCATGCTGTACTCTTTCCTAGCCTTAGGATTCAAGTTCGTATCATTTGCACAAAGATTTAAAAAAATGTAAATAGTAGCTGAAAAAGATGGTCTGCTTTCAGCTTCCTGTTTCTCAACTTTCTTGTTGATTGCTTTTCTTTCATACACTTCTGCTTGTCCTTCTGTGTGTTACACAACACTAATTTAGACCCTTGTGTTCTTGCATCCGAAATTCAGGATTGATGTTATACAGGCAGCAGTCTAAAGCAATAGATACAAGTATGTTGGTGATGTGGGGAGTGCAGTGCCTCATTCTGACCTAAAATTCTCAGCCAATCTGGCAAGGATTAATTGTCTGCCTAGKCCAAGCCTAGCAGATCGTGAAGAATCTGAAGTCTCATACATGTACTTAATGACTGCCTGTGTCTCTAGAGCACTGAGCAAATCTTGTGTAAACTATGCTATTACCAATCTCTGAATGTAGATGCTTTTGTAGGGAGAAAAATCTAATTCAGTTTAGACTGGATTGCAACTTCCAGCAAAATGCTTGTTCTCCAAAGGCTAGATATGTAGTCCCCAAGTGTAACTCTTGATTTTGTCCTTGATACTTAAATATTTGATGAGCATTCTGGAGAAAATGCTAGGTTTTTGTTGCCAAAATCTGGCTTCTTTTTTTTTTTTTTGCCAAGCCTGCCTGAGAAAGTGTGGTAGGAGAGTGGAATTCCTACCTGTTGTCTTCTCCCCTACCTCCTTAACCAAAAAATAAATCCCATCTCAAATTCTTGTCTGCTGTTGTTGTACCCCTGTAATATAATCACAAGTAATTATTTTTCCCTAAGTAGTTAATATAAGTGTCCATCTTGGAAAATGAAAAATCACTTTTAAATAGTGTGGATATAAAATTTTTGATAGCAGAATTTGTTCTGTTACTTGCAAGCTGAAACAGAAGGGCAGTAACTGGTGAATTTGCCGACAGATAAGATCTCATATGGTTTGGATCAGTCCCAAAAGATTACTCTACAGCCCCTGTGCTCACCCATTTACAGAGCTGGGAACAAGTTAATTTATGTTTTAAAAACAAAATAAAAATCCCCTCTTGCATTTTCTTAAGTGTGCTCAGATATCTGGCCTTGAGTTCTTCGGAGTGTAGCAGGTGAGTACAAGGATGTCTAAACAAAAGATACGAAAGTGGAAGTCATGTGGTAGAATACGTAGGTGAGAGGAAGCATGGGAGGTAGAGGCAGAAGGGAAAAGAGACCTCAGAGAAGTGAATCCTCCCAGAGACCATTTCCAGACCAATGTGTTTGCTGTCGACCATAAACTCAGCTCAGATGCTGCAAAAACCGAGAGAAATTGTCAATTGACAATGAGGACAAACCTCTTTAGGGTAGCATAGGGTAGCAACATAAGTTGCCTGACTCCAAAAGAGCTCGTAGTAAAAGAGTAATACTTTAGTCTCAAGTTAGTGATCATTCCCACTCCTTAATATTTGCTGCTTAGTCTAAGTCAGTTTATCAGGGTAATGCTTTTAGGTCCTGCTTTTTACTTCCAATCTGCTTCAAGTACAGCTAGTCAGTGTCCATCTGAGAGAATCTTAGCTTTTAATGCAAGCATTAAAAATTATTTGGTTGAAAAGCAAAGGCATACCTTCTGTAGTACCTGCATTAAACGTACTGTGTAAAGTGTTTTTCTAGCTACAGTTTAACTGGTTCTCTTGTGTGTGCATATTACTTGCATGATGAAGGGTCTAGAATAGTTTTACTGAGGGTTTTGTGTGGGTTTTTTTTTCCCCTCCAGAGCCCATCTTGGTCTGAAAAGCCACATTGTTCCATGCTTGGAAACTTTTCAAGAGAGGACTGACTGAAGGATATTGCATAATGCTGCAGGCTTGCAGCTCTGTGGTTGGATACAGTTTCTATTTCTACCCTGCCATGGTGGTACCTAGCACACACCTAGAGAACGTATTTGCAAACGGTGTTCGGTGAGTAAGTATCACTGCCTGTAAAAATAAAAATGATGCTTTTTAAAAAAAATATGATCTTAACACAAAAAATGACACTGAAGGCTATCTCAAAAGCTAAAGAAATTAAGATAAGTCTTCTGTTCAGTACTATGAATTCTGTTGATGATCTGGGAAGACCTGCTTGTAGCTCCATAAACTATTTTAGTCCCTGCAATGTGGGTGGGTGCTTGGAGGGAGGGTTGTGGGTTCTTTTCTAAATAAAAACTTTCAGTTAAGAACTGACAAAAAATTGAGATTGTCAGGTTTAGTTCTTAGTAAAGAGCATAGGAATATCACTGGCTGATTTTTCAGCATTTCTAACCTGTTCTTTCCTTTGCTCCCCTCTTATTTCCAATTCTCTCCCATGGCCAAATTGCCCAAAACCAGTATGAGATTTAATAGCAGCAATGCAGTGCATTCAGCAGAATGTCATTCCTGTACATGCAGAATTTGACTCATCTGCTCAACGGATTTGGAAATATCTTGTGAACTGTGTAACTAAGGTTCCTCATTTTACAAAGCTGTGAAAGTAGTTTTTCTATTTAAGAGCACAGTAAGTTTCTGAAAAGGGTTTGCTACCAAAGTACTCTCTTCTATCACATCTGTTAACTGAAAGTTGTTTCTACACCTTCCTTCATATATGAAGTTTGGTTGTGTTACATACTCTTTTCCTTTTTGTGTGTATATTCTCAGTGTGACTGGATAGCTTCAAATTCTCTTGCTGAGGCTTTAATTATCTTGTCAAAAGCATAAAGGGTTCACACTGTTCCTGTATGCATTTCAACAAGTTTACCCTCTTTCTCAGAGCCTTCATTGGTCTATCAGATACTGAAATGGTTGAAGATTCTGATAGGAGACCTATCCCAATTGTTGAGTGCCTTCTGTTTCAACAGTAAACAACAATGCATTGCTCTGTTTGAGCTCTTGAGTTTAAGCATCCCCCAGGATAAGATCTTTCAATGTTAATTCAACCACAGGGCTATAAAAGTTAATGCACACCACCATGCTTCTTGATGCGAAGACTTGTTATGGCATCAATGTCTTTTTCTCTCTTTCTGCTCTGGGTTGGCGCTGTTGGTTACAGCCTGCCTGTCACGAGATGGCCTGGGCTAATTTCACCTTCAGGGCATGCTATATATGCTTGTAAGATGCCCAGAGAACTTCCTGGAGCTCTTTATGGAGCCCTTTATTCAGCACCCAGTGCAGGACTATGACTGCTGCTTGTGTAAATTGTTTGAGGAAGGTGTTCAGTTACTGTGTATCTTCATCTTTAGCTGTTATACAAGCTGCTTATTCGGTGGGGCTTATATTCTCCCAACTTTATATTATGGAAAGGTTACACTTTTCACTTAGTTTTTATTTTGATGCATCAGATTTTAATCAAGGCCCCTGAAAAATATTTTCACAGTCATTATTGCCACTCATCAGCAGGAAAATAGATGAGGAAGAAATTACTTCTGCAGGGTCTGACACAACCATAAGATGTTAGCAACCACATCCTGTCTTGCCTGGGATATCTCAGTCACTTACTGTCTCATGTAATCTAACAGGAAAATTGCTGATAACTTTGCAGATCAATTGCATAGAAACAATGGGCTTGATTAAGATGCTGAATGCAAGTTGAGAAATCCTGCTGACTAATCTTGATTTTTCCCTTTCAAAGTCTAGGATCCAATCTAAACAACTACACTGCTAAACTTAAATATATGTATCTTCTCACTTACTCTCCCAATGATGGGACTGTACCTTCAGCCTAACTTTAAAACACCCCCTGGTGTTTTAAAGACTGGAAGGAAGTGTAAAATCACTTACCTGGATCTTAATGCTATATTAACGCACAGTGTTATATTATTGAGATAGTTATAAATTGGGATATTTGATTTATATAGCTGTATAATGTCACAGATGAAATAGTTGTACTTCAGATGGGTATGAAATAAAAAATTCAGTAATTGTAATTAGACACTGAGTTGATGTAGTACTTGGCAAGAAAAAGGTGCTGAGCCTAGTGCAGGACTAAATAGGCAGTCATCATTTAGTTCCCACAGACTTACACTATTTGAATCTCAAGTTCTTCTGGTGTATAGAAAGTTCTCCAAGAAGGCAAAAAGAGGATTGAGTGTGGGAGTAGCTCATTAACTACTCGTTAGAGATGCATAGTAGCCGTACGTTACCCACATCAAGGTTTGTTACGGGGAGAGAGGCGGTTTTTATCTGCTTTTTTCTACACGCTTTTCTAGGTAAAGGTTCTATTTTTGTATGGACTTTTTTTGCCTACAGATTTAAAGGTTACAACTGGCAGTGCATGGTAAGACAAACTTGGATTTCTTGCTCAGGTTAATCTATGGGTATTTTGCGGATTTAGACAAGTTTCATTTGTCTCAGTTTCCCTCTTCGTAATACTATCACAGGAGTTTTGAGAGGAATATTGCACATGACCAAAAACAATTGCAACGCCTCTTCTGCAACTCTAAAGTGTATTTTAATTACAAGGTCAGAAAAGTTGTCTAGGAGAAGCAGTTGCTTATTGACTGCCTTGTCCAGGTTAATTTTGGGGGAATATTCTAGAATGCAAGTTGGCCGTGCATTCCTCAGGAAGATAAGCTACAACAAGTTTAAAACATGCCCAAAATTTTGATTCTGGGTCTTAAATATTTACTATAGGTCCAAGTGTTCACATTATGCATAATTGTCTTTATAATCATAAGTGTAGAAGGATCACTAAGTAGAAGTGAAAGTTGAACTGTTTTGAGTAAAAATTTTTTTGTTGTCTTGAGTAAAAAATATGCTCAGAAATCTGGATTGCCAAGGTTTGGAAAAGTTGCTGTTTRAGAAAGGCTGTGCTGGAGAAATCTGTACTTCAGAGACCATTAGAAAAGCACAGTTAACATGCACTATATTTTAATTTCATGATAACCAACAATGACACACTCAGGTTGTTGTTAAGGGGTGCTTTTTCTATACAAAGAGGAAAAAAAACCTATAAAGGCAGAGCAGGTTATTTCTAAATTTCATGATTTCCAAGCTGTAGCTATTTTTCCTTAGGCACAAGATAAGTTAATAATGCCTATAGATGTTTCTATACTTCTAATACACGGACATCTCTGAGTGTTTTTCTGCCAGCAATGCTTTGTTTTTTCAAACATTTCACCATACACTAATCACAATTAAGCAATAGCTTAGGTTCAAATACATTTTCCCTCTTTCCTAGCTGTTGTGCCATCTACAGTGACACTTCTCTGCCTAAATTTTCAGACTAAAGCAGGGCTGATTAAATTTAAAGAACAGTTTAATTTTGGAAATATCTTAATTTGGAAATTTTTTAGTATTTGGAAATACTTTAATCCTAGACAGTGCTTTAAAAAAAATCTCTCTAAAAGCCAACAAATACTTGTATCAAATACTTGTGTTTTTATGGTTTGACAAGCAGTGTCCCAAAGCCAGTACATAAAAAAATGCATATTCACACACAGACTTTTTATCAGAGATGTACAGTAATCTCCCTAATTTTGGGTCTATATAAAATGGAAAAATTGACTAGTCTAGTTGTGTGAGTCTTTTCCTCCAAATTTTTAAGACCCTTTAGAATGTGAAGACCTATCCCCAGAATACTTTCTTTTGATTTTATAGAGAAGTTTCCATCATCTTTAAGCATCTCTCTGATCCCTAATTTTTATTTAGGTCCTATTGACTAACACATACTCTGTTCCTGGTGGGAAGAAGCAGGTAGTAGACAAAATCACAGCAAAGGTCAATGATTTTGTCATTTAACTACTGTATTTTTGTGGTGCAATAACAAATGTTCAGTACCAGACAGAATTCAACCTTTAATTACTGTGGCAAATGGTGTCTTATTGCCAATCAATTTCTGGATAGTGGCATTACTGATAGTCTTGAAGAGTCTTGTGGGAATATTGTAAACTATTTGAAGATGAACAGGCCTGTCAGCTTTGCAATTAATATCAAAAAAAGACAAGGTGACCTTTTCTTTCCCTAGAAATGTCAATCTTATGTCTTTACTACAATTTATGACAACATACGAATGTCATCACCCAGGGTGTCTTTCTCTTCTGATTGCCAGTAAATGTAGAAATAATAGCATTATACCTAAATGAATTTTGAAAGACCAAAGAGCAGAGCTCGTGCTGGTTTTGTAACCAAACAAAAGCACTCTTTCTTTTTATGCCAAAAATGAATGCATAGTGTTGTGAATCTGAAATCCAACTCATCCTGCTGGCTTTGTGTTCCCAGAGTCTGAAAATACAGAAACTTGAGGTGCTTTCTAATTGAGATAACGGTTTCCTTAAACTGGATAAACAGCATGTGAACGCTGAATTGCTTACAAAACAACTCAGAGAAGTCAAGGTATTTACTATGAAAGGTTTGATTGTTGGATTCTTCCCCTCTTCTTTCCCACTACAAAGTGTTGATGCAAATATGAAATTGCCAGGTGACAAAATACAGTTGGTCTGTAGGGAAAGGAGCTGTGGGAAAAGAATCCCCAGCTGCCTGAACAGCTTGAGGAGAACTGTTTGGTTTATAGTCTCTAGTCAATATTTGGTTTTCCCTTCTCATAAGACCTGTGTATGGAATTTCTTGTTTTCATAGGTAATATAGTTTGACAAGTTGCCATATTTCCCATCTAATGATTATAGCACTTCTAGACTGATCTTGCCCAAAAATATAGCAAAGCTACTGGTGAGAGAAGGATAATACAATCAGTGGGATTTGGTTTTCTTCCTGTACCTATCAAAGAAATTATCATTAATTGTTGCCTTAGCTATAAGTTGTTACTAAGTTTTGTGCAGCTGCAATGGCAAGGCCAGCACCCCTGTGGATGAGCTCAGGGAGCCTGGCAGAGAAGGAAGCATTAAGCTTGTTGCCCAGTTGTTTCTCTTCTGATTTTAGCAGGTATTCTAGGATCAGAAAGGAAAAGATGTCTGTTCATTTGTCTGGAGTTAAGAAAATCACAACACTACTTTTGTCCCTCTTTACTTTTCCTTTGTGACTCTCTGCCTCTCTCCTCTTAACTATTGCCTTCAGTCAGCATAGCCCTCAAAATAATGACACAGCTTGTATGTAACAGCATGGAACAATCAGAAGCAATGACTAGTCAGCAGCCTTCTCACATGATATTCCAAGATCTAGCAACATTAGGACGCTGCCCCATAAACTGATTGATGCTAAGTCCTTGTGGTTTAAAAAGAATTGGGGCAGACTGTAGTGACATCAAACCTTCTATCACAGAAGTTTACATTGCATCATCTCAGACCCGCTTTTATGGTATTAAGCCTCAACACATGTAGGAATACCATCCCAGTTTCACAATTAAGTGGGAGGGAGAAGCCAAGAGAGGCAGAAAGGGGTTATCTTATCAAAGGTCACAATGAGTTTGTGGCAAAGCTCAGTTTGGGCTCCTACTCCTATGCTAAAACCCACAGATAGCAGTGCTTTTGCTCTGTAGAGCTGCTTTTCTGATTAGCAGCAACTGTCAGCAGGCTTTATCACCTACCATGCTCTTGCTATGAGATGTATATGGCATGCCCTGATGTCCAAGGCCTAACCTCCAGGGAAATTGTATAGAACCATTCAATATTTAAGGTTCAAATTCAGGTATCTCTCACTCAAATTCTTTTGCAGAAATACCATTTCTTTTTTTCATCTTGACTTCATTTGTCAGGAGATGAGACAGTGGCATAGGGGCATCTCAGAGTACAGACAGAAATGCTGCAAACAACTTGAGTGGTAATATTTCCTTTGTAGCAAAATTCATTACAAGAGAATGCTTTTCTTCTGCGCAATATTTACTGAAGCATTTCCATTAGAAGCTGAAGAGGCTCAACCAATTTTTCAGTTATTTCTGCTTCAACAATTGCTGTTGCTTATTCTGGAAATTACGTGGATAACCAGAAACCAGTTATTAATCATCTGATTCATTTTAAATAGGCAAGAGAGGCAGAATTCAGATGGAAGGAACCTTCCATCAAGTTATAGTTACTCTTTTCATTGCCAGCTGGAAAGAAGTGCTTGATAGCAAGCTGTTCGAGAATGCAACTGCGTTATGAACAGCTGAGTGATCTGTTAACGAGGATGAATTACATTTATTCAGTCTGGCTGAAGATGTTTGCTGTGTTTTTAAAAATCTGTTTGCTGAAAGAAAACATTTTCCATTAGTTAAAAGACAAAATATTTTGTCTTTTTATGTCAGAATAAGTAGTGTAATCTATGCCAAACAACCTTACAAAAAGAATGTGATTTAGATGACATAGTAACATTCACTGTCTGCAAAGGAGACAGAACAAATACAGACGGCTGAGGAGATGTTTAATCCTGCTTGCCTTTCTGATTTTCAATTATCTCCATTTAGACAGCTGCAAGGAAAAACTGCACGAGAAACTTCCAAGTGTCTCTGGATGAATTCAATTACTTTGACCATCACAACTGTTTTCTTATCACAAAGACAAATGGAAGTAAATACTGGTACAGGTGCCTTCTGGGTAGTGAGATTTAGTGCTATTAGGGACAAAGGAAACATTGTAATTACAAACTACGTCCTTTAAGTTTGGCAGTGAAAAGATAAAAACCTTATCCTATCCAGAACAGAAAATCTATGTGGATATTATCCTGTATTTTCATTACATAGATTTTTGTATGAAATAAGCTAAATTTGCCTACGCTGTAAGGATCAGCATGTTGGGACGCTGATCTGTCTTACCCTCCTGAACCTTTAATTGTCTTTCTAAATAAATTAGCTCAGGACTTGGGCAGGTGACCTCAGAGCAGAAGTGATCTGTGACTCATTTTAGTGGCTGGTTCAGACCTGGGTCCAGATCATGAAGGCTGTTGGGGGTCTGTTGTGAACTGAACAAAGACTTAACAATTTAACTAAAAGTTAAGCTGAACCTTAGATTACCATTTTCAGATTACAAAGAGAGCGAAGTACTGGAACAGATTGCTTGGGAATGCTGTGAATTCTACATCACTGTCACTATAAAGAGCAAGTTAGACAAGTACCTTGGGAATCATGTAGAGTCGACCTTGTTATAGAGTAGAAAAACAGAATAGATGACATCTCAACATCCTTTTGACACTTATTTCCTATGACTGTGCTTTGAATTTAGATATGCAAACAATATATATGTAATTTAAAGTAGCCTTTGTGTGTACTTTAATTATTCGGTGCTGAAGTATGTYTTAAACAGCAGCTAATCGGCTGTTTAAGACATACTAGACTGGAACAAAACAAGGAGGTTTGTTCCAGTCTAGGTCCTGTATTTTCTTCAACTGATACACTTCCTTGTTACTTTCTTTAAACAATGTTTATATTACATTTTTTAACTTGTTTTCTTTATAAATATAATGATACATTTCTTCAGGCTTGCTGCCAAAAATATTTTCCTGTTTGCGGTGTGAGGTGTTTATAATTATAAAGTTACTCCCACTACTTTTTATGACAGGCACAGTAGAAATTGCAGTGATTAGTGGGTCTGCAACTTGGTGGGCTGCTAAGGGAGAGAAAAGATGTAATTTCCAAATAATTTTTAATATGTTTTGCAGAACAATTCCTCTCTGAATCATTCCTTATGGTGATAAACTACTTACCACCACTGAGAATGCATGCCTCCAATTTCAGTAATTTAAGAGAAATATGCAGTACTGACATCTGTAGTGTGTTATTGCAAAAGCAAGGTCGCTTGTGATGTAACTGGCCACTGCTGGAGAATCAGGTCACTTTGTGTCCTGGTCTAGATGAATAAGGGTAGCAGAAGCTGGTGAAAAATGTATAGGTGCTTAAATATGCAGAACAGTAATTAAAAAACACTGGAACAGACCGACTTATATAAATGAAAGTAAATCAATAAAGCTGATTGATAGTTTTATGAAACTGGGTTTTGTTTCCATTGAAATCAGACACAGATTGTTTGGTCTTTGTTGTTATAACACAGCAGACACAG
The DNA here is from genome assembly GCA_035582835.1 of Phoebastria nigripes. Classification (NCBI taxonomy): domain Eukaryota; kingdom Metazoa; phylum Chordata; class Aves; order Procellariiformes; family Diomedeidae; genus Phoebastria; species Phoebastria nigripes. The sequence goes on along the minus strand of JAYKAV010002814.1, from coordinate 649,819 downwards.
CAGTAAAAGATCAGGTTATGTCACTTAAATGCAGTCACGATGGAGGACTTGACTGTTAGCATTGAAGGGCATTAATGTAAGGCCAACATAGCACATGAGCAAAACTTCTTCAGGAAGCTCATTAGAGCGCATCAAAGATGCCTAAGTCTACTTTTGCGTTAGGCTTCCCCCATTCATCTCCTCTATTGTAGTTGTGATAACTGGGCAACTGCATTTGTAGATAAATACAAGTTTATGCAGCTTTCTAAAATTCAGGCTCACAGACCTGAATGAAGACCATGAGCTTTAGGAGGATTAGCATTCTTCTACAGCAGAAAACTCTTCAGGCAGCGCTGCTGCTACTGATTAAAAACAAAGTTTTGGGATTCACCTGCACTGCGGCGAAGGCCTACAACGAGCAAGTGTTACTTAATTTCAAGTACCAAGGGCTGGTGGTGTACAGTTACACAATTTTCATACATTTGTAGAATTGATGTGCCAACTCCAGGCAAGCTTGCAGAGGGGTCCAGCAGAGCTGTCGAGCATCTCCCTCTTGTGTGTAGGGGTACACAGGCCCCTTCCAGATGTGGGGCTGCGCAATTGCCCCAGAGGGCCCGAGGACCTGCCGGTGGCCACCTTTCCTCAACAACATCATCAACCAGGAGATGCCGCCCAGTCCCAACAACATCAACCAGAGGAGATGCCGCCCAGTCCCAACAACATCAACCAGGAGGTGCCGCTCAGCCCCGTTTACCGCGGGGCAGGAGGACCCCACCGCGGGCAGGCAGGGAGCAGCACAGCTGCCACGTACAAATAGGCGTAACTTTCCAGTCGCCTTTCCCAGGACTCGTAAATAACCCTTACCTCTACTTCTCTCCCCCACCCCGGGGTGAGGGCCGGCCGCTGCAGACAGCAACAGCCCTTATCAGCTCTGCCACTCGCCCGGCCGGGGCAGAGGCGGTGTCGTGGGGAAGGAAAGGGGTTGTGCCAGGGAAGAGAAAAAAAAAAAAAGGAAGAAAAGAGAGGGGTTTGTGGGCAAGGGCTCTTCGGCCGGGGAAGGAAAGGGGCCTCGCTGCGGGGAAGGCCGTGGGGGGGCCCGGGGGCGCGGCGGCGGCGATAAGGGCCGCCCGCGGGTGCCCCCGCCCCACCGGGAGGCAGGCGCTAGGGGCAGCGCGACGCCCTCGGCCCGGCGACCGCGGCCTTTCGCCCTCCCCTCGGGCTCCCCTCCCACCCTCCACCCTGCGGGGAGGATGCGGAGGCACCGGGGCCGCGCAGCACCCAGGGGCGCGGAGGCGGCGGGGACATGAGGCCGGGGGGCGGTCGGGCCCTGGGGCCGCTCCTGCTGCTGCTGGCGCTGCTGCAGTGCGTGGGGCGGCGGCGCGGTAAGTGCGGCCGTGAGGGCGGCGCCCTTCGGCCGAGGCGGGGAAGGCGCGAAGGGGAGGGAGGCCGTGGGAGGAGGGGAGCGGCGGTGGGAGGACCGCGGCCTGGCGGTGGGCGCCTGCCCCGCCGGGACGTCGAGGGCCCGGCGGCKGTGGTGGCGGCGGCGGCGGCAGCCCGCGGGGCGGCATGTTTCACAGCGGCTGCACGGTGCGTCTGCTCGCCGCCCGGTGAGGGCTGTGGCGGCAGCGGCCTCGTGCGCCTGGCGGGCGAGAGGGCCTGGCCTGGGCGGGAGCAGCGCCTGAGGGAGCGCCTGGGTAGGGCTGAAACCGTGAGGTGACTTTAGTGCCGGAGTGAAAAATTGTGTGTTACTAAGGAGGAGTAAGCCGTAAAGTTTCATCTGTAGTAGTAAGGGGNGTTAACCGTTTTTTATCTCGTGGAGCAGCAATCTGAGGAGGACACTCCCATGTCTTATCAGAAGATTGAGGTATCATGAGAAAGTTCGTACCGTGGCTGTTTTTAAATTTAATTTTCTGATCTACGTTGGCTTCTATTGCATGCTGACAGCTTTTGTTTTCTGTTCTTATTATGAACACACACAAAAAAGTATATAAAAGCATTGAGAATTAGGAGTAGGAATCTATGATGCTCCCTGCGAGCCTTAAGGCACTCAGAAATGCACTGTGAGTAAAACTGAAACACTGTGCGTGTGGAAGGGCAGTTTTATCACACTGATAAATTTGGTGCGTAAAAAAAGCTGGCTGGAGTGTTCAGCTGCCTTCTCCTTCCCGTTACGGTTATGTATTTAGACACCATGTAAAGGCATGCACAATTTTGTCAGAGCTGCTATATACGCAGTAAGATTTGTATTCTGTAAGAACCACACCATCCTTATCAATCTTTGCTGTCTTAGAAGAGTAAAAAAATTCCATACTACTATGTCCAGCATCATGAGAGAACACCAGCTTGTGCAGTATTAGTTAGTTATTTAAAAATGTAAAGAGGGTGTAAGCATATACATGCTTTGTCTACATTCAAGCCGTCCATTCTGAAGTTTATCATTTGGAAAGCCAGTGCATGTGTGAAGATAACAAAAAGAGCTTACAAAAAACAGAGAGAAATGCACATAATGCACTAAAAGTATGAATACAAATAAGGGAATAAGTTCATATTTTATTCTAGTTTCATGTATATTTATAGCCCTATCAAATTACAGTAAATTAGGTTGTGTGTCATACGCTGCTAAACTACTTCTAATATAAATTAATTTCTAAAATGACTGTAATATAAGTCATTTTCCTGCTGGCGGCATTCTCAACGTCATTTTTATGAATAACATTTATACCATATACATGTTGATGATAGAAGATACAAATATATTGATAAATAGCCCAGATGTCTATGCATAAATAATAGAAACAAAATAATAAAATAAATGAGGAAGCAGAAATCAAGACAAAAGGGGAAGAAAATGAATATGGAGAAAAGATTAATAATATTTGATAGAGCTATTTATTATATGTCTCATAAGCCTTGCTAACTGCTGAAAAGCTATTTTGTTTGTTGTCAAAGAATAGATGGATGGAGAAAACTGTTCAGTGTAGTTATTCTGTTTAATCCTTTCTGTTTATTTTTTTACCTTTGGTCTCTGAATACTATGGCTGTGGTTTTCCTGCAAGTTTGAAAATGAGATGGGAGGAGATGGGATTTTATTCTGTGTGTTTTAATCTGGATTTTATCTCCACTTTAAATTCTGTGCCAGTTACCCATACCAGACCACCTTTATGGTCCTTTTTAAAAAAAAAAAAAAAAGAAAGTAATTGTGTCTTTTTGTTCTTAAAGCAATTGTGAACAGATCAGTTTCAGATGTCTGTGCAACTTGCCACATTCATGCTACATGTCATCAAATTGAAGGAAAAAGTGTCTGCATCTGTAACTATGGATTTGTAGGCAATGGAAGAACTCATTGTCAAGGTAGGCTGCCTCTTTGCAAAATGGCAGGAAACTGTGTACATTCCTAAAATGTTCTTTCTCAAGTAATATTACTGAATTCTTCAAAACATGGTAAAAGCTTTGTCATTTCCTGGCAGAATTTCCAAAACCTAGAATGTGTGTGGACTGTTTTTCCTTTTTTTTTTTTTTTTTTTTTTTTTTTTTTTTTTTTTTTTTTTTTTTTTAATGGCTAGCCTTAAGCTGTATTTTATTTGTATTTGGTACAAGTATTGTTTTGTACTTGGTTGCTTAACTATTTTATTCAATTTCTGCTATATAATGAAGGATTTAAATTAATTTTGTCTTAGAAAATGTAGGGTTTTATCAAATATTTACTTTTAAAATAAAATGTATTGGAATAGTTTATTTAATATTTTTTATCTTAGATTCAGCAAAAAGGAATTAAATATGGTGGGCTTCACTTCATTATTCTTTTCAACCTGTGCACCGTTGAACTGAAAACTGGATAATAAAACTGACAATTAAAATTAGCACTTTTTTGCTGATTTTTYCAGTTATCTCAGATCACTGGGTAACTAAAAATCAATTTCATAAGTTGAAGGTCTGTTCTTAATAACAGTGTGCATATATACAGAGATTTCTTAAGTGCAAATGTCTGTTACGTGAAAAGTGTTGTTCAGCGTTGTTTTATTACTGTAGCTGATAATGTCCTTTTAATACTATCTCATACATGATAAATCAGTACGTGAATCAAAGCATGATGTCAAATGCTGTGTCTGAGTGTACGTAACAGCTTACTACTGCTTAAAGGGGAAGGTCCTCCACCTCTGATCTCTTCCACTCCATCTCTTCCCCTTCCTTCACAAGCACTGGCACCCACTGGGCCCTGCACAGAGTTCAGTTATCTCATTATTGTGGGAGAAGACGAGCTGCATATGTTGCTGTGTTAATTCTTTGCCAGTTGAGTGAGCTGGGTAAGATCAGCAGAAGCTCTATCAAGTGCTGTAGCCAGTGTATGCAGTAAGGAAGAGCAGAAGCGGAGAGCAGGGCCCTCTGGTTTCAACAGCTCTTAGATCAACTCAAGCTGYGTCATGAAACTTTATTCACAGTTTCATCCAGGGACAACAACCTCTGTTGGTCTAAATACTCCAGCTTGCTAGCAGTGCTTACGTCGCAAATAACTTAGACAGAAAAACAGTAAGGGGAAGTCTGGTTACACAAGAATAAGTGAGGAGGAGAGGATACTCTACTTTTCTTAATCTCTCTCTGATGTGTTTTAAATGTGCTGACAGATAAAGATGAATGCCAGATTGGAGCCAGCAAGATCTGTGGAAATCATACACTGTGTCATAATACACACGGAAGTTTTTACTGTGTTTGCCTTGATGGATACCGAGCCTCCAACAACAACAAGACATTTATTCCCAATGATGGCACAAACTGTACAGGTAGACATCACAAAGAATCTTGACCACCAGGAATCCAGAACTTAATTTTCTACTGCACAAATCTTTTTTTCCTGTCACTTTAGAACTTACTTTCTAAAACTATATCAGAGCACTTTCAGCTGTGGATGCAAACACTTATTTGACATCTAGGTTCTAACAGCTATGAATTAGTTCTGTTTTGCATTCTTTGCTGTGTTACAAATCATTGTTTCACAGTCACATTCAAGTAATAGTCTTTCCAGAAAAAGAAGCTAGGTTTAAGAAAATAAGATGATACTTATCTTTCCCACAGAATGTCATATTTGTGTTTAGTGTAGAAAATTAGCCAGTTCCTTGTTACAGTAATGTTGTAACTGATTAAGATATTTGCAGATATGGGATTTTTCTGGGGTTGTTGTAGCAGGAGATAACACTGGAAACTATTTGTCAGGTGAAACAGAAACACTTTAAAAGATAGCTAGCTACAAAATTGAGAGTCTCCTCCTTCCGGATGCTTGAACACCAGGCAATGATAAGCTCCTTTGTTTCCCAGACCAGCCATTAGAAGCTACATAGAACCCTTTGTGGAATCCTGTATTTGTTTTAAGCTTGGGTCCTATATTAATTAATTAAAAAAGCCCCTATTACCACATGCATATATTTTTCTCTGAATTTTTAGATATAGATGAATGTGAGGAGTCTGGGCTGTGTGGTCGCAATGCAARATGCGTGAATACTGAAGGAAGCTACAAGTGTTACTGCAATGATGGTTATAAATTAGAAAATGGAGAGCGTTCTTTTCATCCAGATGAGGACATAGTTTCATGCAAAGGTGAGAGTCTTTGGATGCTGTTTTTGCTAGCAGATAAAATCAGATCTTACATGATACAGTAGTACCTGCTCCAACCTGTGCTTTTAAGTCTGCAGGGCAGAAGCTCTCTCTGTTTTTTTTCTTCTTGGGTTCAGTTTGTTCCAATGATGTCTGGATGGTAGAGTTGACACTGGCTATGATTTCTACAGGCTCTCAGCAGTGGTTCAGATCTGCAGGGTCAGAGAAGCTTAATAATGCCATGAAGGTGATGTGGTTAGTTTCTGAATAGGAAGGAAGTGTGGTATAATCCACTTGCTTATATAATCACACTGAATGAAGGGGAAGGGAAGAGAGGATAAATAGCTGGTAAGAGAGGTCAGATGAATGAAACAAGCCTAGGGAAGAGGAATAATAAAATAATAGTTTAGCTATTTATTACATACTGTGCCACCTGCATAAATAAACTGTTCTGTTTATCTTGCCATTAAAAAAAAAATCAATTTGAAACCATTCCTCCTTTCTTCTCTAGTATAGGTTTTCACAGATGCAAAGTGCTAGCAGTGTAAGCTGTAGCTGTCAGAGTATATAATGAACCCAGGCATCCCAGGTGGAAGGAACTGCCTCGATTATATCCAGCTCTCATTTCTGAATTATTGCAAGAACCATCAGTAAAGATCACTGTCAGTAGTTCGTCCAGTGTTTCCAACTGGAGTGGTCKGCTTCATTTTGCCGGAATTGCTGATAACCCTGCCTATCTCATTGACTTCCCCCTCCACTTGCTGTGGTAAAGTAGTGTGTCTGCACTGGCTGTTGCTTGTGGAGTCGGACAAGGGAGCCCTGTCAAGCAGCTGTGCTGAAGGAATGTAGCTTTTGTATGCAGGCTAGTTCACCGAGATGGAGGAATTGAGGGGCAGACCATTTCGTTTCAGCCTACCCGCAGTGCTTTACCTTTTCCCATGCACACGGAAATAAAGCTGTGCATTGGGGCCTGAAATTTTTCTCTGGTGTTGAAGGATCGTTCAGCCATTGCTGTAACGAGACTGGCACACACAAAGCACTATCACATTGCAGTATCTCCTCTTTGATGTTGTGAATGGCTCCGGCTGTATGTTAGTAAAGATGTAGCTCAGTAGCTGGATCACTGTGTTCCTCCAGCTGTGGCCAGTACAACTCTTCAACTCTAATTTTCTACCCCTTTGGCAACTCCTCATCAGATTGTGTGTATTTTGTGACGTGACCATCCAGTTCAGCTCATCTTAAAGGTCATGTGTTGTGGTTTTTGTACTGTGAGATCTTTTAACCCAATGTCTTTGCAGAAATTGGATGTGGTTCCCCTCCTGAAATGAAGCATGGCTACATTGTGGGGAACTACAGCTTGCTACCAGGAAGTGCGGTTCATTATGAATGTAAAGAAGGGTTTTACAGCAACGAGGGAAAGTCCTCATACTGCACTGCAAATGAAACTTGGGAACCTGCCACTTTAAGCTGTAAAGGTGAAAAGAGTCTTAAATCTTTCTTAAATTCTTCATTAAGGGGGTTTATGCATGGGGAAGTGTGTTTGTGAAAGACACTAGACTGTTTCCTCAATTCGAAGGATAATTTTTCAAGATCTGGCTATTTGCAAAAAAAGAAGAAAAGGACAGGTTATAAAATTGTGCCACCTCTTCTTGTTAGTGTTACACCGTTTTCGATGCCRGTCCTTGCATTTTTACAGACACTGCAGTGTGTCCATGTGCCTGTGAACCAAAGCCTAGAAAACAACTAGATTTCTGGARCATTTCATGGGAAAGGCCACTGAGTTGGAAGGCATCAGTGACCTCTCCTGAAAAGAACAATTTTTCTGACAGCTTGTGAAGTTTTTTCCTAARGTTGACTGTAGATGCAAAAAAGAGGCATCATACCACCCCTCATCTCTGGATAGTCTTCATGATTTTAAGAGAGTTTGTGCACGAGCAAACACTTTCATATCTCTGAAGTGTAAAGTTTCCCRTGAGCATCTTTAAAACTTGCACTTGCTTGAGTGTTCTAATCGCCCATTCTGTTGAAATATTACTGCTTACAAGTGCAGGATTTTGTGTTCCCATGAGTAGTTAGAAAGTCTGTATATTAGTTAAATATTAGTTAAACTTGAAGTGCTAACAGAAGCTACACTGTGTATAACAATTCTACAGGGGAGAATTGTCATCYTGAAAATTACCCCTTAGTGAGGAGAGTTCTGTCTCTCAAAATACAAAAGCCCTCTTGGTTTCTAATTCTTTCCCATCGTCTTTTTTCTTTTTTTTTTTCCTTTGAGAGTGGATAGAAATGTAATGTGTGTATGTGTGTCTATGGGAGGTGAATAAATGAGAATAAGGATGCTAAACCAGTGTGTTTGGGAAAAGTGAAATACTAAATGTCACTAGAAAATTCGTAAGAAAGAAAAGATAAAACAATTTAATACTAAATTATTGGCATCAAAAATAAAACAATTGAAATAACATTTTTCYCCAAAAATAAATAAAGGACAATGAATTTGAAAACAGAAAGGAAGTGCCCAAAGTCTCAAGAGGTCCCTAAAGAAAGCTTGTGGAATGCAGTCCTTGTGTGTTGTTGGTACATCTGTTTTATATTAATATTTTTCAGTAATTGCTTTTTCGTGTGATTTTTTTAATTCCTATGATCAAACAGTAGGTCAGGTTAGAGTTTCTGAGCACATCTCTCATGGTTAATTGAAATAAAATACATCAAACACCAAGAAACAGCCCATGAGTCTGAAATGACAAGCTTATTTGCCCTTTGTATTGCAAGCTCTTTTCCTGGATTTCGGTTAGGACTTCTCTTTTTGTAAAACCAGCAAGTCTGATTTTTTTTTTTAGTATTGGTAAAGGCACCTTCAAATAATTCTTTAAACTGAGAGTTTCCCTGATAAGTCTTTATTGCTAATCTAAGAATTTCTCCTGGCCAGGTGTAATGTCTTCTTTTTCAGGAAAATCAGTAAGTTTGTCTTGTTTTCCTTCCTGTGGTAATTTAGGAGTTTATTTTATATAGTCATGATGAAACTGGCCATTGAAGGTAGATCAAACTTGGTAAGATGTGTGACCTAACATCAGCGTAGTGTAAGTGGAGCAGATCCCCTTTTTTTTATTTAAATGCAAGTATATGGATGTAACATGTCTTTGAAGAGTAWAGCTTCCCTTGAATATTAATAAAAGAATTGTCTTGAGATGAAAAGTCAGATGGTTTAATGGGAAGATGTGATGTATGTGAAGAGGTGTAGTTAAACTGTTGAATGTGAGTGTTGTGTCATGGTAACATGAAAGCCTTTTAGATGGTTGCTTACCTTAGAAAATGGACATCATATCGAACAAATTGTTTTTTGTGCTACTTRACTTCTTTGTTTCATGCATTTGTAAATGACAACTCAGCATGTTTGTGAATAGAGCAACTATTACAATGCATTTTGAACACCATGTAGACTCTTGCTTTAACAGGAAGCTTTTGTTTTGTATGTGGTAACCTTTTCTATGGTTTTGCATTTCTCTGGTCCTTGTGCACTTTTTAAAACTTTGCTTCCTAAAGTCGGTTTCTGCTCATCTGCCTCCCTCTGACTGTTGCTCACTGCAAATGGTATAGAACCAGCTTGCCACCTGTACTCGGGTTTGTAAAAGCAGGAGAATCTTAAAGATTAAAAAAAAAAAAACAGGACATTTTATGTATACTAGCAGCTAGGCTGAGGAAGGAGTCACAGATATGGCATGCCATACTGAGAGAAAGGCAGAGAGAAGTCATTTTATTTGGAAGCAGCTCTGGAGTAGCTACAGCACTTTCAGTCATGGTGGGGATGTCACAGAGGACATGAGGGAGTGTTGGATTACCCCAGGAGAAGAGGGTTAGTTGATAACGATGAAGGAAATAGTCATGAGAGTGCAGCCATCATTACTTCTGCTGCTAACAAATTTATCTTCCTCTTTCTTCCTTTCCCTAGGTGTGGATTGTGGGGTTCCACCTTCTGTTTTAAATGCACATCCAGCATCTGTAAGCAGGACCACATACGGAAGTGAAGTTACTTACAATTGCATTCATGGTTACTTTATTGCAAGTGGCAATCAGACTGCAGTCTGCAATGCCAAAGGACAGTGGGATGGTACTGATTTGGTGTGCAAAGGTAAATCAAATCTGCCTTCAGATTTATTTAGCATAGATACTGTTTCAGCCACCATAATAAATAGCAGTCATCAAATAGAGACATCCTTTTTGGGCRTTCAGTTTATACAGTCTTCTGGCATATGAAGTTCAGTCACAAAACAAAAGCCATGTATTAAACAGGGGTGTTTTATCTGTGTTGCTAATGACGTTGCAATWAATTGTTAAAAGTAACATTCTAAGGACAAAATCCCAATGCATGTCAGGCATTGGGATTTCCATGAGATGAAAATTCAGCCTAAATTGCTGCCATTTTTCTARCTCGGTATCTGTTCTGTGGTTGAAGCCACTACCCAGAAATTGAACCACTATTAGCAGTTAGCATCCCCTTAAAATTCCCATATTCRGACAGTTTCCAGTTGCAAACTATGGTTGCTCAAGCATGCTATTGTTATTTGACCTGAGTCATAAATCCCTTTTGTTACTATGATTTGGAAGAACATAGCCTAACAAGTTCCTTGATAAGAAGAAACACAAAGGTACATTTAAAAAAAAGTATTTTGCCCAACARAATTTCTAGTGTATTGTTACTCTGAGCTCATATTATTAATTAATGTGACCTCAGGATAATTACAGTCTTTAGTCAGTTTTTACATTGGAACAACTTCACTTTTCCATTCACTGGATGCTTAATATCTTTTCACCTAGATCCAGCAGGGTCGAGTTGTCTGTTCCTTGCAATCAAATGTAATTTTTCTGAATGTGCCATGTCTATGTTACAACCACTCTCTACTTCTAGAATCTTCTTTAATAATCTTATTCTGGGCCACCAGTCTAAATAAAAGGTTTGCTATGTTACACAGAAACGTACTTCTGCATTTCTGCTTTTCAATCTGATTACAGGATGGCCATGGGCAGATAGCTGGAGTTAAGCATCAGTAATTTTTGTATCTCATCATACTGTCCTTCTRTAAGTTAGGGATATTCTTTGCCTGTGCATTAGTTATTCTAAAGCTTGTTCTGATGATTTATAATAGATACATACATTCATACACATTGGGATATGAAAAGGAAGGTAATCATGATGGTGAATGTATTGCCCATTGCAATATGTATGTTTAACTTTTCCTTTAAAGGTTGTACGGATCATGATTCTATACACTTTGTTTTTTACTCCTTTGTTTTCCTTTTTTTGAGTAGAATTTCAGAATCGCTTAAGATTATTTATTAAACAGTTTTAAAAGCACTTGTTTTCTGCATATAAGCTTTAGTGAAGGTAAGATTTTAATTCTTACATCTTTTACTTCTTATAAATGAAGTGATGCAGAATCTTTTATTGGGGTGTAACATTCATTGTGGATTTGAAAGGGAATTTCAACCCTAAATATTTGGGTTGAACATTGATTTGGTGTTCACTCTTTAGTCTTTTTAGTTCCCTAATTTTATTATGAAGCCCCTGAAAACAACTGAGCAAATGAATTAATTTATAAGTGCATTTCCCCAGCTTTCTAATTATCTCTAAAGTGGTCTGAATAATCCATCAAATTTTCTCCCAGAAGTGCTCTTTCTGCTTGTCCATAGCAGCTTCTCCTTTTTTCAAAGCTTAAACTAAATCCACTGGCAAAGGAACATAACCTTCTTGATGCTGTTCTTCCATGTCACTCCTTGGACCATGTGTCGTTTTTCAGATCTATTGTTACTAATGACAGGTAGAGTAAAGGAATAAATAGCATGTGGGGGATAAGAGAGTGTTGTGGGAAGATAAAGCCACTTGTAAAAATTTGCTTAGAGATCCTTGTTCTCCATTTCTAAACAGGACACTGTTTTATTTTATGGTTCATCATGAAAAATAAATGCCCCTCACTGCTAGAAGGTCTCCAGTCACAAAATTCTGGGTTCTAAATGGCTGGCCTGACTTCTAGAAATCCCTWGGAAGTGGAAAAAAGTGAAGTGTTACTTGCTGGAACAATTCRTCTCTCTTCCTTAAACACTTCGATATGCCTTGCCTGTTTTCATTTTCACGTTTTGTTATCCTGTTTTTCTGTTTCAGAAATAGACTGTGGCAAACCTTTGCTGATTCCACACACAGAAATGATCTGGCATAACTCTACCACTCTGTGGAGCAGAGCATACTATCAGTGTAAAGAAGGATATTATTTTAATGGAGACAGGAATTTTTCAGAATGCACAATAAATCAGTCATGGGAGAATATTACATACATATGCAAAGGTAAATATTACTGTAGGAAGTTGCTGTGGGGTGTGCTATTTAAATAGTTTCTCATTCCTGTTCTGAAGGTAGGAACAGGAGGAAGGATGAAGGCAAGAAATGGGTTTCTAATTTACGATGTAGGGAACATGGTGGTACTTTTGGATGGAAAGGTCACGGAAGAAAATGTTAACCGTGCAACAATTTCTAGTGGATGCTATGGATCTTTCTGTAGCTGTCTTGCTTTCTATTTCAAACAGAAAGGGACTAATGCAACTGGAGTTTCATTGCTGCACTGAGAATCTTCAGCTTTAAAAGTCAGGGGAACATCACCAGATGAGCAGAAGGCATTTAACAACATTTTGTCATGGGCCTAATGCTGTAAAGTGCACCGCGATGAAAGTAGGGGCAATGGAATTCAAAACTCCTTTTTCTTTTTTTTATTCTCTCATAATGCCCAAAGTAAAATTTGTTCATGGTTGCCTTTCCAGCCTAGATCTAGTTGTCTGAATTTCAGTCCAGAAGGATTTTTTTATAAAAGAACGAGTCCTGCAAAGGGAGATCTGTAATGAAGGTGTTGTCATACTGTGGGCTTGGAGACAGGATGTACTGACATTTTAATAATAGCAAAAAAATAGCAGATGTTGTGGACTATGGCTGTTGTGCTCCTTAGTGTTCTTCTGTGTCCTTAGAAAGAGGTGTCACAAGATGGCTCTACGACTGTCCATCTCTTGTTCTGAGACAGCAGTGCTGCCTTTTGCAGATGGTAATGTTCCTGTAGCTTTGTAACATCCAAATGTTTTTCAAAAGGACTGGAAGTGTGTCTTTGACTGCTACCACTTCACAGACTAAGCCTTTACACAGAGAGTTGCCACTTGATGCCTCTCTTGCCTCACTTGATGTCTTGAGCATTCACTGCAAATATAAAACATGTGACATCAACTAAAATGAGCATGCAGAAAAGCAGTTCTCTCACTTTTTACAGTGCCCTAATAAAAATGGAACTGCTGTTGTTAGCAGTCATAATTCATATTTCATTTAGGCAATTTGCMTAGTTGTACTTTCTGAATTGGTTTTGCAGCCAGCATTGTGTAGAGTGGCTAAGTTAATCAGGTGTGTCAGTCTTTGCAATGCTGAGAGTTCTGTCTTGAGCGCTCTGAAGCTTTGAACAGCCTGAACCTGGTAATCACAGGATTACCATGGATTTCAGCAAGAGCTTTGCCAGAAGCAAAAACGTAGACTCCAGCTCTAGCTGTTGGGTCAGAGGGCCAAAAAAGTCAGAGTTATGGTCAAATAGAATGGAAAAAAAAATTTAAAAAATAGCCTAACTAGTCCGGGCTCCTTTGAAGAAAAAAAAAAAGTCATGTATAGGAAATTAGTACAAAGGCCTTCAGCTTCTTAACTTCTACATTTTTTCACACTTATTAGAGGTAACAAATGACTTTCAAATGAAATGAAATTTATGTTTCAGTAATGATGCCTTTCAGATGTATATGATCTTAAGRGTGTGTGTAATTAATCAGTAATTCCCATTAAAATGAGAGGGAATCATGTACCATTCCAAAATAACTTATGATAGAAGTCGGAAAACCATTTGTCTTTTCGTACTGCCTGAAAAACCTCATTAGAAGTAAGGAAGTTAAGAATTTCCCCTGAGCATCTTCCCTTTGGCAAATAATCACTTCTTCATTTCTTAGGCAGTGATTGCTATGGAATGCCCTTTATTTGCATTGTCTGTTGCATTATCTGTTGGGGTATATAGTAAATGTGTATGTATGTGTATATATAAAAGTACATTTAATAGTAGCTGGTTTAAATATTAAAAAATTGCTTAACAAAATTAATTTTACTGAGAGGTGCTGATTGGATTAAGCCATCAGTAGTGAAGTCTGGCAATAGTCAGCTGAATTACAGTCTTCCTTTCCCAGTGCTTGATTTGTGTACGTAAACTCAAGAGACTAAAGTGCAGAGAACATACCAGCAATTAAATACCGGTTGTCCAGTATGCCCAACATGTGAGTCTGGACATCCTGTATAGCTTGTCCTGGAAGAACTTTTTTCCCCTGCGGAGTAGGAATGCATGGTTTCATTTATTTTCATTGCAGAAATGGTGTGCTGTTATTCCAGTCACATTGTGTTGAGCTCTGGTGGGATTTCATGGTAAATCTGGGAAGTTTTTTTCAGAGTGAAAACAAGATCCCCTTGTAGGAATAATGTTTCGGTTTGTTTCAGGGAGGGGCTTTGACTATGAAGCCCTATAGCATGCAGTGGTGGAATACAAGATAGCCTGAAACAAGAAGCTTGGATTTCCCATTGCGAGTTTCAGAGGAGAAATTGTCAACCTGACCTTTTTTGATAGTAATATTTATCTTTCTGAGAGAGGTTGTTCTGGGTGCGTGCTCAAAACGGGACATAAGGTAACATAAGGCTTACAGCTGCATTTTKTATTAAAGTGAAAAATATAAAATGAAGCCTTCCCACTCATGTTTTCTTTTTGAGTGGATTCCACAGATAAGGTTTTTTTTTTCAAATTTATCATGGCTGTAAGAAGGCCAGAAGAAAGATGATTTGCGCCTTGGCTATCTGAGAAGCTTGTTCCCAAACTTGCACTTGCAAATGGCACAGTGTGCAATGTATATCGTAAGCCATTACCAAATCCGTGAAGAGTATCGTTTTGAGAAGGGCAGGGAGAGGAAATGGAGGATGTCTGAAATGAAAGTGTGTAAATGAGTTGGTTTGTCTTTCATTGAGCTTGGATACAAATGTTTGATAGTAAAAGGTCAGGAAAGGCTAACATAGATGCTGAAGTAAAATCTTTTCCCCTTGTAATATGTGTAGATTGTGTATGTGCATGCATGTACGCACATACACATACAGACACGCAGAGCTTAACTTTTGAGAACTTCTTTCTTGGGCATCCAGGGAAAGTTAAGATGAATTATGGTGAATAGGGTGCTTATGGGGATCCCTTGCTCCTAATACCATGTGCAGCTCTGAAACTTTTTTGGTACTTTTTCCAATCTTCTTCACAGTTATGAAGGGGTCAGTTCATGCACAAAAGGGGCAGTGTCTGATGCAGTTTTCTGTGTTAATTGGACAATTGTTAGGGATATTTTGGAGGGAAGTAGACCCTTTACCTACTGCAGCTCTCTTCATCCTATTTGCGGAGTCCTCCCTTCTACTATTCATCAAGCTTTTTCCAATTTCCCAGTCCCAAGTCCTAGAGTTATCCTTGTCATAGAGAGCTTTTTCACAGTATCTGATCTATCCTTTCTGTAACAATTGGCTCTAGTCCCAGCTATAAGCACATAGGCTGGGCTGGCTGCTGCTCATTGTTCTGATCCTAGAAAACTCCTTCTCTATGTCTGTTTTCTCTGGAGATTGTTAGTATTCAGTGTGTTTAGCATCTGTTGATGTGGGTAGCAACAATATGGTCTCTTAAGAAAGAGAAACAGTTTGTCCAATTTCCTTATCTTTATCCAAGGAAAAAAAATACAAGTCTACATTAAAGAATAACGTCTCAGTATTTAAGTAAGTCTCCAGTTATATTATTAGAAATGCATTTATTAAAGTGTTTTTTGATGTATTAAGTGAAATATTGTCATTGCRAAAGATGCTACTGCTGCACATGGATGGGAAAAGTCCATGGATATGTAAAAAGGCTAGAGGAGGGAGTGAATCTGACCTGCGTGGAAAGGTAATGTGCATTATTGGTAAAGCATTCCAAAACTCAGGCAGTGGGAAATAGCTGTTGTAGTCAAAAGGGAAAGATGACCTCTCTGTCCCTTTAATGCTGAGTCTGTGACAGCACAGCAATCTTACTGGTCAGTTGTGAGAGCCTTCCAAAGTAGCGTTAGGCGGAAAGGGCTGTCAGCAGATTGTAGACTTCGCATGCATGGTGTATAGAGGAAAAGATGATCCGGTCCCAAAGTATTGTGAACCTGGAACTCAAATAGGGAAAAAGTCATTCTTCACACCAGTGCACATTCCGTCTGATCCTGAGCTTGGAGCTTCTGTGAGATAACCTTTTGTGTGCGTGCTCTTTTTTACGTTACCTCTTACTAAATGCAACGTGAACTGTCCATCTTTCACTAAAGGTTAATTTTCTGTTTCAGAATGCTTCATTTTTCTGTGTTGTGACTCCCCATCCACAAATAGAGTTTAGCTGCATGTTGTGACCTCTGGAGATTTTGTTGATATAATCATGTGGAACTTGGGTATTATGGTAGTGAGGAGTACCTTCAAAGCATCGAGAGAATAAGGTGTTAGTTGGTTTTGAGCCATTTCCCAGAAAATGGGTGTTGTACATCAGCACTGAAGATCCTAAYGGCTGAAGGGGATGGAGGATACTTGCTAAATAAATGCTTCAGATATATGAAGGTTTAGAAGGAAGAGTGGTTTGATGAGTCAGCCCAGAGAAAGCATAGAAGATTGTCTGCACTGTGCACTTTAAAACATTGCGGAAGAGGAAAAGAATACTTCCATAATGCAAAAAAAAACCTTGAAAAAAATCAAAAGCGAAATCTGAATCCAGTCTGGAATAAACAGAGCAGGATCATCCTTCAGGTGTCATTTAACTGTAGACCTATAGTAAAGATAATTTCCATGCAACTGAGAGGGTCTAGTTGCTCTCTTCTTAATCTAGAGTTGTTTTCCCTTTGCTTTCACTTTCCCTTCTTCTCCTATGCTTTATCCCCATTCCCAATGACTGGTTTCGCCTCTAGCTAGAATTCTCTGGGATGTCAGTTTTTACATCCTCACTTGTACAAGAAGAGATGATACAGAAAGGCAGCTGGAATGTTTCTGTGGTGGCAGCATCAGTAATTTCCACACAACAATGAATGGGTTAACTGTCACTCTCCTAATTTTTATTCCCAGCCATGTGTAAATAATTCATGTCAACAGTTGTGAGGTTAATAGAAAAGGTGTCACTCACATCTGTGGACATTGATTCAAAATCCATGGTTCTGTAGGAAAAAGAACCCTATCAAACAATTAGGATAATTATAGTCATCAGTGAAAAGGATCTGATTGGCCTGAGTTCTTGTAAAGGCCTAATTTGAAATCCAGACATCTGGTAATCTGGTAATTTCTTTAATTGGAAAAACACAGGTGGAGTCTGTGTTATGGGAGGTGCTACTTCTTAGATCGAAGTGATGCAACCCAGTGATAATTAAACAAAAAAAAGTGTAGCTTTTTGCAGGGCTATTTGGGCGTTTGTTTGTTTGTTTGAAACCGAATTAGTAATTACCCAGTTTGTGGTGGCAAATACCAGTCACCAGTCTCAGGAACCTCTTTCAGCTGGGGAGTAGATCATGGGCATTTCTAATCCCAGCCCATCTAATCCTGTCTAGTCTGACACCCTTGATTGATACATCTTTCCTATGTAAGTATGCTCACAATTGCATCTCTTACATTTTTGTCAGTCTGGTTCAATACATGAATTACTCTGCTCCTGATTGTCTCCTGGTAACATTTTTAGACCAAAGGAAGTAGTAAATCATTAGCTATCTGTCTGCTCCTTCCTGCATGACTCTCTCTGCCTACAGCTTTGCTGTTTCTTTGTGGAGCTCCTCTGTGTAAAGTTTGGGGTTGAAGGTGAAAACCTGCTGAAATTTTGCAATCCTAGTTAAACTGGAAGCAAGTATGTTGCTCAACATGTGAAAAACTCATAAAAACTTACCATGTTATCCTAAAAGGTATAAACACTGAAGATACATCTTTGTAAAATAAATTCCATGTATACTTGCGAAAGCTACTGTGCAAGAACAGTTTGCCTGTATGCTATGGAACAAGTGCCTTGAAACAGTCTGAGCAGAAGTTCTCTTTGAAGTGTTRTTTGCTCTCATTTCATTTCTGTTTCTGAACGTATGTGTGGTGCATGTTAGTAGCAGATGGCATTTGCAGCATCATTCACAGTTTTCACAGAATTGAACAGGCAAAACATACAAAGAAAGCTAATATTTGGATTTTTTCTTTCCCCTAAATTGCATGTATGTGTGGGGATTGGTGGGAAGAGCTCTCTAAGTAAATTTGCACATGTGGATGCTCTTTTAGCTACTTGCAGAAGATGAAATGTCAGATTGGAGCTGGTTCTATCTGCTTTCTGATGAATACTGTTTTTTCATGCAAGTTCAAAAATACTTCCCTGATAAGATGCATCTCGAGCTGAGGTCAGTGGTAGTCGAGTGCTCTTTCAGCTGAGGACTAGTGGATTGCATATGTGGAAGAAGTCGTGTGGTTTTAATGACTGTTTAGACATAGAGTTGTCTGTGTGTTACAGTTTTTTTCTAAATCAGCAAATAATAACACTGAGTACTGGGACCTGAACTTGCAGAGGCTGATAAGTAAAGGGTTAAGGTTGGTCCTCACAGCACAGGGTTAAGGCAGAAAAGCATGACAGTACAGGCTTTTATGCACTGGCTGTAATTACTATGAAGATTTTCCCACACACTCGAGCACAGAGAGAGGGCCTTGTTCCTAGCAGAGCTTTTAAAAATGAGTAAAGAAGACTTGAGACCGTCACTCCCTATTTTCCTTCTTAGAATTAATTTCTTTGGCTTTCATGGCATGATTTCTCTTCCTCTGACGCTCAGTGGTGCTGTTGAGTCACTTTGTTGCTTGCTTTTTGCACTCTCCCATTTGTGTTCCGTTTACCAGCACCTGTCTTTCCTGGCTGCTAACAGCCAGGTGCTGTTTGCATCTCTCTACCCTCTCCCAGATTGGCCTTTCAGTATTTGACTCCTCCAGGATCTTTTTCCGCCCTTCTCCTCTGGTCTCCAGGCATTTGCATATCATTTCTAGGACCCTTTCCCTTGGGATGGGAAGGAAATTGTGAGGGTAACCTGGAGTCAGTGGAGCAGCAGTGGCATCCAGTGGCTGCCTCGGTTAATCGCAAGTTGAAATTTCTAGTGCTGAAGTATGGGGAAATTGAGGAGTTTCACTTCTCCCATCTCATTCGTGAGTCTAAGTGAAAGCTGTTGATCAAAATCAGGTATGTTGAAGACCTGGATGCCACTGTCTGCTAAGACGTCACGCTGAGGCCAGGCATGTATAGTGTGTTTCACATTGGGAGTTCCCAATCTCTGGAAGTAACTGGCACCGTTAGATTTCACAGGAGAACTGATCTGTCAGGGAACCTGTTTCTCTCTCAGTGCAGGAACAGTTTTTTCAGAGATACCTTTGTGCTGTTATTGGATACTGTGTTTATGCTACTGGGATTAATGTTAAACCAAGCACTTACTGTACATTTGGTTATCCAAACAAAGAGCATGTGATCAGTAAAAGTAAGGGAGGAAAAGCAGTCTCCTCAGAAAGCCCAGGACTTTGTTGTGGTGTTCGCTCTGTGCGTGTTACAGCTTTTCATCCTCTTTCACTCCTACGCATTTAGAGTGGAAACTTTTGAGAAAAAGTCTGCCAGCTATTCTGTGGATGTATGGTAATTGCACAGTGGCCTTGTCCTTCTGAAAGTTCAGAAAACATGACAGAAAAAATGATGTAGTTACAGAAAAAAATGCTACTAGTTCTGCCTTCTTCCTTCCAAGGAGGCCACTGTATAAGATTTCTTTCCTTGCCTGAATACCTGGCATAATCACTTTTTTGTTGTTTGCCGCTTTGTTTGGCTTTGTTTTATTACTGAGTATTGTATAAACTCACTAATCAAGTGCCTGATTTTCTTGCTGAGCAGTCTCAGAGATTACTTTTTTTTCTTTCTTGTTATGCATTTTAATTCAGATCTCATGGATATGCAAACATTTTCCCTCTGGCTGTGCTCTAATGAGTCATTTTTGCCATCTGGTCTTTTAATAAAAATGTATGTGATTTAAAGAATACAACAGCTGAACATACTCTTTTGCTCTGTGTTGGTACAGAAGTCTTAATACTGTGGAGTTTCTAGACATTACTGTGAAATAGATAACAATAATAAGCAGCACTTAAATACCATTAATCACACAGCCATTTGTAAGGAAATTTGTTTTAGAGGATATGCAGATTAATCTCTTTTCTTCTGTTCTGTAGAAGAGGAAGCTTTCAAGAGCATTTCCATATTTAATGACAGTTTGGAATGGGGGAATTAAAATTAGTTGGGACATAAACTGGTGTAGTGAGTGAGGCATCTATTTGTTGAATATGTGGAGAGAAAACAGTTTTATAACAGTTTTAATAATCAAAAAAAAGAAAAGAAAAAGAAGATAAAGTGCTGCAAAATACATAAACAATTACACTTTAGTTCTAAATAACTGCCTACATATAGGAATTTTAGAGACTATTGATGTATTCATTTATTTCAGTGACAGCTTCATGTCCACGTGCTGCAAGGGGGCTCCTGTGAAATGGTAATGAAGTTTACATACGGAGGAAGAGTGCCCTGAGCTA
The DNA here is from genome assembly GCA_035582835.1 of Phoebastria nigripes. Taxonomy (NCBI): domain Eukaryota; kingdom Metazoa; phylum Chordata; class Aves; order Procellariiformes; family Diomedeidae; genus Phoebastria; species Phoebastria nigripes. The sequence goes on along the minus strand of JAYKAV010002814.1, from coordinate 629,565 downwards.
TGCTTGCTTTTACAGCAGGGCATTACACCAACTATTGTGTAAATATTTCTGAAGTATCTACCAAGGCTGTCCTATAAATCCCCTTCATTTTTYCAGCAGCTAGTAAGAGCTTTTCAGCTTAGAATCTATATGAGCTTGGATTTGTATGACCTTGGTCATGTAGTGAATGTAATAAGAAAATATGGTAGTAGGACAAAGGAATGACTATTTGAAGGCTGGTGGAGGAAAGAAGAGGAGCAAATATGTTCGCTGTCGATCTGAGTTGTGACCAGAAGGAGCTTTGTTCTTAGCTCTGGGAGGATACTTGATTATCTTGTCGTGTGAAGGCAACTGCTCCATGTGTGATGACAGCAGTGAGAGAACTGCCTAAAAAAAGAATGGATGAGTTGATCTTCCTGGCTGTGCTTTTTCTCTGAGGCATAAGCCAACTCTAGAAGTGTGTAAATTAACACAGGTATGTTAAGGGATGTATCTCTGGTTGCTACAGCTGTACTCCCTACGTGCTTAGTTCTTTGGGCTTCATTCTTTCAATCTAGTGTTTGTTCTGAAAAGTGTTTTACTGTGGCAGTGTAATTTAATTTTATTTATTATAAATCAAGGAAAAATGTTGACACCTCTTAAAAAGCAACCCAAACAAATAATGAACCAAAATATTCATTCAGCTACAAAAAAGCTCTTTTCGAATCTAATACAGAAGCTTTCTTAAAACGCTTCAATGCAGGTTGTTGTATTCAGGAGAGCATTTTTTTCTAAGTTTGTTGACTTACTGGTAGCCTCTTTTTCTTACAGACAGCTCTTTTAAATCTGCTTGACATTTTTATTTGCAGTTTAATGAGATGTCTAATCCATGAGATCCAATGGTCTACAAAGTCTTCAAGTTGATTTGCAAGTGGCTCATTCTTTAGAAGACAGACCTAACATTGCATGTCACGAGATACAGATGCTGGCACCCAAGTTCAAGGAGAATATAGAATGGGTGGCAGAAGTAGTGGAATTGGGGCATTGTTTATTGCTCTTCATTTTTGGTGGTGTAATACTGTCATAAGCACACTTTAATGAAAGACTTCGACCAGGAATACAGGAATACCTATACATGGTACAAGTTTAATGTATTATGACTAGGAGGAACGTCCGAAGCAGAGCAAAATGTCTTTTCTCATTGGCTCTTTTGCCTGGATTGGTCACCCGGTATGAAAGATTCTAGTCTTTAGTACAGTGTATACTGAAGATCCTTGCGTAAGAAACAGTGCTGTTGTATATGTATGCTTTTATATATAGGAACATATCAGCAGTCTGATGGAGTTAATGAGCTTCTTCCTTTGCTGTCAGGAAACTGTAATGTAGTTTTAATGTCCTCTTCAAGATCTGTAAAGTCATTACAATTAGCAAAGTATTTTGTTTTCATTAGTTATGGTGGTTTACGTAATGCTGGCTTTGTGTTTAAGGACTTCACAGTCATTAGCTCAGAACATGCTTCTTCAGTTAGCCTTGTATTTTAATTTTAGGAGCTGACACAGTTACGGGAAAACTTACTACCTAACTTCTGCCTACCTTGTTTTATTTTTCCTGTTTGAAAAAAAAAAAAAAAACAGAGAAAAAGGAAGAAATAAACAATTGCTCCAAAATATTAAGATTTGCATGAGAAGTAATAACTTTTTGTTCTGTGTTTATGTTTTTGCTCACAGAAGAGGAATTATTCAGTAATTTGTCCATATTCAATGAAACGTGTGTGAAGTGGCAAAGGAAAACTAGAAGACTGGGAGTGCAGGAAACGTACACAGTAAGTGGGGCAGTGTTTGAGATTGGGAGTAGCTTTGTCCTGGTTAATTCTGGTGAGTCAGCAGTGGAGATTTGTTTTGTGGGTTTTGTTTGTATGGTAATTTGTCTTGCTCTTCCCAGTGAACTGCCTAGGAACTTACAGGTGGCTGAGTTAGGAAAGAAACGAATCCCTGTCCTAAAGTTAGGTGAAAAACTCAAAAGCTGTTGGGGTCCCATTCCAGTAAATCACCTAAACATCTGCTTGAAACTGTAAGAAGCGTTTCAGCACAAGTTTATGTTTTAGTGCATTCTGTTGTAGAGCTCAAGGTCACATTGACATAGAAAACGTTGCAAAACTTGGGCTCTGTCCCTATCTGTGATGCAAACATTTCAAGTAAACAGTGTATCACTTGCAGATACTGGACGTAACTTGTTTTAGAAATGCAAAGTATATTGAAATACTGTGCCTTGCTCAAGAGATTCAGCCACCTTATATTTGAACATTTTAGAACTGTTTTTCATGGAAATTGAAAGTAACTGCTTTTTTTTTGCCATCTATAAACATAAGAATAAAAGTTAAGATACAAGTTCTCAGAAACAAATAGTTCAGTCAGTGTTATTGAAAGCCAAAACAACATGATAAGAATTCCCATGTTTTGAAAATGACAACATCCCAAGAAAGGTTGTTTTTTTGAGCATGAACAAATAGGGAAAAAAGAAAAAAGGGATTATTTAGGATCTCCAGGGTGGGTAAGTTAATGTGGAAAATATGTTTCAAGGTTGGGTGATAATTTTGGAAAATAACGTGTGTTTTTCCTCCTGTGTTATAAACCAATGTATTTTTAGTTTGAGTGCTTTTATTGAGCACTGCTGAGATGAAAAAAACAAGTTCCCAATTGCCCTAACAGTTCAAAACCAGTGCTTTTCATGTACCCAGTGGTAACTGGCAAGCTGTGGATCTCTGGTGTAATGTGCTCTGTGCATGTGCTTTTGCCTGAATTCAGCTATGTGCAAGACACTTTAGAATAGTCAAAACTGAGATGATGTAAGCATAGGGTGCATGCAGTAAAGTTCAGAACGCTGTCTGGACTGCCTTGACCTCAACTGGGTAAGTTTTGGCTGTCCCTTCATCTCATACAATCAACAGGTTTCTTTTTCACTGCACTGGGACAATCGTAGGGAAGATTGTCTTTTACTGTTGTTTGGCATTCAGTCTTACTACTGCTTCTGTAGGGCAAGGGGGAAAAACTAGAAAAAAGAAAAGTAAGTAGCAAGCAGATGTAGTTTCCATCTCTGTGCTGTAAACAAGAAAGAATATTTACTTACACCTTACTATTTGTGTTGGAGGTGTTCGTACGGTCCACGTTATAGATTCCTTCTATTTGTTGTAGAAGTATATGAAAAAACACTCATAATTTTAACAGCCAGAAGAAATTAAAGATCTAATTTATTAAGCCATCTTGTTGCACCAAAACAGTTAGTCACAAGCCTATTTTTTTGATTGAGCTGATATTCTAAAACAGATATAATCCTAGGTTCTCAAGGCTTAATTGAACTAGTATTCTGAATTTTGGAAAGCCACAACTAATTGCACCATCGTTTTTGTTAATCCTTCAATAGTTTCACATACTGGGCCAAAGATGGGATGAGAAGACGTTCTCAGAAGATGCAATATTTAACATCACTACAAGTGAAGATAATCCAAAGGTGTGTTTAGATCTCAACTCTGGCAGTAACTACGTGGTGAATATTACTACCATCTCTTCCACAAACATCACTGTCTCAGTTACAGTAGCAGTTCAAACAAAGGGTAGGTTGTGTTTTGTATTCTCTGTGGTTATGGAAGAACTTATTGTGCTGCAGAGTTCACTGTTTTGAGTCTAGCAGGCAGGATAACAGGCTGTCTCCTAGACGATATCATTCTTTATGCTGACTACACACATGTAACCACCATCGCATCCTCTTTTTCTGCAAGACGTTTTTCTTTCTGCTCACTGTGGCCATTGAATCTATGAGCAAACAGAGCAGTGGCAGTAAATGGCCCTTCAGAAAGATTTGGCAAACTTGCTTCTTCAGGATTTGTCTTCTGGCTGAGGCAGGATTGGTGCACTGGCATTCCTGGCTACATGCAGGAATTTCAGTCCATGGTACGGTGCTTATTGGTTTCCATTCCTTGCCTTGAAAACTGATCTCTGCCTGTGGGAAAATTCCCTGTTGCTGAGCTGTGTGATACTAATCTAAGTGATGTGAGCATTACAGATAATGTTCCTATGTTTAGCAGTGATGAGCAGTGTTCTGGCAGTTTGTCAGTAATTGTAGGGAAGGCATGTTCTAACAGCAGGTTTCTGTAGTATTTTGGTCATGGAAACTTTAAGCTTGCCTTCTGACATAATAATTCTGATGAGACAGACCTTGAGAATTAATTGCCTTTGGAATCCACAAAAATGCTTTTTCTCACATGCTTTTTCCTAAAGGGCATCAACTGTGACAAATTGTTCTATGATAACTTTATTTCCATCAGAAGGTCTGAACCCCTGGATCTTTCTGTCATTATAACCTCCTTAGGTCTGGATAAATAAACCCTATCTTGATTTCCTGAATAGCGTGCTTGGTATTTTCCGAAAGCCATTTTCTCTGGAAAATGTTCATGCTTTATTTACTGTGTTTGTTCATTCAAAAAGAAATGAGTTTCTACTCCTTCTCAAAAGAGAATTAAAATAAAAACCTTTTTTTTATTTTCAGCTACTCATACTCAATTAAGTTGAAGAAGGTGAAGTTTTTGTAATAAGTTTTTCCCTTTTTCGATTATCTCTACAGTAAAGGAAGCTTTCAATAATGTATTAATTTTTAATGATACCTGCTTGAAGTGGCGGAGAAGTGTCAGGGGAACTGATGTGGAAGACAGATACTCAGTAAGTGACAATCTGTATTTTAAATCTAGAAAACAATTTATATCAATCACTTATGTGAAAAAAAACCTGTGATTTTTCTAACACTCACTGCTAGCAGTGTTCCTCATTCTAATAATGTGTCTCATAAAAACCCAGGGAGTAAGCTTGCATAGCAAATTTCAAAAAAGAAAGAAACCACCATGCTCTTTTGTAGTCTCCTGTTTATTGCTTATTTTTTCCCCTGTTCTACTCTATTTTGCCTTCCCTATCTGTACTTTCAACTTTGTCATGTTCAGGCCTCAGACAACTCTGTTCCAGTTCCACAGAGTCAGTCCACTCTGCCTTGTGATATGCCTTCAATCTTCCCTTGTCCCAGCAAGGCATTTCTACATGAACTATCTCTGCCAGGACTCTTGACCACCTGCTGTTGTCTCAAATTTCCATGTGCTAAGAGGTGCTCGGAGATTATCTAAAGGCGTAGGATCTATTTAAAGGAAAATTAGCACATGATTAAAATACAGCAAGCATTTTAGTTTTCATTAACAGAGCAGTGATCAGGAGAGGCCTTAAGTTAATAACTTCATCATCATTTGGGACATCAACAGCAAAACAAACATACACAAAATCCAACTGAAACAAACAAACAAAAAAATGGGTCTGTAAATTTGCCTGGAAACATAGCTGTCTGTAGGCAGATCGTGGAAGGGTACTTGGCATTTTGACATAGGTCAAAATGACTTGATTTTGACTTGATCCTGAGGGTCAAACCAGAGAGGTGTTCCTGTGAGCTTACTTTTATAACTCATCACTTTCCAGCATGAGGGTATACTACAATGGAAGTGCACTATTGCTGGAAGCCTATATGTTAACAGGAAATCAAGGCTTGGGGGAAATTACAGTGCTAATAAAAAAGAGGATAGACTAGGAGGAGGGGAAGTGAAAGAACTAGGACAATGTCAGAGCTGGTCAAGAGGGACTGTAATTCCTGCAAATTTTGGAAGCATTTGAATTTGAATAACTGTCAGTGCCAACATTTTTGGCACTCAGTATGCAGTGATGTGTTTTTCTGCTATTTCTTGTAATTTAGAGCATGACGTGACTTTCCATGCCATGATTGTTTGGTTACAGTTTCATGTGCAAGGCCAGCGTTGGTATCAGAAGGAGTTCTTTCATGAAATGATCTTCAACCTTACCACACACAAGCAGGCTCCAGAAGTTTGTTTCGATTTGCAGCCAGGCACCAATTACTCTGTTAATATTTCCATGGTAGCTTTGAATTTTTCACTGCTCGTTTCCATGACAACACAAATCACAGGTAGGTCCTGCCATTTATTTTACATATTTACAAAAGCACCTATTGGGTGCAAGAGGCTCAAGTGAAACAGCATTGTTGATCTCGGTGTTGTATGGTGCGTTGTCAAAGTGCTCTTTCCGTGCTCAGAATTGTTCATTGTTGTTTGTTTTCACAGATTTCATAGGGTTGATATTCCAGCAGCAGAAGAGGGAGAGAAATGGGAGTACAGTGTTTTGAAGAGTCATTTTGGCACAGCAGGGAAAAGATAGTTTGGTGGGTTAGACACAAGATTGGTATCTGGGGGACCTGGGTTAAATTCCCTGCCTTATTAGAGGCTAAGTCACTTTTTCAGTTCAAGTTCTCTCCACTGTGAAGTGGAGATAATAGCACAACTGCACTTCGTATGGGTATTTGTGACAACAGGTATCACTGGAGTCTGCAAGAATCCAAAGTGCAGAGAGTCCTGCAAGTACCTCAGACACATACCTTCATCTCTAAGCGGTAGAGTACAAAACATAAAAGGCATTTGAGCAAATAAGGTTCTGTAGGGAGAGTCTTGGCTTTGCTGTTTTGCAAGATATTTGTATGGCACTAAAATGCTGTGATAAACAACATCTGTCATTTTTTAGCTCATTTTTTGTTTAGAACAGTTTTGCACCATCCCTATACTGTCAGGCTTTCTGTATTAGGTTATTACTGTTACACTGTGCAGTGTTTGGTGCTGGTATCATTCTTCCTGTTGGGGCCACGAATTGGAATAGGTAAGAAACATGAAAGTTCTCTGGGTGTCTGTAACTCTGTTCAGCCACTAGATGGAACCACTTATCTTCTGACTGCTTATGAAGAACTGGGGCTTTGGGGTGGTTTTGAAATTGATAATATTACAATATTTTTAATAGTAAATCTAAGGTTTTTAAGCTTCATGAAAGGCAAAACATCTCCGGTTTCCTAGAGCTACTGTTGAGGATATACAATGACCTGGATATTTTTTTTTTTTTTTAATGAAATTACAGTGATGAATTGATAATTCATTTTCAGACGTTTCCTAGCTGTCACTCACAAGTAGTGTCCATGAGTTCATGAGTACATATAGCTCTGTAAAAACTAATAAGCTGTCTCAGAATTCGGTTGACTGAGGTAGTTTTTGAATACATGCTCAGACTAAAGGCGTAGCTCTTTACTCTGTCATCCTGTGATATTTCCTAAACTCTGCAGGATTGCATCAGGTCACTTACTCAGCAGAGCTCTAGAGAACACTCTGCAGCAGGTGCTGTGTGAAGTGGTATTTGTGCCTTGGCAGCTGGTATGTTTTCCTCTCCACTGAGTTAGTGCTTAACAAATGCACATGCATAGCCCCAGAAAAGGTCTTTGCGTAAAAGTTAGGTCATTTCCATTTTGAAAGAAGATCCTGCTACACAAGCCATTTTATATCTGGTAGTTACTTTTTTCAGTGAGCAATAAAAGGTAGGTGTTGCTTTGTCATTAGGAATCTTCATCCAAAACTTGCCATGCGAACATATTGTGCTTTTTTTAATTGAAGCCAAAAAATAAAAGTAGGTCTTTTGCAGTTGAAATTCAGTGAAAATTAAAAAGCCAACAGTGATCATGCTGCAAAGCTTACCAAATAATGAGAATTTAAACAACATGTTAAATATGTTGCTATTTCAGCTTATCTGAGATGAAAAGGATACAGTTAAAATAATTCTTCTGGCAGTGTCCCTTTGACTTCTGTGCCTTATGTTTCGGGAATTGCGTTATCTGTACAAGCAGCTTCATTTTATATAAAACTATAATTTTAGAGTAGGTGTGTAATTTGCTTCTTTATTTGTCCAGTTATTTTGTAATCATGTACGTTGTTAAACCAGACGGTTGTGTTTCCACGGTGGGTGGAACGATCTCAATTTATCTGCCAGCTTAAGTCTGAAAAGTGTTTCTTGGCTCTGGTGGTTTTCTGGCTAAATGGTACTGTATAAATGCAAGATATGCCTTAAGCACAGAGGCTCTAAGGAAGCTGACACTTACAAAAGTGTTTTGCTGTTAATGTGCTGGAGGTGGCCTCATTTGTTGCTAAGGTTTCATATGGTATCCTTTAACAAATGCACAGTCAGTGGGTCTGTTTCCTCAGCTGGGGGCAAATCCAGATGTTGTATCTTCTTGACTTCCACACACCTCCCGCATTTTGAGAGTTTGGGAAATCTTAACGGTGGAGTTTCAACTACTGTGAAGAGACATGTCCCAGACGGTTGGCTGAACACTGCCTAACAGACTTAACTTCCTGACAAGGATAGTCATCTGTGTAAATTCTTACAGGCTGTTGCAGAATACAATAAGCATGTAAATGCTAGTGATAAGTTTGGGTCTTTTTTCAAAAAGGAAGATTTGTAAATGCATGTAAAGAAAGCTACTTCTATATCCTGAATATCTATATCTATATTTATATCTAGATATCTCCTGAATGAGGGTATATTATATCCACAGTATTTCTAAAGAAAAAAAGCAAGAACTTGGGACTTAGAAGCTTGCTTTTCTCCCTGGCAAGTAGCATCCTTTAAAAATAGTTCTGTGCTGAGCACAAAGTTGCTTTTGCCCATCATCTTGTGGATGGTAAATATAGTCTAGCAAATGCTTCATGGATCATTGAAATTCTGCTCCTTTCATACTTCCAGTAACAGGCATCTTGCACAGTCTTTTATGTCGTCTTAGCGTATTTTAGACAAGCTCTCAGCATCTGTCTACTTGAGATAGGAAATTGAGTTGATTATGAAAAATGATTAGGCAGTGATTATATTGTAGTTGTAAAAAGATGGTAGCAAGATTGTCTTTTAAGCAAGAAGGGAGTTCATGTCTGTTTCCAAGGAAGGAAAGGAGTGTCTTGTTGGGATTACACTACTTACACGTGGCTCTGTTCCTTTTCCTTTTTGAAGATCATTTATTAAGGCATGCTCAGACAAGGCATTGTTCTTAATTCACATATGAACTTAAGACAACTGAATTTTGTAACCACTTTCAAGTGTTTGAAAAACAGAATAATAGAAAAAGAGCTAATGCTTTTGCTTCTAATATCCTAAATAAGAGTAACTTCTTCAGTTGAGCCACATTAAAATGCTATTCATATTTGAATCTGTTTGCAAGCTTTGCTTTGGGATAGATTCTTTATGATGGATGTGACAAAATTGTGGTCTTTGGGAAGTTCATGCATGCCTACTTATTTACAGTGTCTGGCTAGCTTTTTTTAGCTTAGAGCAGACCACTGTGACCTAAGACATCGTACTGATAAGACAGAAAATTATCTGGACACTAGAAATAGATCTTTTGTGCCTGAATTACTGGATTACATTTCCTTTTTGTAAAATAATTCATATTAGATTCAATGATGATTTCCCATTATTCTTCCTCCTCTCGATTTTTTGCTTAGAATCAAGGTGTATTTTGAGTTTGTTCTATGCTTACTGTTCACACATGCTGCCATTTCTTACATATTTGTACATGCACTTTCCAGTGGGTTTGGGTAGGTTTGACCTTAAGCCTGTGTACCTCAGACAGTTGTAGTAGTTCCTATGTTTCTCAGCTGCTATTCTTTTTGTTTTAGTCCAGGGTATACCTGCAGACCACATACTCTTGTGTGTGTGTATCCTTTCTCTCTTCCTATGAACGTGTAAGTCAGAAAGTAGACTCACAAGCAGGGAGTCTACTGTCAAGTGACTTGAATTAGGAGAATAAGTTCCATCAGATACTAAGTATAATCTTCTAGAGCCCTGCACTTTCATCTCGGTATGCAGAGTCTACTCCTGTACTACCCCTGCACTTCGTTTCGGTATGTGAAAAATGTCCTACATTACAGGTCAGGTTGTGATGTCTAATTTGTTTGCCCACCCATGGGTGTACACACACACATAAAAGATAACATTATTGTTCTGCTCTATTATGTGATGGAAAAGGTTTACGCTCATTCTTTCATAAAGGGACTGCTTTAAGGTCTGGAAAAGGAGGGAAAAACCAAATCTACTTTCCACTGAGGAAGTGAAAGACTGTTGGAGATGTGGTGATCTGATAGCTCTTACTCTGACAGCACATCATGTACCTCCAGAGAGACAGTCCATTACAGTGTGCAGCTTCAGAGCATGAGTATTGCAAAGAAGGGAGTTTCTGATTTATGTAATGGGGAAAGGGGAGTGATTAAAACCTGAGCATTTTTTTTTTTAACGTAGGGAGAAAATTAGCTGCCAATCCTGTAAACACTTTCATACATGTGTTCATGCATGCACTTTGTATTTTTATGCAGAGACTATTCAAATGCATGATATTTAAGTTCATGTGAACTCCACTTCTCTGTTATTTTTCTGACCTCCTTCATAGCAAGAATTTTTTCATAAATATTTGTGAAGTCATGATCATTCTGATCACCTCTATCATTCTGTTTACAAGCACTTGATATAGGTGGCACAATCTATACTTTATAGCCAGTGCTTTATATGCTGAACAAAATTCTTTGCTTTTTCAGTCTTTTCCATCTGTGTGAACTGAGGGTTCTTTAGTATTGCTTCAGGCAGTCCTTTACAAATTTATATAGTGATGTATCTGCATCAGCCTTTATGTTGTCCTCAACTAGTTAGTGTAATTAGCATTAAGTAAAATGAATGAAATGCAAAATGGAAAAAACCAATACAAGAATAGGCTACAATGGGGAGGAAGATAGATTGTAAGCTCTTTCCAGCTATGAATTTATACATGAAAAGGTCACACATACACCCTGCTAGTATTTCCATTTTAAAGAAGATTTAAATGATCCCTTTCTGTAGATGTGGTCTTGATTTATTCAACTGCCTTCCTTCCATCCCTTCTTTAAGTAATGTCTTTCTCCAAGTTAAAAATCTCTTCTCACTCTTTTGCTCTAAAGCAATTATACTGTAATATGTACAGTAAACTTAATTACTCTTCAGACAGTAATGCAAATGGTAAAAAACCTTTTCTGTTGTATGAATATCTCTACCTTTTTTTTTTTTTTTTTTTTTTTTTTTTTTTTTAGCTTTTTTTTTTTTTTTTTTTTTTTAAAATTCAGAAAAAAACTTTTTGGACATAAAGCCCTCAAATAACCATTACAAAAATCCCTTGTTTGTAGGAAATGAAGATCGTGCAAATGGTGTTATTTCAGCAAAGGGTTGTTTCAGTTAGAACTTGGCCTTAAGAGGAATCTTTGATTTGACTTCCCTGAACTTAGGAAGAGTTGCCATCTGGTTTTGGACTTTCTGGTTCAATTCCATGACTATTTTTAAAGCTTTATCATTAGCACAAAATGATGAAGGCAAGCTGTAAAGAGGGCTATGCTGGCACCAAGCAAAGGTTTTTTATAAGGTACAAATCATTCAGTTTAACAGGTTTTGTGCATATCCATGCATAGGGTAGGATAGAAATGGATTTGTGCATTCGTTTTTGATGTGTCTGTGTATAGGAAACTTACAACCTTTCTTGCCTGCATTATATATCCAAAGGAAAGTAGCACAGCGTTGTCGCAGAGTTACAGCTTCAGAGCTGTACAAAAGGTCAGATGACAGGAAAGGCATTGAATGTTCCTGTTATCACTACTGGAGAGTGTCATAAATGGGCCATGTTCCTTGTATGGTGGCAGTTTGCCTCTGAAGTCCTAGCACTGCAGCAGTAAACAGTACTGGCAAAACCCAGGGCTTTAAAACAAGAAGTGAACAGCTCATTTCTAGGATTAAAAAAAGAAATGTAGCTGTTCCATTGTGAAATGCTTTCATGATAACTAATAGTGAACTGCTTCCAACATGCTAGCTTTTTCTGAAGAGCATGATTACAGTATAACACCAAGCAGGCTTTTGCTCCAGCGTTGAGGTATGTGCTGTTTGCCTGTGCTGTTGCAATGATAGGCACTTCCTGGCGTGCACTTCTTTCCTGTAGCGTGCCTTCATGTTCAGAGGGAGGTTCAGTGGATGGATTTTTATTGTAGAAAATGAGCCTGAATATGAAATGTCCAAGCGTTAGTAACATAGCACTGCTATGACAAGGAAGTGCTTATAGTAGGACTATCTCTGGATATACTTGCATTTCTTGCTATGTTATTCTGCATTTTCCTGGTGCTGCTACAGATATGTTAGTCTGTTCTGCTGGTGAAGAGTTAAAAAAAAAAAAACACCCAACAAAAACCTTTAACAAAGGCAAGGTGCTAACAGCACCTGAACAGACTGGAGGATCTTGCTTTCCTCTCACAGCCCACCTAGTGCAAGTCCTCCTTTCTCCATAGCATTCCCCCTTTCCCTCCACCTGTTCTAGATGGTATTAAGTCAGTATTTTTTCCATGTGGTTTTTAAATCCAGAAATTATGATGACCTCACAGCAGACTTTTTTTTTTTTTTTTTTTTTTTTTTTTTTTTTTTTTTTTTTTTTTTTTTTTTTTTTTTTTTTAAAATGTTAAAATTCTGGAAAGGTTCTTCTTTTAATAAAAGTTTGTGGTGGCCAAATACTGCATATGGAATAACTCCTTCAGAGTTTCCTTTCTGGTCAATGAAGCAAAAATGAAATCCATTCCTTTCATTTATTATTGTCATCATCGTTATTATTATCATCATTTTTATTATTATTACTACTTCACATTGTTGCAAGTTGTTCACTTTTCTTATTAAAAGAGGCAGATTATCTTTGGTGTGCTTGATGTTTATAGTAATTAGTATTTCTTACCAGCAACTAAAAATGGCAGACAACTCCAAGCTTTAAAAGCACTGTGTGTTTTTTCAGATTTTTCTCTCTTTTGCCCACTTACTAGGGCTGTCAGTGCTGGATGGCTATTTATTTTCATGTTTTGCATTTTTCATGTCAAAACATAGAAAATAAAAAAAATGTAATTGTTATGAACTTAGTCGGCTGTCTTTTTGTCCCGTTTCCCCTTGCACTGCTTGTCTGGAAAAAAGATGCAAAACTGTTGCATGCAATGCACATTCTGGCTGGCATTAAAGAAGAAATTCCCAAGTTTTTCATGGAAATTGGAAAATTCTCAAGAGAAATTAATAATAGTGTCTCCTGGTGGTATTGGATGCCAAAGGAAAGGAAGATAGGAGAACTGTACCAGATGAATCTACCCTGACAGATACATTTTCCTGACACTGTCCACTGGCAATGTCTGCGCTGAGGAACCACTGAAGTTAAGGGAGGGTTTGCAGTTCTCAAGTTCTGTTTGCTTAGGTTTGCAAGGTGCAAAGGACATAAAGGTTGACTGTCAAATACTATTTGTTCATTTATTTTGTTCAGATAGAAATACTGTCTATACATTTTACAATATCTGCAGTTGCAGAAGTATTGAAAAGACCCTCCGAAGTAAAGACCATTTCCTGTTCTTGCAGGCAGCCGTGCAATACACTTCATTAACTCAGAAAACTATCTGAAGGGGTTTTCTGCCCTGTATCTGCTAGAGGGAAGCCACTGTAGAGCGTTAAGGCTTTACTAGATGCAAATCTTATTTATTCTCATTTCAATCCTAAACATGCGTAGCTGGTTTCTTCACTGGTAGTTCACCATAGCCTGGTTTTGAAGAGGACCTGGTAAATGGAACTACCAGAGCAATCCATTTGGCTAGGTAAGCTTTCAGGAGGTTCACTTGGGGATGATTTTTGCCAAGGCCAAGGTAGGGTTTTTCTTGCTAGGGATGCTTGTATGGCCTGTTGTCTTTATTTTGGGCATACTGTGCTTAAGTTGTTCCTTTCCCATGTTTCATCTGTTTAAAGCAGAGATCATGTAGGCTTTCAGATTTCTTTTTCATAGGCTACAAAGACAAGTTTTTGGTTCCCTTTTTGTTCTGAAAAGACAATTTCTTCTTTATTTGGATCTTTCTTGTAGTCATCCTCTGCACTGGTTTCACTTAGCTCTGTTGGACTGATTGGAACTTCAGACACTGTGAAATGATCACACCGGTGCCTCTTGTACCTTTGGTGGTACTATTCTAGTGTTACAGAAATCTGTTTCTTATGCTTTTTACAGCAGCCTTTTCCTTTTTTTTTTCCTGTTATCATTTTGGTGACTAACACTCATTCTGAGATGTACTAATACGCTCTTCCTACTACTCAAAGGAACTTAGAATATATAGCAAAAAATTCTTGTTAGTAGCTCCAAGTATATCACCTTGTATTTTACACTGCTGAATTTCATCCCATTTCTGCAAAACAACAGCTGTAAAGGTGATTCAGTTCTTCTTGTGTAATGTCTCCATACTGCTGTTGTTTTACACTGTCTGACATTGTTTGAGCAGCAGAATTCATCTGTGTGCACCTGGATTTTGCACCATGATTGTTAACAAAATGCCAGACTTAGTACTTACTCTGTTTAGTCTTGGAGGAATTCCTCTAATAACCCTCCTGTACCCCAGTACTTCTGCTTCCATGCTGTATTTTGCTAGCTCCCTATTTACCAGTTATTTACGCACTTTACAGTTTTTCTGCCAAGCCTCATTTTCTCCTGTTGAACTAATGATTTTCTATGTTTCAACATATATGTGCAGCTGTCTGTATTCCAGCTGTTTCAAAAATCCATGCACCTCAGCAAGATTTTGCCTGATGTGACTTACCTTCGGCAAATTTGTATTGGTTTCCTTTTGTTTGTCTCCGTGACATTGATTATTCTTTCTAATGGTGCTCTGAAGCCTTGGTTTTCTGTATATAAGCACTGCATTTGTTACTAGATACCACATCAGAAGCTTGATAGACCAGTTTTCAAACAGCCTAGTCATACCTGTAAATGTCTGTGCTAGTTCTTTCAGACTTGTGGGGTAGATAGTATCCATGCTTCACACTCTGCCCCCTCAGTTGTGCACACTGAAGCTCTTTTCATTTTTGCTTCCAGGCTGATAGTGGTAATTTCCACAACCACAGCACCAGTCTCTGTCAGTGTGCAGCTGTCATCACTGCCATTGAAATTAGAGGCAGAAGTGTTTGTTCAGTTCTGGCCTTGATGCAAATTCCTGCTAAAACAAATTAGAGCTCTGTACCCATATTGAAATCCAATTTAAGGGGCTGGATATTGCTAGCTGACTGTGAGCAGTAACTAAGGAAGTTGCCTTCTTGAAAGTGCTTTTGGTGCTGATAGATTCTCCTTTATTCATACCATTTTATTTCATGTGGTGGGCTGTGTGCCCGGAGTTTTGTCTTTTTCTTCTCCTTGACCGTTTCAGTTAGTCTAATAAATAACACTGCTTCTTCCAACAAATCTTTCCTGTCTCATTTCTCTGTAGTCTACCATTGGTTTTGGGCATCTCTGTTTTTCCCAGCTAGCAGGTATACTTCAATACAGGGGTTTGAGTTGGGGCTGCCATGCCATCATGCTCGTATTTGCTCTGTGTTTTTCTTGACCAGACTATTATGTTGCCTGCAGGCTTTAGCCATCAGGGGTTTGACAGTTAACAGAGGAAGTTTTGGGGGAAAAATAGCTAGGAACCCTCATGCCTGAAATATTTCTAAAACATCTCTGAAGCACTGGTATTTGTTTAATTTTTAGATCCCCCTTTCCCAGATGTAGAATTTGTTGCAGTAAAAGGTTCTGCACCCTTGCTCAGACTCCGGAAAGCAGAAGATCGAAATGGACCGATCAGGTTTGTCTCTGTGCACTCTTCACCCTTTCAAAAAACATTCTGCAGATTTGTGTTACTTACATATTGGAACTTTGTGTGGGGGTTAGATTATTTTTGTTAGCAATGGGAGAAAACTTAAGCTGTAACTCCCAGTTTCTCCTCCCTTAGCACAGTAATACTTGGCTTCAGACTCTTCCCTGCTTTCTGGAACAAAATTCTGTTTTTGATAATTCTGAGTTTTCACTGTTGGTTTTGGTGGTTTTTTTTCCTTTATCCACAGTGAAGTCACACTAGATTTTTATTGATGGATCCAAGCACAGCTCTAGCCGTGTGATTTTTCTTTTCCAACAAACTCATGCAGCCAGTACGTTTTTTTTTCCTGGGAGCCAGAGGAAATGGTGAACAATGTCTGTATTTATGCATATTCTGAAGTAGTGTTTTCATATTAGTGTATTACTACCGAAATATATTTCTAGAGAAAAAGGATTTACACCTTACTAAGTACTGTTTGTGATAGAAGGAAAAGATAATTGTAACTCAACATTACAGTAAAGCAGAAAATATTTGAAAGCTAGTAACATTTCAGGAAATGACTAGTGTAACAGCCCTAGTAATTAGTCTTCCTATGATTGGATACCATAGACTAAACATTGTTTTGAGAGGTCTGAAGACAGATTTGAATAATTTTTTACAAATGGTATCTGTCCTCTCCTTCTTTAAACAGAAAAAGTCTTGTTTCTGGGAAATTATGAATCATTTTTAGAGGCCAATGATGTATTGTTTCGTAGGTGAGCTTATGTGTTAGATGAGAGGAGCAAGAGGTAGCCTGCAATAACTCAGTTTGATGCTCTTCTGAACATGAATAAACATGTAAAGTTAATGTGCATGTGATGAGGAGAACCAGCTCTCAACTGTGCATGCAGTGCTTTTGGTTTAAAACGCAATGGAACACCCACACAGAGAAATACTTAGTATAAGAAGCGTTCATATTGGACATAGATAATAAAAAGCCRTTAAGGGGCTACAAATAGAAAAGACAATGTGAATTAATGAATGTCTGATGCTTAGTACATTGAAGTGAGGGCTAATGTTTACTTTTTTTGTTTCACTCTAGTCTTTATCAAGTGATTGTGCTTCCTCTGGGTTTGCAAAGCACTTTTATTTGTGACTCCTTTGCTGCTGCAACTTTCTTTAGTAACACCACTGACGTTAAAGGATATGTGGCGGCTGAATTTCAGGCGAAGGATGTTGCTGATAACATGTCAATTGCTCTTGGAGACAGACATTACTACGGGAAGTTTTATAATGCTCCTTTAAAGCTGGGAGAAGAGTATTGTGTTTTTTTGAGAATAATAAGTGAGTGGAATAAGGTAATGGATGTTTTAAAACCTTTTCTTTACACCTGTTGAATGAAATGCTGCTGGGGAAAAAAGAGGAAAATGTTAGCTTTGTGTTAAATTTTTTATGATGTTACAAGGATCTGTTAGTTGAGAGAATTAGATTAGATCTGAAGCTCTTTAAATAACTCTTGTAATTCCTTACAGGTATTTATGTCATTGTAATGTTGGAGCAACTCTGGATGCCAAAAGGCAAACAATGGAAAAAACTAAAAATGAAGGGCCATCACTGCCCTCAGTAATTGAGGGTGTCTTTATTGGGCCAGAATTAAGTGAAAGAGATTAGTATGAGAATCTGAAAATTACTCCTTAGCAATGAAAAATTCACCCATTTTAATTTTTAATGGAATGTTTTATAGCAAAATATTCCAGTTCTCCAAATCACAAGGAAAAATATATTTTATAACGTATGTTACCTTCCACATAGCAATGAATGTCAACTCCAGCTCCCTTGGGAAAGCCTTGTGGAAAAAGGTGTACTTGCATGAATTTTTTGTCATTTTAAAGTAAATAATGTAATTTAATTAGAAACAAAAAGTTTCTAAAATGTACATCTCAGCTGTTTCGTGCTCCAGTGTCTTGCTTCCCATGATGCCACTAGTTTTCCAGGGGTCAACAGCTTGTAATTTTTTCATAATGTAAGTCTCAGCAGTAGGAAGTTTTTCTCATATGGGCCAGGTGATAGACTTTTCATGTGCATACAGTTCCTGAATGTCAAAGGTAAAACCAGAACAAAGCAACCCCTACTAAAGAAAAAAAACACCTAAACACTGCCTCACCCTGCCACCCAAAAAAATTACAGTAGAGTTTTAGGGCTTTGTGTATACAGCACGAAGCAAGGAGGCATGCAAAACCTGATCTGTGAGTCACTTGTAAATAATTCTCTACAATTTTGGAAGCCTACACTCAAATCTCAATAAGTTAAAACAGCTTCTACTAAGAAATGTAACTCTGCCTCAGTCCAAAGCGAGTGAAATAAAACAAGTACATGTAATAGCTGTTACTGGTATCTACTAATCTGTGCAGCATATGTTTTGTGTGGCATCTACTTTAACAATAGTCTAAGAAGTTTTTATAGCACAGATAAAGTGGTTTCTGATCCTGATACAAGTCTGTTGTTTGTCATGAATTTTTAATTAATTGTGTGAGCAATAAGTACGGAAATGACATTTGAAGGCATTCAGTTCATAAATAATGTTAAGTTAGCCGAAAATATCCTGGAATTTGGACAACAAACTGTATTTTTTTAGAAAAATTTACTCTGTGGAGCAGGATTGTTAATGAGTCAAATGTATACAGGTTTAGCCTCTTTAAGCACTCTAAATACATCCTTGAACTCATTTTATGTATCCTTGGGTTTTATGCATTGTTTTCCCTAGCTCTTTCCCTTCAATATTTTCTGATACTGGGGAACACTTCCTATTGTTATTTGTGTTGAGGCTTTTCTTGCACAGAACAGTGCAGGTTGCTAATGCGTCTCTGCCAGCTGTTCGTTCAACTGCTTCTAAATTACATTATTCTTTCTCTTTCATATAGATCGTTTCCTGATGTTTCATCTCTAGCATTGCCAGATGTATTTTCTAGGCCACTGATTTAATGGAATATTATTACTGTTATTTGTAGAAGTCACTCTTCACTTCCTTCCATTTAGAATGCATCAGGTCCTTAATACACATTTTCCTGTATGGCTTTGGTTACTTGATGAAGTACACAAAGTTACATACAACATTTATAAGTCATTATTAGGATTGCAAATACCAAACAGCTTTGGTTCCCAGCTCTGCTTCTTTGAAATGGAACTTAGACCTGTGGCTCAAAAGTACTGGTTTATCTTCAATTCTCATGCCCTTGTATTTTGTGCAATTGTTGGTATTAAGAAGTTAAAGAAATTCAGAATTATAAATTGAGGGTTGTTGGGTTTTGAGAGTTTCTGAAAATCTGATTACTTAAGTAACTGAATTTGGATTCAAGAGTTAGTATTTAAAAGTCTGCTTTTTAAAAATCTGCTCTTTAATTGGCCCTCAGTTATTAATACATGTGAAATCAGCATTTCTGTAGTGTATTTTACTTGTGAACAACGAATACAAACACATTAGAAATATATGTCATAGACTCCTAACTAATGTTCTCATCATTTTACTTTTATGTTCTGGCATCCTCCAGAGCCCCTTCTGGCTCCAGACCCCCTCATGCTGAGAATGGTACAATTTGTATTATACATGCTGCAAAATCATGGCTTGGTTGTGACTTTTTATTGCCATTATTCCTCAATATACCTGACATATTTTCGTTGTGGTAAGGGTCGGAAAATCAGTTCAGATAAAATTGTGTGGACACAGTTAAGACAAGTAAGCTGTTCCGTCTTATTGAGTCCACRTTCATTTGTCCCTTGCTCAGATTTGGAGGTCCTGAGAAAGGTGTCCGCTGTGCAGTTTTTACTTTCTGTTTATTTTCAAGGTGGAGGATTTAAAATGCATATTTCATTTGTGCAAGACATTCAGATGTGTAAAAGGCTGGTCAGATATCTGAGGAGATCATTGGAGATGTACAAGGAAAGCAGTTAGGAAGTCGGAAATAATGGAAATTACCATTTTTCATATTGATGAATTTGGCAATTGGAATATAGGGATGATGGAGACCAAGGGAGGATTTGGGAACAAACGAGAATTTACTGTCATTATCATGAAAACCTTACTTAAGCGGAACAAATTGTCCACCCTTGGAAGTGTCCTCCTCCATGAGGGATACTGCTAATTAAATAACTCAAACCCATCTGGTACCTATTTTAATCTCCAGTGATTACTTTATAGATTCCATGCTGTGCAGAGAGCCAAGGCTCATAGTGAAGGGCAAGAACTAAAAAAGGTGTTTGGAGTTTAAACTTGCTTGAAATTAATTTCTTTAGCATAGCTTTTGTTCAGTGTCAGCATCAGCTTTTTTGGATCAAACAGTTTGTGCATGTAACAGAAGTAAGAGCAGGACTGTGAAAGGTGAAGATGACACGCAGTCTTTTCAGGAAAAAAGCTATGAGCTTTTTGGAAAATTGGAATCAAAGTGACCCCTATTGTGAGAGAAGTCTGTTAAAATTAGCCTAACAAATCATCTGAGAAAAGTGTATATGCATGGCAAAATGTTGTCTTTTTTCTCCAAAACTCTTTTAAGTGTGCAGTTGTGGAAGGGGTTTCTATCTCCAGTTTAGCTACCTGTGAATATCCAGGTTGAAATACAGACTTTGAGATCCATGGATACTCAAGTATTTGGAGGAGTAGTTTCACTGATAACTTTCTGGAAAGGTGCTGATTCATCAGAGGAAGGGATTTATAATTTCATGTAGTATAAAGTGCAGATCAGTGAACTCTGCTGCTGAGATTCCTGCGAGCTCTGTAACTTCTCTGGTAGGCAGGAGATGACTGATTTCCTCCAAATTAGAGTATGTCACAGAGGCAGCTATTTCAAGATGATGGCACTCACAACAGTGCCTCCAGAATCTGGCATTTGGTTGAGTTTTTAAATCCACCCCGTGTTCTTTATTCTCCCTTCCTAAGAGAATTTTCTTTGTCAGTGTTTTGTCTTTTTAAATAACCAGAAAATTCCTTACAAAAAACGAGTTAAAGAAACACTGAGATTCCACAATTCAGCATGCAGACACACAAAAGTAAGATTAAGCATACAAATGTGCCTTTGTCCTTTTGTTCAAAATGTAGCCTTCAATTTCATAGAAACACACTGTTATCCAGAGCAATATAATACACATTTTGCCAAAACATGAAAAAGATATGTGTATGTATACTATGAAAGTCTGTGAAAGTCATTTAGCAGGAAAGTACATATAGAAGCACTACAAAAATAGACTTCGCAGTAATTATACAGTAGACAATAGAACTTAGAATAGAACTTCTTGTGTATGTATGAGTGTGAAGTGCTGGGGGAAGAAAGCTCTACAGGGACCAAAGCTTACTTTAAAAAATCCAAAGTTGTTAAACAAGTCTGCAAAAGCAGACCCCTGATAAACATTTATTCAATTACTGTGAACATTAACTACTATAAGTATTCTATAAAAATTGTTAAAAATTACCAAGCCAGTTGTCACAACTGAAAAAAACCCTACATCTAGTATTTGAAAAACATGCCATTAAGTACCGTATATTCTACATGGGGATAGAGTTAATATGGCATATTCAGCCTTATCTTAGCATTTCATAAATTCTGAATTCTTATCCAAGCAGCTTCAAAGATCCTTCCATGTTACTTGCATGCCTAGGTTGTAGAAAGAAAGGAAGAGTGATGATCTAAAAGACTAGAGCCAGCCTTTCATCAAAGCTCTATCTCTAATCTTTATAATCTTTTCAGACAAGCTAGAGGCTGCTACCAGGGGAATAACAAACTCCATTTCCAATAGTAATAAAATACAGTATGTTGTGGATGGCTGCTCTTGCGGAGGGTGTTAGTGATAATAAACTTCTTTCATGAGAAACAGTGATTTTTATGTTTTCATTTTCAGGTGAGAACGCAGTCCTGTGCTGTTTGGGCACAAATTAAAAGTAAGTCAATTTTTCCTTCAATGTCTTGGCTTTGCTTGGCAGCGTAAACTAATAATTGCTGTGGCTGTTTCTTCATTTGCCATTAATGGTTGGTTGACTTTGGGGATGGGAAAGGTTAGAGGCAGAAAATTTGCCTTGCACTTCAGTATTCCATTCTAATGGATTCAGTAATCCATTCTAAAATGGATTCTCTGTTTTCTCCCTGGTTTTCAATGTTACTCTTTCTATGCATCACATCCAAATCTTTACAGCAATTTTTGTGCACAAAGAATTTGAAGCACAGAAGATATGAAATTTTAGAAGCCTGTTTTAAGATAGTTCTATATTGGCTTAAAGATTTAAAAAAACCCMAAAAAACCAAAACAAAACAAAACAAATTTTCTAGCTTTCAGAAGCCACATTATTTATTTTGGTATGTTCAGGTGGTCCTTGGAGAATTAAGTCCTTTTATGAACTTAGGAAAATAAGACACCATGCAAAAATGAAAAATATGGCTAATTTTTGTACTTGTAAGTACAGTTTCTTAAAAGTATAATGGCATAACTTTAAAAGCCAGTGAATTTCTCAGTATGGTTTTATCTTTGTTTTTCTTCTTGACTATAAAATGTTTCCGGTGAATGAGTTTACCTCAGAGGAGTTTGGAATCCACTAGAGATCAAGTTTCTCTCCTTTGCACCATGGTAGAAAGCACTTTCTTCACCCATTTCATCATGTTTCAACAAAAAGCAAACATTTGCCTCTCCTGACAAAGTGGCACCACTGGAGTTCCTTACAAACTCTGAATTCTGCTTTTGAGTTGAAAGACTCACGAATTGGAGTTAGGAAATGCAGTGACACTGGGGAGTGAGACAGTACTTTGGAATGATAATAAATCATGTGGTGCATGGAGTGTTTGAGGTGCATCTCCTCCACAGATCACAAAACCCACATCTCACTTTTGCTATTACTGATCTTCTGGTGACAGCTGTGTGTTTATTTCTAGGTTGCCTTTTGTTGTTTACTCTCGTGACCTAGTTCATTTACCRCCACACTTAGAATATAACTTAGGCAGTTTGTGGTTGTCAAGACTGGGCTAAGATCAAGGATTTCCTAGGTGTGAGGGCTCTATTGCTAGAGCTGTATAGGCAAGAGCTGTAAAGTAACTCTGGAAAGACAGAAAACTGTCCTCTTCTGCATTTGTCATTTATCAGCTTACAGAGCATTGTCAGAGGCTGTCTTATGTATAGGTGGATTTTCATTTTGGGATGAAAAGAATGGGCATTGGAAGATGGGAGTAGGACAGGTTGGGCCTTTGGCTTTCTGTTGTAAATCCATTTGCTTTCATATTGGATGAACTTCTAGCCAAACAGTGTCCTTGGCCTTGGTACTTCTGCAGCTGGAGAGGCCGAGAGTACTTTTGGCTCACTGACTCCTTTGAGGAGTATTTCTTAATTCAACTTGTGTGGAAGGCAAACCTGTAAATTAAATCTAAACCAAATGGGCCTGTTTTAGATGCCATCTAGATAAAGCCACAGATCGTATGATAAATCATTGTCATAAGAAGTGGTAGAAATCTTTTAAAAGCCCTCTTCCTTCTGTCACAAATAAGTATAATGAATTTTGAGGGGTTTTCACCAAATATACTCTACAATGTATACAGAAGACAGTTCTGTCATTTTTATGGATGGCTGACATCTGCTCTAGAGATGCATAACTTGCTTATGGAAACTGGTGTTACAGTGATATAAGGACAGGTATAACTTTTACCAAAACTGAACGTGCTTGTAGGTTGAACAGATTTTCCCTGTCCGAAATTCTTTATATTGCCAAACTCACAGTAAGTTTACAGGTGAGAGGTGCTGCACAGATATAAGCCTTGCTTCACTGAGCAGTGTTAGGCAAAGATGGTAAACTGGTCAGGTTCTCCTTATGGCTCTGTATGCTTTTTTGTGCTTTAGATCAATTGTTGAGGGTGCTGCAGGTGAATGCCCAACCAGTTTTGTGCCTGTACATTCAGATGAGCCAAAAAAGAGTTCAATTTAAGTAACAGAAGTTGCTTTTCTGATGTTCAGGCACTTGGATTTTCATCGTGGACATATACAGTAATTTCACTGAATAAGTGCCATTTTTGCAAGAATTTAAATTTTTGCTAAAACATTCAATACTCATGCTTGCAAGATTTAACAGGAAGTAGAGTTGTGGAATCTTGCAGGAATAAGATCCAGCATCCTAGATGTCTGGGAAATCCAGTAAGAAATAGGTAACCTTTGACTAATGCTGAAAGTGGGATAGAGGTGGCTGGAAGGGGTTGAGTTTCTATTTTCTCAGGTTACCTTCACCAGTAGTTCTTAGTAATTCTGGTTTTGACCACAAATCACTGTAAGCCTTCTGTTCTGTCCCTCCATGGCTTCTGGTATTATGGGCTTGGGTAAGGCTGTCATTGCCAGGTTTATTTCTGTTCTGTCACTTGGAAAAAAAAAAAAGAATGGGGAAGAGAAATCACGCCCAGATCATAAAAATTTTGAAGAAGATGCACTGAGCCATTTAATAAAGCACTAGGATTTTCTGGCACCAGAGACCACCTTGGCATATGATTTAGACTGAAATTTCCAGTGGTGAGAGGGGAAAATGTTGACTTTGAGTATCTGAATTAACAAAAAAAAAAAAGGAAAGAAAAAGGCAGGAAACTGAGGGATGAAGAAGTATAATCACTTTTGAGAAATACATCATTTAATCTTACTTCCTCAACTGGACGGTAACTACTAGATAGTCAGCTCCATTACTACTTGTCTGAGCAGTAAGTCCAGCATCTGAGTTTTGTTACAGTACTTTAGCTTTGAGCAGACTCAGTTGGTCAGTCACCAGACTGAAGCTACACTATTTGGTATTTGTTCATTTGAATGGTTTGATGTTTTCTTTCAGATTTATCACCCACTCTGCAATACATGACTGCTGTTGGATTAGGGTCAGTTGCTGCTGTCTGCCTTATACTGTTCCTGTCATTCTCAGCAGCACGGTATGTATTGCTATTAACTCCAGTTTTGTAGTTCTCCTGCGCAAAGCTTACGTGTTTTTCTTTTCAGATAGTTTTTCTTGCCAACCTGCTTGGTTTAGGCCTCTTAGGTGGTTAGAAACTATTATCAAGAGTTCCTTCAGTGGCCACTAACACTGTCCATTGCTTGAACTGATGCCCTCCATATCTTTGCAATTGCTGGTGAAAATCTGAAAAGTATGGGGCTCATCTTTATAAAGGAAGGATTCAGACAGTAAGTAGCACCAGGAATTTAATTCAGAGGTGTTTTGATTTAGTGGTAACTAAATGAGGTTTATATGCTGAGCTACTCTGAAAGTGAAGTCATACCAACAGAAACATTAACGTACTTTTCTTACGTAAGGAGCCAATTTCTAGTCTTCCCAACTTTATTCGAAAGGCCTAAAAGGATTGTTTTGCAATAGCAGTTGATCTTTAGCTAAAGGCCACAATAAAAACATGTTAGAAATTTTTAACAAATTGATTTCTTTCTGTTTTGTGATCCTTCATGCAGGGGCTCTAACTTTATAACTGTCTTTCTTTCTAAGGTAAAACAAACATGTGCCTTTAAGTAATTGTGAATGTCTATGTATGTGTAAAATCTCTTGACTGAAAAATACATCTTTGTTGTTGCTTTAATATGTTTATCTCTAAGAATAGTCTTCTGACTTATGTCCCTTGAAAGGTCAGGAGCCTCCAGCTTGGGGGCTGTGAAGTATAGAGCATTGATCGGTTAAGCTGCTTATTTGGCATTCAGAAATAGAAGGAGCTAGTCTTATACAGGGCTGGAGAAAGTAGGATTATTTGGATTATTTGTAGTTGTCTAAATTTCAAATCAGTTCTTACAATGTAAATTCCAAAATAAAGTTTCCACAGTGTCTTTCTTTTCTTTAAGAAATTAAAGAAAGGGATCTCAGGATTCCCTTGGCAGTAGGATGCAGTGGTAAACTTGAGCTTGCAGTCTTGATTGGTTTTGGTTTTTTTGAAAAACATTGTTAGAGTCAGCTTTGACATTTGAGGCAGAAGGGGCTATAACTGTCTTGGTGTCTAAACTAGCACTCCTGGCAGAGGGCTTATTGCAGGAGGAAGGGTATCCCTGGCCTGTCATGGTGTGAAAGGCTCCTCTGTTACTTCAGTTTCTCTGGTGAAAATGTGACAGAAGGATATAAATACTTTTTAAAACTATGTCAAATCAATTAGCATCACAGTGATAGGAGAGCTATTTAAGAATTTAGACAGTACTGGAAGAATCATGTATGAGTATGAACCAGTTGTGAATGAGTGTAGAGAAGATTAGGTCTTGAACTTCCATTTCAATCTTCTTTTAAAAGCAGTAAGAGTGAAAAAAACCCAGGTGACATCCTTAGGGAGCTGAGTACATTGAGTACGTTTGACAGCGGTCATGCTGTAATGTGGTGTAATGTTGGTGGCCAGGACTTGGTAATTCAACAAGTATCTTTTAGGTCCTTGATCCCATGTACAGAGAAATTCTTGAATCCATTCTCCTGTTTTAGAGAACGTCAGACAGAATCCTTGGCAGAAATTAAAGCTGCCCCATCCCAGTAGGAGGCAGAGAAGGGAAAACCCAGATGTCATTTGTGATAAGACCCTTAACAGTGCTCACAAGAAGTAGCTGTAATGTTCATAAATAACGAATACTCTTTTAGTTTTAAATAAGCATCAGTTTAATGCACTTCTGAGTGAGAATGTAATTTGAAAAAACATGTGAAGTCAGCCTTCTGCCCTGTCCAGTTGTAAAGCCATGGTCCTGTTTTAGGCACTGTAGTCCAAGAAAGATGTGGCCCATCGGGAGAAAGAGACAGCGGAACTYGACAAGAGACATGAGATCTATCTGATCCAACTGCATGTAGGGTAATCTACTAGCAGGTTGCTTAGCCTGGCGGAGAAGAGACTGCCAAGAAGCATGATACACAAACATTCAAAAAGCCATTATAGAAAGACCAACTTCTCCTGTCCATAGTGCCCATGGTACATGTACCATTCATGGGAGGTATACCCATGTGCTTCTGAACAGTAGGAGAGGGAGGCATGGGAACAGATTGCTGTGAATGCTGTGAAACCATGGCTTCTCGGTGGTCTGCAAGAGCAGGTTAAACAAACATTTGTCAGGAATGACACAGCTACAGCTGATCTTGCCATGGTGTCAAGTGAATGGTCTTGGATTATTTCTTGGGGTCCCTGTAAGCTTTCCTGTTCTGCAGCTTCTGTCACAAAGAACCACTGTATTCAAGTGCTCACCAGCTTGCCACATGTCTGCTGCCTCAGGGATTATATTACCGCAGTGGGACAGATTGGGAATTCCCACTAGCATGGTTGCTCACAGCAGTTTTAACTGTTCCTCAGCGACTAGAAGTCTGACACTGGATTCACAAAGCGCACAGCCTGACTGCTGATGCCCTTAGATATTACTAATTTTTTTCATTTAAAAAATGCATTAGCCCATAGTTATTTATTAAGGTTCCTTGTCACACATTCACCTTGCTTCATTCCTCCTAATCCTTTGCTTCCTTTTATATGTGATGCCCATTCAGATGCGTAAGTACAGTGCCAAAACTTCAGCTTACTGAAGATCTGCATTGGGCATGAGTGTGTCGATGCCAAGGTTAACATAGGTCAGGTAGCCATCAGACCCTATGGGAATACTTCCTACCTGTCTCGCGCTGGCTGTAATGTTCAGAATTTATACCAGCACCTTAGGTCTTCAAAAAACTTCAGAAACTGTCATTTTCCCATCAATATGAGTGATGCAAGTTCTCTGTCAGGTCCATGCTTGAGTCTTGAATGGTTTTTAATTTTTTTTTTTAACTGGAATTTTTTCTCTTTCTCCAGCTTTTATCTCCACAGCACAGTGTACTCCCCAACTGCTGCTTTAGCCTGCGAGGCTGTACATTTATCTGCTAGAATGGACATGGCACAAACAGGGATTACATCATCATTGCTAGAGACTGAAAATGTGTCTCTTCTCTGATGTGTTATCCCCTGAAGTCAGCATAGAGAAAATGCACTCTTCTTACCAAAGCCACCATCTGTCGGGTATGGACATATCTGCATGGCACATAGGTACTACAGCATGGGCAGTTGAGATGTGTTTGTTACTAAAAGTGAGATATTTATTGTCTCCCCTTGTTTCCAGATGGTGTGGTATGTAAAGGAGAACCTTCCCTCACAAATAGGTTTGTGTCAGAGACATTAGCATGCGTGCCATGTGTTGGCCACGGGCTTTCAGCTATTCCAGCCACATGAATGCCTGATAATGAATGTCTGTATTGTACTTTATTACATGAATAATTCCCTCATCCAGTTGAGACTGTCTGAAGATCAGCTGCTACTTTAGATACCTTAGGACACATAAACTGGCCCATTATGAGAGAAAATACAGATCAACCCTTATATCAGATAAAGTGCCTATCGTATTTCCAAGTATAAAGGTAGAAGACTTTCATTAGTCACTTAAGGGTAATGGTACTTCAATAACAAATACAGAGTTGTTAGCCATGAAATTGTCACATTTAAACAGTGTCAGCAACAGATGTGTTCCAGAGATATTGCAATCATTGCTTATAGCAATTAGCAATAATTGCAAATAATATACCAATCTATAAAACTGCAGTTTGCCAAAAAGCTGAGTAGCTTTAATGGCATGTGAAATTAATTTAAATAAGGAGCTACCTGTGTTAAGTGCAATTTTGTTAATCTCTGTTCTATAATTACAGCTGAGTAAAGCCATTAAATCATTGTCTGGTTAATGAGCTGGTGTGTAACATCTGGTTAGAGTCACTTAATAAAGTACAATTAACCAATTTCCTATAGCATACTCCCAGTTATATTTTTTCCTTCTGTAAGAAAGAATCAAGTGCCTTTGATTACTTCCACTCCTGTTCAGAAGTTGCTTTGAGATATATTAGCAAAATTTCCGTTAACTGGTGAAATAAAGAAGCAAGAGTTTTGGTTTTTACTCAGTTTTGTCATTTTTTCCCAGTTATGTTTTGTGTTTTACCACTTCAAATATATGATACCCATTTTTGGAATTCTAAATGTTTCTGATTCCTGCTGGCTTTTACAATTTTAGATGTTCTATCTCTCTAGGTTGTTTAATTCCTTTTTTGGTGTTTAAAAAGGGTATTTAAAAGTGTAACAGCAGACTTCATAGTTGGTAGCAGAGAGGAATTACAATCAAAGTTACATGAGAAAGCTTTTAACTGCTGCATCTAACTGGGGTGCTTTTTTCAGATCTGGGCAGATATCATTTCTGTTATCCAGCATTTCCACTACTTACTAAATCTGCCCTTCAAGTTCGTAAGTTTTCAGTAGTTAGTAGCTGAGTAAGAAACACCTTTGTCTACATTAGTGATTAAGAATTGGTAAAGGTTTTCCTTAGCTGATTGAGAAAGAACAACTTAACAGTTCATACTGGGCTACTGTTACTTAATTTTTACTTAAGTTTCTCCTGCGGAATTCATTCTCACACATTCTGCTCGTAATTCCCTTTCTCAATGGAATGGGTTGCCAAGGTTTGGCGTAGCGGTACGAACTGCACCACTTCATTCTGGTTCATTCTCCTGCTGCTCTGGTCCTGTGAGAGAGTTCATGAGCAGCTGTTCCTGAATAAGGGCGATCTGCAGAGGCAGGAAATGATTTAAAGAGACAGACATGCCATCCTCTATGAAAGAAAACTACTTTCACCTTTTACTGAGACCAGCAGTGTTCCAGTATGTTATGCAGGACCAGGAACATAAAGTCCATCTTGACAGTGGGTATAGTTGGAAAGTTGGAGATCTTCATGTAACCTTCAGCAAGTAATTTCTTCTCTGTGTGCCGCCTCTTTACCTAGCTTGTCTTTTCATAAAGTAAAGTTTTCAGAGCAAGATTTCTTCTTACCAAACATCCACACTTCTACTGGGACTTACATAATGTATTTAACGACTCATTTGGACACCTCTGCACAGCAGAGCAGTGCAGCGTATTAATACCCAGGAATGGACCGATGAAGGAGAAACGATGAGGCAGGACACCCTTCCATCTTAAGTTCTCCAAAACAGCTACAGTCCTGCGAGTTTCCCTCTTTCCCTCTGCATCCTTCGTCTCTCTTGGCAGATGTACCCCTGGCTGAGAGCCTGTCTTCATCTGTCATGTACTTATCTTTCTTCTATCTACATCTGCTTCAGTTTAATGAGGGAAGCAGAGAGAAATAATTTAGCCTTGCCCTCCTCAGATAATTGTGCAAATGTTGACAGTTCATTTGTTAGAGCCTCTCTCTTTCAGAAACATGGCTCTATTGCTCCCAAGCTTTCCAATTATATTATTTTAATTGTTTCTTAGGGAAAGTAAAAAGGTTTAAACAGTAGAAAATTAAGAGGTAGCTAGAATAGAAGAAGGTTCTTAAAAGTTCTACTCAGAACAACTATTACAGGACTGGACAAAAAGAACAACATGAAATTATAGTGGCTGTACTTACTTTTGTGTGTTACAGAAACAAGCTTGTACAGTGAAATTAATCTGGTTTAACAGTACTGCTAATGAAGGACAGTTCTCTGACATTTCATTAGAAAGAAATATGCCATTATGCTAGAAACAGTTTCACTGCAAATACGAACTTTTAAACTTCTGATCAGATAGCTGATTTACAAAAATACTTCTTAGGAGAAGATAGTCCTAGCAGGTGCCACTTTGAATGGGGCTTTGGATTAGAAGCACGTGTCTGTAGGGGTACTTTTGTTACTCAGATTTATAATCCTTATACTCAAGTTTATGGAATGATCTAGCGGCTCTATATTTTATACGTAGCATCCTGCCAAACTAATTGCAACGTTGACATAATCACACCCTCATGGTTCAAGAAATTCTAGAGACATTTCTAATGATCCTTCACTGCTGTTCCTTCAGTTAACACTGAAATTCTCCTTTTTCTTCCAATGTTTTTTGCTCTGCTTCCTCGGATATGTGTTCCAAACCCAGGCCAAGTAAGGTAAAGCCAACTGAAGCTGCTTTGCTTTTACTGCTGATCTGTACCCATTCATGGTGCTATATTGAGATGTGCTATATTGAGAAAGTGTTTGGTTTAGATACATACCAATGTCTGCATTATCTCCAAAGTGGTTTCATCTGTAGAGGAAACAGGAAATTGTTAGCCCTGGATAAACAATTCTGTGTAAGCTTAAGTTAAACTATTTTTTATCTTTTATTCTGTAATAGTGAGATAACAGGCAGGTTACTGTAAAAATCTAGTAATTGTGATGGTGTGTCAAATGAAAGACATTTTATTGTAAATACACTTTTTACTACATGTCAGTAGAAATGGGTCCTTTAAATCTTTTGGTGAGATTTCTTTGTTCTGGGCATGATAGAGACAGCCAGAAGCTATCCAGGCTTGTTTGTTTGTTTCAGTATTTGTAGTCTCAATCAATTGTACGTACAGGGCCAGATACGTGGGCCAGTGTGCTCCTTGTTTCTACGTGTGGTCTCGGATTTAACTGTTCTCAGTCACCATTCCTGTTTCCCAGGTCTTACACTATTTTGCAGGGCCATTTCATATTCAGCAGAATTCAGCCAGAGTCCAGCATGAGCTGGCAGATTCATGATCTCTAGCTTAGATGGAAGTATTTCTGTTCCTAGTGACAGCATTGCTAGGAAGTTCTGAAAGCCTCTGAGAAATCTGTTGCGTTGCTTTCAAGGACAGAGCTGGTGCCTTTGGATGACATTCTGAGGAGACTCTGTGAAATTAGTTGGTGATCTCAGTGCTGAGCTCTAGTGGAAAGGAGTGTCAGTGTTGCAAAAGCACCTCCACAACTGCAGTTCCTGGCAGCAGGAGAAATGACGCTGTGGACAGCACAGACACTTGTTCCTTTTGGCTCTGACAGAGGTGAGAGGAGGCAGAGGGCGATGACTGTATTTGGTATGGCTATTATGGAGCTATTTCCATTTTGAGGTTAACAAAAATGGCACCTTTACAGCCACAAAAAAAGGGGGACTTGCTCTGAAGTTCTGTTTTTCCTTCTTCCCCCCTTCCCCAAATGTTTGTGTGTATTTTTTCCAGAAATACTGCTTTTGTTCCTGCAGTCTCACAGCTGCAGAAGGAAGAGTGACCTTTTATTGGTGTTTTCCCACGTTGGGGCAGCACAATTGATACAATACAATTGATGTATTTCAGTTGCACTTCATGTTTTATGTTCCCTGGCATCCTCGTTGGATCACCACATTGTGAAAAACTGTATATGTTATATATGTATAATATATATGTGTGTATATATATGTAGTTTGTTCTGTTTCTTCCATTTCACTTAAGAAGTAACTGAAGATATAGCCAGAATTTCACAGCAAGAGTGGGGAAGTTCAGTTTCTGCCCCCAGGAGAATAAAAAATACTGATAGACTGGGGAGAACAGAGAAAGGATTATAGAAATAAAGTCAGTTCTTACTAGGAGGTAATTTCCAAAGGCCCAGATTTTCCTGAGCAGCTTTTAGCCTGGCATGTTTTAGCTTGACTTTGATGACAGTTCATATAAAAGTCTCTACTGCAGCCATCCTGGGAGAAGTGAAAAGAGAGCAAAATGGATTGGAGTAGTCWGGTGAAGATGTTTCAGGGTAATGGACGCAAATCAGCTGTGCGAATACATTGGATAAAGCCTAACATAACAAGAACATAGGGGTGGTATAAGCCAGTTCTCAGCTTTCCCTTTTAGCTGCGTAAAATGACCTACTCGGTTTGGCTCTTGGCTAATGAAGATGTTAGGAAGTTCCATTTTGTTTTGCATTCCTGTGAATTCTGACCCATTCTAGGTATTTTATTTCCATGTGTACAATTGGCCAGTCCTTTCCTGTAACCTGGAATATTCATTCAGGCACACAAAAATAGAGCCAGGTGAATGTGGAATGCCAAATGAGTAGCAATTGTAAATATCTGCTGACAGGCAGGGAAATAGTGCTTCCACAGCAGTTCTGCATTTTTGAAGTATACCGGTCTCTTACTGGCAAATGAATAAAATTATTATTTTGTGATTATGCAGCACGTTTTAGAATGGTGATTTGAATGTTTTGTGGCTAAATGAAATCTGGCTCCTTCCAGTTCTGTTCAATACTACCTTACTCCCTTTATTCTTCATGGCTTTAATCTGCCAGATGTTCATTTTTATTACAATAAAACAGGCTCAAAATTGGGCATACCTCCAGATATTCTGAGGAATTCAACTTTCTGCCCCAGATTTTAATGAAATTCCCTTGAAATTATGGAATTATCCAGGTTCTCACCCCGTGCCACTTAACATTGTTCTTTTTAAATTTAGTGCAATGATACATATTTACATTAGTTTAGCTCTGCTGTTACGTTTTAACTCAAGACAGAAAGAGGAGACCAGAGAGACGAATACATTGTGCGTTTTCACGAGGGGATTGAAAGCAGTAGCTGTAAGAATGTTTCCTAGTATGGCCACAGCAGTATCCAAAGACTCTTCAGCAGTACTATTATTTATCCACTGTTTGTCTACACAGGGGGTCAGTGTGAAGCAAGGTAGATGGGAATTTCCACCTGCACATTGCCTTTGTGGCGATTCCCTTTCTTGTTTGAAGATGCAATTTCATCCTGTTTTTTTTTCCTTCTTAAAAGATTTTTCTGTTGGTCAGTCGAACAGCATTTGAGACTAAATAGGATTGTTTGAGTTAGTTTAGGGTCCTGTTGATCTGTTCTGCTTTCTGCTGGGACTCCTGGGAGTTTGTTTTTTTCATCCCACATCCTGATAAATACCATAGCAGGACTGATTCATATTTTTCAAACAGACCGGACTATTTGAACACATTTTCATGTATTGGCTTTGGGCATTTTGCAATGAAAAGCCATGCCGTCTTTGACAAGGTATAACAAGTATTTCTTACCGATAATATGACTTAATCCAAGCACCAGTTCTGGCTTTGCCCAGGTTCCTCCAAAACAAAAGGCAGGGTTCGTGCATTGAAAAGGGTTTGCATTTAGAGTGACAGAGTAAAGCTCAAATGACAGTGATTTTGTAATCACAGGAGTGATGAACCCAGAATACTTGGTAGAGTATCAACAAGCAAGAATACTACCTTAATATGAGAAGTGATCTAATTTAATCCCATTTAGATGTCACTCTGTTTTGCATTTATCCATAAACATGTCCCAGCAGATGATAGTAAATCAGTATGATAGTGAAATACTTTTGCCTCCAGGCATTTTATCTGGTACCTAGAATTTCCCATCCGAGATATTCTCCTCATAAGTCTGCCTTGGGTATTGAGTAACTGCTTCCTGTGTTTAGTCATATCCTAAAATGCTCTTTCTGTATGGGTAAAGTCTCTGCAGCCAGGATATGATTCTCCATAGGAATAATGGCCTGGTGAAAATTGTTTGAAGTGCTTTGGTACAGTGTGTGGAAACTGCAATACCTAAAAGAGACATTATTTCACTCTCTGGATATCAGATGCTTTTTTTTTCCTTGATTTTTTTTTTTTTTTTTTTTTTTTTTTTTTTTTTTTTTTTTTAAGATTTCCAGTCCCTTTTGAAAATCTTAGCTCTGCAGTCTCTAAGAACCTGGAGCACTTACCCTGAACTTCACTTCTGTATCCCTTTCCATTGTTAAGGTATGCTTTACTGTGAGTGGCACGTGAGTCAAGATTTAGAATCATAGATTATCTCAAATTGGAAGAGACCCATAAGGATCATCGAGTCCAACTCCCTGCTCCTCACAGGGACTACCTAAAACTAAACCATATGACTAAGAGTGTCGTCCAGA
Source organism: Phoebastria nigripes (assembly GCA_035582835.1). Classification (NCBI taxonomy): domain Eukaryota; kingdom Metazoa; phylum Chordata; class Aves; order Procellariiformes; family Diomedeidae; genus Phoebastria; species Phoebastria nigripes. The sequence continues at coordinate 595,340 of JAYKAV010002814.1, read as the reverse complement.
CGCTCCCTGAACTCTGACAGGCTTGGTGCCCTGTTCCAGTGACCGACCACCCTCTCAGTGAAGAACCTTTTCCTAACGTCCAATCTGAACTTCTCCTGGCTCAGCTTCATTCCATTTCCTCGTGTCCTATTGCTGGTCACCAGAGAGAGGAGACCAGCACCTCCCCCTCCGCTGCCCCCCACTGCCCTCATTTGTATGCTTGGCATCAGTTTGTCCAAGTTCATTTGTGTTAGTTGAATGTTCCTTCTGCATTACTTCCTGTAAGTAACTGTTTCACAGTTTTACTGTTTTCTAAAGAAACAAGCCTGTTACAAACTCTCTCCATTTTCCCATAATAACGTCTTTGCCCGTAGGCACATTCAAGAGCAACAGGAATCACAAAATCAACATGTTGTGAGTTTGGTGAAAGCAGGCAGTTGAGAAGGACTAGAATCCAGCCTCTCTTCTTGTCAGACACCAGAGAATGCACTGTGCAAGTAAACAGTGTTACAAATGCTTGGTCCATGCTTTAGGGAAACATGCAATACGGAAGAATCCATTGCACAGTCAATTCTCTCTGTCTCTTGCATGCAAACAGCATGGAAAATCTTTTACTGCTTAGTATGTGATTAGTCTCCTGTGCCTGCTAAGAGCTGAGCTCATTTAACAGCAACGCTCAAGTTCTGTTAGAAATTCAGGTCAATCACAAGATACAGATCCAAGGAAAACCAGTCTTGGTTGAGCCCAGTGTTCACAAATCTGCTTGTTATCTAAACTCTTTCAGCATGCCTGCAAGCTTTCTCTGCAGACAGATTTAAACAATTATAGAGCAATGGTTTTTTTCAATACTCATTTGCAGCCTGTTAATTCTTAAAACCTGTTAGGAGCATCGGAAAATCAGTGGGGCTGACGGCAGCTGTCATAGAGAATCGTGGAAGTGTTTTTCACTAGAAAAGAGCAGTGACGTTCTCTGAACTCATCTCTCTGAATTGAAGAGAAAAAAAAAAAATCAATGCAAGTGCAAGCTTCCCTTAAGTAAGGACCTTAAGGTCTTACCCGATAGCTGCTGGTCCAGAATGATGACATGTAAGCAGAAGGAGGAGATTACAGGCAGACTCAGGCTTCCTCAAGGAACACGTTTTCCCAGTGCTCTGTTGTTCTGGGAAAGATGGGCGCAGCACAAACAATATCCAGGGAACCTGGAGTGCATAGAAGAAAGTTTACAAGCCAAATCTTGGTGTTCATATGAATAAAGGAAGAAGATAGGTTTATGCAGATATGCTATAATGAACTGAGCAGTGTAGAAGATTTTAAATGTGAAGCAAGATAATGATTAGATTCATTCAGTTAACAAAAGCCTTTGAGTCTCAGACTTTTAAAGGTGGCCTCTAAAACCATTCTCTTCATGCCACATTCATGCTCTTACACATTTATATTCTTTCCAGGAACTGTGCTGAGTCTGCAGGTATCTACGTCTCTAAGGCTCTGTATTAGAGGCTGCTGATTACAGGTTCTTGTGTGTGTTAGCTGCAGTTTATTATTGTTTTTGCAGCTTATAGTTTATATGCTAATTCTGCTGTTGCCTGGCTCTAGCAAAAGCTTGCTGCTTTTTAATGAGAAATGAGTAATCTGAGAGAAGTCTCCACTTCAGTCTTAGCCTTTCTCACAGCTGTAGAAGTCTGGCTACCGGCTGCTGGGAAATCACAGGCTACAGATACAAGTCTTGAAACTGCAGAAGCAGCAGGTTTCTTTCCAGCCACCCCCGAGTGCAAATCACTATAGTCAGTCCTTGTTTTTCCAAGTAAACAAGCAGCTTTCAAAACCAATTTAAATCTTTTTCTTCCTGCCTTTGACATCCTTAAGCAAACATACCGTTCTTTGACTTTCACTTTGTTACCTTTTTATCTTGTATTCATTTTCTCCTACATTATAAGTTACATTTATTTCCCTTTGTCTTTTTCCCAATGGAGTCAACATCCTGTGGGAGCATATGATTGCATTTTTTTCCTCTTTGTAGGGAGGCAGGGAGTGATGGCTCTTTTCTGCTGGGAAAAAAAAAATCATTAGTTAAACCCCTAGGAAATACATTGTATTTAAAAGGTCTTCCCGGCTGAGGTAGAGATGAGGATTTCAAATGTGCTTGCTGTGACATTTGCTCTATTGCACTGTTCCTCTTAGATTTCAAATCAAGGCAGAAAAGGTGCATGGATATACTTTAAATTTGGAGCTTTCTGTCCAGCAGCAGGAAAACCAGAGAGAGAGAAAAAAGTGCCTGTTAATGTAATTTCAAACCTTATCTTGCAATCTGACACCAACAAAACCTTGATGATTCTTCACGATAAATGATTGATCTAAGAAAAAATCCTAAGGAGAGTTCATATTTTAAAAGTACAGTGAAGAGGCAAACTGTCCCAAACTGCTTGGGAATGCCATCCCAAAAGGAATTACCTCTTCTGCTGTTGGAATTTTGCAAAGGAATTGCTTCCTCTGCTGCCAGTCATTGGATCTGCCTTTATCATGGTTCCCTGCAGACTCTTAGGATGCTTGCCATCGCATTTAAGAATGTATTTTTCAGAATCACAGGATCTGCTGCTTATCTAGCCTTTGCATTTCTCCATGGCACTCTTAACAGACTGTCTATGACTCAAGACCAGTACTCATGGCTCTTAATCTTTCTAGCACGTTTGGCAGAAAGAGTTACCAGGTACTTGCTTTTGAGATAATCTTCACCAATAGCCTTTAATCAAGGGATCAGCAAATGAAATGTGGAGCAAATGACAGAACCACTCTGTTCACTCCAATTTCAGGCTGCCAAAGGCTGCCTTGCAGACAGCAACTTTCATATATGTCAGTAGGGAAGCATTACCACAGTTAGAATTAGAGCTCCAACTAAATAAAGAGGAAGTGGCCTGACACCCGTTAGAGGAGTTGTTTTGTGTAATTGTTGAGCTTTTAAAAAAAAAAACAGTGTTCATGTCAAGACTGAGCATTTCTGTCCAAATAGGTCTCCTTCTGAGAGAAGATTGAAGGTCTGCTGTTATTTTGAAGCTGCAGTTTCTAAAAGTGCCACGACTGGCTCAGGGATAGTCTTTGTCTCCTAACTTCTTTAGATTTCTTTTCAAAAGTCTGTACCCTTCCCTCCTCACTTCCCTTGAAAAAAATCAGAAAACTTGATTAAGAGGGAAAAGAATAAGGTACACAAGGTCTTAAGATGTTGCTGAAGTAAATCAGGGTTTGCACCAAGGCAATGCTGGTGAGTTTTACTTGGAAGTAAGTCTGGGGCATGTACCTTTAGCAAAAGGAGAGCCCTAGTGTTTTTGACGTGGGACTTGGATACGTGTCTGTGGTCAGGGTTTGCACATTTGCTTATGCTACTCTGCGTGATTGAGGCACTGGCACCCCTTTGCATCATTTATGGTTTCATCCACTTGAAAAATACTGATAAAAAACACATCTTGTCAGAGGTTTTTAAAAATAAAAAACATTATTAAATCACCCACTTTTGCTTTTAAAAAAAAGACACGTAGATGGTAGGGAGGAACTGCATTTTTAGGCATTGCTGGATTCACTCCTCTGTTTTTAAACTGCTGCTTCTCCTTTGTACTTGGGAAAAATCTTGTCAGTACCCAATGCTCTTTCTTCCATTTGTACAACAAAACTTTTATAATGTTTCCGCTGCTGGTTAGCTGGGGTTAGTTATCTTAGAGTGCATCTCACTGGGATGAAAACCTTGTCTCTGGTTCTGAATTTAGATAATCATCTTACTCCCATGCCTGTCAATCTACTCCTGCTTCATTACCTGTTCTTTATACAACATCTTTTTCCTGAAGAACTCAAAACACTTTACCATAAGAAACATGAGGAACAGAGAAGTTAGGGGTTGTGCTGGCTGCCTCACTACTGAGTGAATTGGTAAAAACATAAAACTAGAACTGTTGTAGTTTGACTGGCAGTTTTGTATCACGAGTGCTGATTTAGACGATGTTATCCCCTTCTCTTCTGATAACCGTCTTTCATGGCTTAGAAGGTGGTTCTGCTGCACGTACCTGTCTGTGATCAAGACCTGTTTTTCAGTAGCATGATACAGGTTGGTTTTACACTACTTTGGTGAATGAGAAGGTTACATAAGGTGCTTGCTAATATAGGGGTATTTCACATGGATTTTTAGCCACCTTTGTTCTCGTGATTAGAGCGATACATTCTGAGAGTAGGTGGAGAATAACAGTATTCCATGCTGTAGGAATTCATGCATTATTTATTTTTTAACTGTTTGGTGAAAATGATCTTTGTGAATGTTACACTGAAGGGTATTATATCTATGAAAAAAATATTAAAATATTGTGTACTCTGTAGCTGTGTGCCTGATGTCGGTTCTGGGCAAGAGGAGGAGGTCATAGGCTTCTACTAGATCTGTTAGCTTACTCACATAAAGAAACTACGAGTAGAGTAACCTGTCCGYGTTCTGTAAATGTGGTGTCAACAGCAGGCAGTGTTACCTGTGCAGTTCCCCTCTGCCATGATGTGATCTTTGCAGTTTCTGTTGCTTTAAATTGGATACCAGCTAAACCCACAGTACCCTGGTTTCCACAACTCCAAAAGGGTAGTGGGAGGCAGAACAGGACAGTACTTGCTGTGGGACTTCAGTGGAGTTACCTGCTCTCTCTGATACTCTTTGTCTGCTAGTGTGTGGTATAAGCTAACAGATGCAGAGACCAGAAATACCAGAAGCATCTAGCAGGGCCTTAGGCTTCGAACATACGGTGGTGATCTGAATACTGTGGCTACTGCACGACAAATGTCTGAAAATCCTTTGGGCCCAGGGAGGAGTAAGGACAATAAATGCAGCCAAATTTAGTGAAACTTTAATTTTTCCTTTCTCCTGCTTTATGAGAAACACTTCATTGACAACTGCAGAACAGTGCTGAGCTGTGGCTGACAATCATCTTTTTGGTCCACGGTGAAGTCACTGGTGGAAAATACAGACATTTTCTAGGGGAAAGGACAATTATCACTGAAGGAAACTTTGGAGAGAGGCCAGGGAAAAGAAACTCTATCACAAGAACATGAGTAAGGAAGGGAATGACTTGCACAAGAGATAAAGGAAAAGAAAGCAGACAGAATTTGGGAAGAGATGAATGCACTACTTCTGCTTTTTGTGATGTTTTTTGCAATACCCATCTCTGTTGCAGTCCATCATAGCTAGCCATTTTTAGTTGTCAATTTGAGGGGGTAGCCAGGCAGGTCAGTTGCAAGTCAGCAGCATGCGTGTAGCGATTGCAACATCGTGGTCACTCTGGGTGTGCTGGTGGGGGGAGCGGGAGAAATTGTACTTCCCCAGCAAAACATTTACCTACAAGAGAAGAAATGGTGCAGTGGGAGGAGTGGGGACAGCTGAAGCAGTCTTTGGGTTAGAGGTCAGATCATAATTTCCCCTGAAAACATTGGCATTTTTTTTTCCCTTCCAGAAAAATGGAAAGTTTGCCCCGACTTAAATTTTGCAAAGCTCAGGGGGAAGCAGGCACCAGTAGACACCTTTCTAGCCTGGTTGTTCGGRCATCCATCAAAAGTCAGATCTTCTCTTTGTCCCATTGAGAGCAGGAGCTTCAACTTGAATGTCTTCCCTTGCAGAAGGCCCTGAATACCATAATCCTAGACACTTTCATAGTAACTGTAGAAAATGCATCCCCATCCACCCAGCAAATGATGTTCCAATGCTTTCCATGCTAAGGTCCTGCAATCCCTTTGAGAAAACAAGGCTTTCTGCTTCTCTCTCTCTCTCTCTCTGTAGTGTGTTTGTACCATTTTTATACCCAAGCACACAACCAGTGCTTGTGCTCTAGCAATCTGCAGGTATAAACACAGCCATGAACTTGGGCAGGAACTGCACACCAGCTGCGTGGTCGAGTGTGCTACATAGCACGGGAAGACCAGCTGCAGCCTCTGACGCTCATGGGACCAATGTGGTGTTGTGTTCCTGTGTGGAATCCATTTTGTGTCTGGCACTGTAGCCCCCCTCCCCTTTCACAACTCACATTTTTTAGTAAACAGTTTTAAAGCAGTGTAAGTTGAAATAAAGTATCTCCTCCTCTTTTTTTTTTTTTGTTTTGTTTTGTCTCAGAGATGCCAGTGAACCGAAAAAACAGCTCCTGCTTTGGCATTACTGACCTTAGTGGCCTTGTTCCCACCACGTAGGGTCTCCCTGAGATTGTGACTTTGATTTATCCAAGTGCTGACATAAGTGAGAAATGTAGGTGATACAGCTGGGTTTCACAGCCTCGTGTTATTTTTCCCAGCTTTTAAATGGTGGTTGGTAGTTACATACCCAAGGGCTTCTACTGGCTTTGGAATTTTTTGTCAAGCACAATGATAATTTTGTAACAAAAATACTCCTTTTCCTATGGAGGAACACAGTTTTACAGAAAGGTTGCTGAAATAATTAAATAAACAGACATTTTGTCAGGTACAAACTTCATGGAAGTCCAGTGATTTAAAACCACCTTTTTTTCACAGTGTTCCCCATGTAAGGGAACAACTGGAGAGTGGAAGGTATCCCTTCAGAACCTCATAGTCCCCCTTCCACCTCTGTGCTCGCCTGAGCTTTAATCTTCACATCCAAAGGCAAGCCCTCAGCCTGAGCTGCTCTATTGGGCTTTTTATCCGCRAGATATTCTCTAAGGCACTTAGGTGTTAGCAGTTCTTCTGGGCAGTAGGCAAATGCCCATAAACATCTAACTGGGTACCTACACCCTTACAAATTAGGTTTCTGGAGGACGGAGGTGTCTGGAGCTGTCCTGGATGAACAGGAGAGGCAAGGGCAATAGCTGCTCTTGCTAGCTGTGAGCTATGGATGACGTAAAGGTGGTTCTGATGAGAAGCAGCACAGTGGCATCAGTGGGCCTCTGCTGGAGCCACACAGGGCTGTGGAGAAGTCCCCTAGCCCACCACCAGTAAAGGTGAACATGACAGTAATTGGAGAGGCACTTCTGGACTGGAGTGACACTCCAGTAACGCTCTGCCTAGGAAGTGGAGCTGGTGAAAAGCTGGACCAAGCCAACCAAGAGTGCAGGTTTCACCAGTATCGAACTGTGAGATGCAGGGAAGTGCTTGAGGAATATTTGTTTAATGGGTGTTTGTGCTGCCAGATGAGTAATCCTTTATAGCCACAGGCATTGAGAGAATGGGTGTTTGCCAGTCTCTGTGAGTTGCTTGTATAAATATACATTTGTATATATACTGATGCTTCATTTCCTTGCCTCTGATAAAAGGTTTTCCTGTTACATAAAGGGGCTTTTGACTGCATAAAATTACTTTCAACCCCTAAAGAAGGGGTTACTTTCAATCCCCCCTAGAATCGGCTTTCTAACTCCTCCATCGGTGTTTTTGCCAGTTCATCGCATCACCACACCCCTAAGAACATAGCAGCGCTGCCGAAAGCCTGTTGAGAGGGCTGGATGCATACCTGCGCTGCCGCCGAGGTGCAGTTGTAGCTGGGACAGCTCCAGGTTCCAGTATGCCTCCAGGTCATTGCCAAATGAACTGATCTGACGTCCTTTGAATCAGATTTCTCAGGGAGGTGGGAGATACTTTATGTTTTGTTCTGCCCCTCAGGGTTGTCAAGGGGAAACTTTGTGTCTTGCCAGAAAATCCCTGAAGATGTCCCCTGCAAATTCAAAGCCTACCTCTTGTTTGATATAGCACTTGCCAAGAAACACGAGATCTTTCCACTCCAGTTTGCCATGGCACAGCTTTTCTTTGATCACCTCTGGACCACTTTGCCGTCTTTGCTTTTCTCGATGAAGTGCTGAAAGTTGCAATGGTATCTACAAACGAGAAAGTTTTACAGGAACTGGAAACAACAGTAACTGGTACAGCTGCTGCACCCAAGCCAGAAAATCAAAGGCCTAGAAAGTTCTGGTGTTACAAGTGAAGAATGACTTATTACTTACTCTCCAGCAGGAAAGGGTCAAGCAAACAAAGAAGAGCCCAAAGTGTGTGAGGCAAAGCACATCCATAAAAAGAGCAATTCCTTTTCACTCCAATGGGGTGATGCCCAAACCACAGAAATGTTTGCTTAGGGGCGATTTTTTTTTAAATTCATTTCTTGATTATTAGCCTTCCAGTGTCCCTTTAATATACATACATTTACAGGGAGAAGGGATGAATGGTGGWTACAATTGCAGACCTGTGTCCTGCACTGGCTTGGCATATAATATATTTATATGGCTTCCTTTGCCATGCATTTGATTGCACAGCACCTGTAGTTTCTTTTTCATTGCAACACCTCTGTATGATGTGGAACTGCACTTAATAATGCTCTCTTACTAGAGGGAGGATGGTAGAGTGAATAGAGGGAGCTTAGTTGCTGAGATACTTTTAGCCATTGTCTTACTCTGTTTAGAGTAACCTCTAAAAAAGGTGAACTAAAGAGGACAGGTATTGTTAAAGCACATAGTAGAAAGAGGTACTTGTGAGTCCTATTCCAGCAGAGCAGTCACTATAGAACTGTTCCATAAGTCTTCAGCTTTCACCTCCTTAGGGTAAGCGTTATACCCTCACTGTCTCCATTCCCTCTCTGTGTAATATGGGTGATTAGGACTGTTCTTCCACTGAGACCCTGGCAGGGTTGAGGCATTCCCATATATGTAGTTTTTTCACAGAGTAAATACTAGCTTGGGAACATTAACATCATCTTTATTGTTTCAGTGCTGCAGGTCTGGCAACAATACAAGCAGGCTGATGAGCCCACTGGCGGCAATGGATGAACTCTAAAATAGGAAGCAGGCTTGAGACAGGGTACGCAGCACAAAACTGTCAAACGCAGCATTGCAGACCCTCTGGATTAGGATATGCAAGCTCATCACAGAGGCATGTGTTTTGCCATTTAGAAACACAGAGAGATCACTGAATTTTCTGCATCCAGCAAAGAGAACATTTCTTAGGAAAACTCTATTAGTAGCCACAAGCTATGTTGTGCAGATATTAAGATTCCTGAAGCATTTCTTCTAAGACAGACCCTTGCCCAGACCCTATGGCCAGAAATTGTGTTTTTCCCTTGAGAGGCGCTGCCCCAGTGAAAGCTCGGGTCCAAAAAATGCATCCCAACAGACTCACAGGAGAGTCTTACATTTTCTTCACATGGTAAGAATCCCTGGAAGTACTTGTGAAGGCCAGTAGAGCCTGATCACCCCTGTCAGCCTTGCTGCAAAGTAGCTCTGCTGGAAGAGGGTCGGTTCTTCCACATGACCCTCACGTCTCGTACCTGGTCTCCCTGCCCCCGCCAGCTGCTCCCCCTGAACTGTCAGGGACCAGGCACATCTTTATGGTTTGGTCTGGCAGAAACAGTTTTCCAACAAATGTGCAAGCTGTTTTGAAGCCATATGAAGCTGAATTCCCATTCTCCCTTAGAGTGCCCTTAGTTTTATCCCAGCACCACCGAATTTTCCATTAAAAGTCCCTATCTTTGAGATTTCTATTCTGCCTTCCTTTTCTTTTGAAATTGTTATGATATATCTGATTTAATTTGGTTCAGTAAATACCACTGGGTGAGCATATCTGACAGATCCGCAGACAGCCTGACTGCTTAATCCTGAGTATGGGTGAGAAAGGGTTTTAGCTAAAGCCATCAGGAGAGGAGGAGGGTTGGTCCTCTTCAAACTGCGGCCAGTCTTTCTACAGCACTGAGGCTAAGAGCACACTTCTTGTATCTTGATCAGTTCGTCCAGCATCACATAGAAGTTGCTAACTCTTTTTCAGTAATCTGAAAACAAAACCCAGTATGGGCTTGGTTTGTTTGGGCCTTTTTGTTTAATTTTTTTAGAGCCCACATTCAGTTGTATCTGGCAACAGAACTGGTCATCTCTGGAAATCCCACTCGTGATTCGTTCTGCTGACTGCAGCCTTTGTTTGCCTCATCTGTGGCTGAATGTCGCACCATCCTGTTCATCACAGGAAAGGTATGAGTTCAGTGAGGCGGACAGTAAAAATGGAAAGGGAACTAGTGCCCAGAGCTGTGCCACTAGCCAGGCGCAGCTCTGCTTGCAGTGGTGTGCTTTGTCTTCTGCGGGTTTGGCTCCTGTGCTGGGTGAGACTGAACTCTGCTTTACAAAAAGTCCTTTCTCTTAGGGAAAATACTCCTCAGGCCAGGATGTCTTTGAAGTAAAATGGTCCTAGGGAAGGAAGGAAAGATGAAAGCACGGAGACCTGGTTTAAGGGATCTTGACTGGGACCTCTYAGTCCTTAACAGACCATCAAGTGACCTGCCACCATGCCCACAAGTTAGTGTAAATCACGCAATAGACATGAAGCCAGCTTGTGCACCATCACATGTTTTCTGTGTCAGAGCAAGAGTCTGAAATGGTATTGATTCAAGCTGGAGACCACATCTGGGCATCAAGGAGAAATAACAAAGGATGCTGGATAGGGAAGAGCTCTGAGAACAGCTTTGTGGGCTCCTTCCTCTGCGAAGCCCCAGGGGCTGCAGTAAGGCTGACAAGGCAGGGAGATTCCTGTGTAATGTCACGGGTAAGACAAGCAGGAGGTTCATTTTAGGGCTGCAATGTCTTCCTTGCTGAGATTGTGAGGACTGAGAAACTTTTTGAAGCAGAAAAACATGCCACAGCAAAAGCATCCTGCAGGAGCCTCAGTTTCATACAGCTGCTTTCCATCTGAGCACCCTTCAGCGGTTCCGTTTTCGCTCTCTGCCCTTTAGCAACACAAATCAGCTCTGCAAGGACTTTTCTTGGAAATCCTGTCACAGTAATATTGTGCGGTATTTGGCAAAGGTGCTGTTTTCCTGAGCTGTGCAAAGACAAACTATTCATGCATGGCTCTCGTAAGGCAAAGCAGAAACGGAGCCTCTTTGGGTCTATGGCTAGAAGTAAACTCTGTGTCCCAGGGAAATCCCAGGGCAGCATCAGTGCCCTATCAAATCATGTTCTTCTTCAGCCTAGTTTAACTCCTAAGTCACCAGGCCAAAGTAATGGGAGCACCTGCAGGCAGTGATGCAACTGAAAAGAGCATTTATTTAACCATCCGAGGGAAAAGCAATCTAAATTATGGTAAGAGCAGCTACACCTGGTCCCGTTTCCAATTCAAGGCTAACCCCTGTGCCTGTAACAAAGAACTTTTGATTTACATCTGCAAAACTGAAGCTGGACCAGCAGCTTCATGTGGATGTTCATGCATCCAGGATACCAAAATACCTGCTGTCCACCTGAGGTCAGGATTTGCCACGGGCAGGCAGAGTCAGGGGAGTGTTATGGCTTGGCAGAGGAGTGACCAGGGGAGCATCAGCCATAGCCACCCTGCTGGGCTGGCTTGTTTCCAGGAGAGGGATTGCCCAGGGTATGTGGTGCTTTGCACACAGCAGGTGACCCTGCCTGCCTTGGTGTACATTGATCAGTGTATATCATTTAGGGTTTATTAACACAGAAGGTCATGGGCTAATGGACGTGGTGTCCCAGGAGGTTAGGACTAGCCTAAAATTGCTCAGAGATGGAGCCAGTTAGCATCTCTCAGGAGCAAGGCTTTAAACGTGTATTTTCTGGGAGCCTTTTAAAACCCAAATCTCTGTGTACTTCACTACATAGGTGGTGTCTGCTAGCAGGGAACAAGCTAATTAGTTTTGCTGCGAAAGGAAGAGTTGACAGTATTGAACAGGGAGAATATATGAGCTTACGAGAAAAAATTAAAAGAAAGAGGAGATAAACGAACTGCTGAATTGTTCATGTCACAATAATTATATGAAGGCATTCGAACTTTCTTAGCAGTTTCTATAAAAATGGTGTGACTTGCTGAGCCTTCCCAGGCTTTCCCCAGAGGAGCTGACACCATGCAGTTACTGCTGTGGATTTGCAGCAGCAAGGTCCCGGACCGCAGCCAGTCCCGGGGAGGTCACCCAGGACTGCCGAAGAGGGAAACTGAAAACAAGAACCTTCCTTGAGGGGAAGAGCCCCCCTGGCCACACATGGGGTTTTTTCCAGCAACTCTCTGATCAGGGAGCTGCGGGAAAGTTTCAAATGGTGGGTACGTTTAGGGGACAGCTAGGTGGGATGCAGGGCCAGGGACAGGATCACAGCTGAGCGTGTGGGTGCTTCGTCTGACCCAAGTCCTGCACCGGCTGAGGGCCTGTCTTGCAGCAAGCCTTGAAAGCTCGTGCCCAGCACATGAAGGAGGATGAGTCAGAGAGTGTTTAGCTGCCACAGTACCACTGCTGATGTGTCACGAATTTAAACAGCTCTCTCTGGAGCCTGCTAGCATTGCTTAGCCTGCCAGAGACTCCTCCCCTAAAAGTAAATCCACCTACAGCTTGCTTTTTCTTGTACAGGCCATTTCTAGATTGCATTACGGTCATGTGTTGCCCTTGAGGCAGAGGAGCAGGTAGAGCAATGCTCTGAGGTTTCCAAGGGCAGAGCAAGCCTAGGAAAAGCAGAGCGAGATCAGAGCCAGACTGCGCCGGCCGCCGACTGCCCCGAGATGATAAGAAACACTAATAGATGGCCAGGCAGGGATAAGTCTTGCTCATGTTTTTGATATTCAGCTGTAAAACAGAGAAAAAAAGGGAAAATGCAGAGTGCCCTGCCCAGCAGGCGGAAACCCCAGGTCCGTGGCAGAGAGGCATGGGGCAGAGCAGTCCCAGGACAGGACTGGCACATGGCTAGTTTGTCCTCCCATTTCTGTTCACTCTACACCTGATTTTTTAATCTAATTTTGCTGCCATGTGATTATGTGAGCCAGTTTGATCCATATCTCCTGGCTCATCTCTACCTGGACATTTCTGTGGCTTGTCATCTGCTGTCATCTCCTCTGGTTCTTCCTGTAGCACCTTTCTCTTGTGATCTCTAGGAACAGAAGTCTTAACATATAAAATACAACCTACAAAACACTTGAGTTTTCATTCCTGCTGTTCTACAGGGCCAGTGAGAGGTGTTCAGGGTCTGCCAGCAGAATGGGAGCTGGSTGCTGTTTGCTCAGGGTGTTTGGGTTAGGGGCATGTTTGATGTTTCCACAAGTGTGGACCTGGTATGACAGCATCCTAACCTCAGCTACAGAGCTCTATGCTGGGATCCCGCAAACAGCCACCACTGCTCCCGCCCCACTTCCTAAGCTGATGTTAGGATCTCACCTGGGTAGGCGGAGGGGTGYGGCACTGTGCTGGAGCTGCAGGGTGAGCACCCAGCCTTGCAAGGGCAGCTGCTTCCYACGTCCCCTGCCTGTGCTCACCGCTCTGCAGTGCTGCCTTCCACCCTGCCCTTGGCAGAGCACAGCCACCCTTTGCACGACTTGGAGCTGGCTAGACAGGACGTGTGGCACAGGGGACTAGCGGCTGTTCACATGCACCAAGATAAAGGCACTGACACAGTACCTGGCCATGGGAGAGGAGGAAAATTTGGTCACGGAAAACTCAGCAAGGTGCTTTTTCAACTAAGAGGCATGAGGAAATACACCACTTTTTTTTTTTCTTTTTCTTTTTTCTCTTCTGTGAAACATCCACCCAAAGTAAACAGTATGGAAATCAATTTAGTTCCTTGTAGTGGCAGGTTGTGGAAGAGTTTGCTGGTTGCAGCTTTCACACTGACAGAGAGGCACTCACCGGCACTGGCATTTTCATACAGCAAGAGCCGCAAGACCTGGAGCTCCTAGCATAGCAACCCCGGGGCAAGGAGCAAGGGGCACACCCGGGAGTAAGCTGCAGGAGGGAAAAACCACAGTGCACTGCTCCGGAATGGGGTGGGCAGGACATGAAGGCAAGCAGGCTGGTAAGATCTAGCAACATGGGAACTGAAGAACTGCCCAGCTGGTTTGCTCCTTCCCTGCTGAGGATTCAAATCTCATCTCTGCTCCTCTGTGCTGAGAAACAACACATTTCAAAGCTTCCTGAGTGAATATCAGTTTTTAGAGCAAGGCAGAGTGTAAACAGAAAGTGTTTCTCTGCTTCCTCACAAAGGAGGTGGAGCACATGTGTTTTAGATGTATTACTATTCTTAACTGCTTTAATAAGCCTTGCTGTATTACACAGGTAACATTAAAAACAATGTAAGACAGCACTATCAGCAGCTTAGCAAAACAGAAAGTGTAACTGTAAGCAACTTTTAGCTTTAGTAAACTATTGGGATTTAAGTCGTCAGCTTGATGACACCAAGCAGAGTGGTGCAGTTGACACGCCTGAGGGACAGAGTGCCATCCAGAGGGACTTGGACAAGCTCAAGAAGTGGGCCCATGTGAACCTCATGGGGTTCAACAAGGCCAAGTACAAGGTCCTGCACCTGGGTCGGGGCAACCCCCGGTATCCATACAGGCTGGGCAATGAAGGGATTGAGAGCAGCCCTGCCGAGAAGGACTTGGGGGTACTGGTGGATGAAAAGCTGGGCATGAGCCAGCATTGTGCGCTCACAGCCCAGAAGGCCARCCGTATCCTGGGCTGCATCMAAAGMAGCGTGGCCAGCAGGTCGAGGGAGGTGATTCTGCCCCTCTRCTCTGCTCTGGTGAGACCCCACCTGCAGTACTGCGTCCAGCTCTGGAGCCCTCAGCACAAGAAAGACATGGACCTGTTGGAGCGGGTCCAGAGGAGGGCCACAAAAATGATCAGGGGGATGGAACGCCTCTCCTATGAAGAAAGGCTGAGAGAGTTGGGGTTGTTCAGCGTGGAGAAGAGAAGGCTTCAGGGAGACCTTATTGCAGCCTATCAGTACTTAAAGGGGGCTTATAAGAAAGATGAGGACAGACTTTTTAGCAGGGCCTGCTGTGACAGGACAAGGGGGAATGGTTTTAAACTAAAAGAGGGTAGATTCAGACTAGATATAAGGAAGAAATGTGTTACGCTGAGGGTGGTGAAACCCTGGCACAGGTTACCCAGAGAGGTGGTAGATGCCCCGTCCCTGGAAACATTCAAGGTCAGGCTGGACAGAGCACTGATCAACCTGATCTAGTTGAAGATGTCCCTGCCATGGCAGGGGGGTTGGACTAGATGACCTTTAGAGGTCCCTTCCAACCAAAACCATTCTATGAGTCTATGACAACTGAGAAAATGCCCTGTCTACAGGCAGGGCTCAAAAAGCGCTGATGACCCAGAGCTGATCAAGGTATTTCTTACAGCAGGTTGGACAAGGATCAGTGCTCTGTGTGAGGAACTCTGCTGCCAACGCACACAGCTGAATTTAAAATTAAATTTAAATTAAGAAGTCTGTCCTTGTTGCTGCATGGCCTGTGTGGTGTTTGGGGGTTATTATTTCCTGGGTTAGATAAATGAAATCAGTTCACAATGTATTTGTTAATAGTTGATACCTGTTTTGTAAGGAGTATACAAGGCATAATTAAGGAAGAGACTGGAGCAGGACACATGAGGGTGCTCCCTTCCAGAAGATCCCCAATGCAGGAAAAGTTCAGGAGATGATAGAGAAGAGAAAAAACACCCCGGAGTTTTAAAGTGTTTTGTAAGAAATCATGATATTGAGCAGGAAGCCAAGGTAATGTCTGCAGAAAAATTATCACAGTCCAAAGGTTTTGTCAATATCAGTGTTTCTAAATTTGGTGAAGGAGTAAAAATATGGCCAACTTGGAGAGTCTCATGGATTTCTTAGTTGTATCTTGCATTGGTTTGGGAAAAGATGCTGAAAAGAAAGAAAACTGTAAACTTTTGAAACATGGTGTAGACAAATAGGCCCATTTTAAAATGTCTTAACACTTCTGAGTAGAAACTCAATGAGTGCTTTAGAAAGGTTAGTATTTTAACTTTGAAATGCCATAGAGAGATTGAGCAAATTCCAGCCCATAACACTGCGTTGTGCTTAGTTCATGACCACAGTCAGCCCTCATTTATGCCAGACCATAGTGACACAAGATCAGGAGTGTGCTGCAGTCAGTGGTAGACTTTCTTTGTCCTGAAGCCGTTCAGGTGAATAGGGCGAGCAGACCAGGCTCCAGCTGCGTCAAGGCTCTTGAATCTGAAGCGATTAAAACATTAAACAAAAGAGAACAGCAAAACAATTATGTGTTTTCCAAGGACAAAAAAAAGTATAGATTTCTTAAATCCTATTTCAAATCAACAGAAAAAAACTTCCTCTCCTTTTTGCCCCTGGTACATGAAGAGTTAGACCAGGTGCCTGTGAGTGGCTGTTCCCAATTAATTGCTTTTCTTTAGCAGGTCTCAAACAGTGCAGAAATGAGTTAATGCAAGTAGCTCTGACCCACCGTATTGCCCCAGACGCTGGGGACCGTGGCGGGTGAGAAGGATCGCGGGTCAGAGACCACCATGCAGGAGGCACCAGCCAGCCCATTTCTGCAAGGATTTGTCTCGTTTCTGCTGCTGCGGGGGCAGGTGGCCAGACCACAGGAGATCCAATGAGACGGAGGTTCATTAGAAGTGTGGGTCATGTTTTCAGCTAAGGAGAAGAAATACCGTAGAAAAGAAGGACCATTTCTGCTTCCTTGATCTCTTAACCAGTCCCAATTAAATCAGGCAAATTAAACTCCTGCTGTCTCCCCTCCCCATCCCAATTTCTGAAAGAAAGCAGTCTGTCTACAGAGAGGAGGTTAGTAATACTTTACAGTTAATTGCTACGGTAGACATTGTGCCTTCCAACTGCAGAGAGGAAACTTTCTCAGCCCCCAGATGCTCAAGATTTCAAATAAAAAAAACCCCAAAGGGCAAAGACAGCCAATTTGGCATGTGTACCAATCCCACCTTCTCCAGACTTGCAAGATTTCATAGATTTCATCCAAACAGCAATCGCCAGCATATAGCTCAGCACATAGCTCAGCACAGCTGGAAGAAAAACTTCTTATCAGGTCCTTGTGGCTAATACTAAAAACTAGATTTTGTAAGCACTGCAATTTTATGGCAGCATCTTTATGCATTAGAAAAAGAAATCATGCCTTAAATTTGATAGCTGCGACATCATGCCCTTGCAAAAAAACAATACCCAAGGGCTGCCGTTTTAGCTGCCAGTTAAGCTGTGTACAGGAACTATGGGGAAAGTTCAGAAGCAATTATAGACAAATTAACTTCCCATTCAACCAGTTCTAAAAGAGCCTTAACTCTTCTGAAATAAAAAGACCTAGTAGGCACTGGATTCAGGTTTTGAATATTTAGAGATACTAGAATATTTCTGAAAGCAAGAAGATCCAACTAAAATTCAAAGTCTTAAGACTCTCGTAGCAATTTTCTTCAAAATACTCAGCCTTTTTCTGCTAATAAGGTTTGCCTTAATGTTAGGAAACCTGTACCACGGATATTGCCAGCAGTGTGAAGAGTGCTTTTTTTTTCCCTTCCAGAATAATCTAGGCTTCCTTTAAGGATAGCAAAAAGATATAAATAGAAATTACACAGTTTTCACCTCAAAATTACTCTGTCTAAAGGATTATCAAAAAACAAGGGCACTGAGCCATCCTCATAAAAGGTGGGAGGTTGATCCTAAAGATACTGTGCAATCAGAAGACCTAAAATATCCCTTTAGGCAATGAAGCATTGTGGCCCTAGGTGAGGACAGGTACCATTGCATCTCACAAAAAGTCACATGTCTTTCAACTTTCAGATCCTGTTCTTCATTTCTATTATTGTGCTAGCTCTAGTGGCATCTCACATGGCTTGACCAAGCTGTGAAGTTCAAGCCCTAGCTCAGGAGCAGGAGCACTTTTCATTTAATTCTCCCACTGTTACTGTGTCTGCATTTTTTCCTCTCACTTCCTCCGGTTTACAGCCTTCAGTCTGCTCCAGTTTGCTCTGTCACTTGAGAGGCTGAAAGGCAGATGATATTAACTGCACGAGCACATGGAGATGAAACCACTGGAAGAAAGACCAGTGTGTGGCTCCTGTGTCCCGTGAGCACAGTGCCTGGCTGGGACAGCAATGTGCTTCCTCCCTGCAACAGGAATTAGGCAAATGCTGCAGTGTCACCAGCTGCCTCTGGTCACATAATGCTCTAGCTTATGTTAAACTGGGATAAGATGGTAAACCAGTAATGCACAGATTTAGGAGGCTGATTTTAGTTTTTTAGAGTCAGTGGGCCACACCTTCTGCTTGTGTGATCTGTATTGTGAGATGAAAAATTGCTTCATGACTGCAGATCTAAGATAAAAACCTTTACCTTGATCAAGTGTTAATTCAGCTATATGAAGTTGTATGTATTTGAGAAGATACAGTTTATAAACACACCTGACTCTTTCACAGGACATCAAAGTGCATGAGATAGTGGTATTTCTCTGTAAGTTCAGAGTGCTCCTAGAGTTTGCCAGAAAATAGTTTGAAAAATGTCTCTGAAGGATTTTGTGATGCTTTCCGCCATTCCAGAGAGGGGCAGAGGGGAGCAGCGGAGATATCAACTTCCTCGGGATATGTTTAATTTATCATTGAATCATTACACAACTAGGAAATGAGTATGATTTCGCTACTCATACATAGATGTAGTAAAATACACATACAGCCTATGGTGAGATAGCCAGTATATCCAAAACCACACACTGGTTCTCAAAGGTCTTAGAGCTAAACAACTGGATTACTGTTTCAGCAAGGAAGTATGGAAAAGTATAGGTTGCCCCTTATGAGTACTATTTTGCTGGACCAAAAGGATTTCATGGGAGATAATGGGAGACTGAGGGTTGGTGTCACTTGTCAATCCCCGTGATGTTGTCCTTGATCTGACTGCAGATGCCTTTCCAGATTTCTACAAATCATTAGACACCAAAGCTGAGACCTGCATTGCCTTAGTTCTAGAAAATGCTTTCAGAAGTAGCAATCTAGTTATGAATTCACTCAGTGTCCCTGGTCTCCAAGGTTTAGTCTCCTGTCTGCTGTGCTGTGGAAATAGGAAAGATCCTTCAGAGTTTTGCTAATCCTCCAGCTCTGGTTTGGTGCATAGCTAACAACTGGCAGTGTTACAGTTGTTTTTTTCATGGGTCTAACGTCTTTAAACACTTAATTTAACACTTACACTCAATGTTGTCCAATCAAATACGTACTTCTGAGCACTGTTAAAAATGGATTGGTGTCCAGCACCAGACTGTGTTCCTAGATGGCATCTTTAACTTACAGACAAATGAAGCTAGCCTAAACCATCTTTGTTACCAAGGGCACTTTTATACAGCGGCATCCCTCTCCAGCGTGACGCTGGTAGTACTAATCTAGCAAAATAAAAAAACTATTTTTGTCCTACCCATCACTCACAGATCTTCATCCATGCTAAAAGGTTTTCTGTTGTTAACATGAGTTATTACAATGCTGGAATAAAATACTTGAGGCATGGTATGCACATGAAATATAGTTAGAAAGTTGAGCACCCACTGCTATTTTAAATCATTTAAGGTGCAGTCACCTCTGTATGTTGAGTTGATTGATGGGTATTGTAATAATGCAGTCAAATGTCAAAACCAATCAGTACCATTTTCACATTTTAATTGGGTTTGCAAAGCACATTTCTGCCTAATCAGTAATATATTAGCTTCACCTTCTCTGGTTGTATAGCGATAAAATGTGCACCATTCTATCAAACTGGCTAAAAATTGTCTTGGGCTGTTTTTAAAAAATGGAAGAAGATAACAGTAAATGAGAATAATTTTTAATTCAAAGTGGGGAAGAAAAACCCACCAAAACCCAGACAAACTGGCAAATCACAGGGCAAAATATGGTCTTTCATGAAGTTTAGAGAAACCAGACAGCTTTTATACAGATTGCAATCAGACCATATCAAAAGCTAACCCTGTTCCTGTCACTCTCATTAAACTACAAAACAGAGAGCTTGTTACACCAGAAGTGTTGAAAAAGCTTGGGGAAAAGGTGATACTGAAGCAGAACTTCCAAGAAAAAGAGAATCACAAAGATCATAGAAAAGCCTCTAATAAGCAGTAAACTGCAGGACTGTACCAACAGCGTGAATCCCAAATTTAACTGCTACTGAAAATAGCAGGATAGCTGCCTATCACAAAATTAAATGTAAAACAGTGTCACCAGTGATTTGTGTATAAAATAATGCTGCAGTAACCAAGTGTAACGCACCGTTAAAACCCAAAGCATTTCCAGTTTCATGCTGAAGTTCAGATCAAGTCTCTGGAGCCACTTCTAAAACCAGCTGAGGGAACCAGTACTTGACGGTCCTGAAAAATAGACTGAAACTTTTGCTTAAAAAATATCACTGCAGAAGTCATTGCTAGAGTTCACCCATAGCAAAGGGGCACTTCGACCTTAAAATTAGCTCTGATGAAGGATCATCCTTTGGCAGAGAGGTCTGTACAGCTCACACACAACTACTGGACACCGAAGAAAAGCTATACTTTACTGACTTCAAAGGTATGGTACAGTAAAAAGAACAAATTGGATCCTTGAAAAAGGTTTAAAAAAACAGTGGTGAGAACTGGGACCTCCTGTCTGYAGGCTGAATCCTAGGGTAAATTACTTTTGAGGTCCTTACTGGACCTCAGCTGCTGCTTCTGGATTGTGCTGTTCATTTGGGGTTGGAGTATTTTGACCACTGGTGAGCTGGAAATGGTCAATATCTTTCTACGGCAATTATCCATCTCTAMGAAGTCCAGTAGCTGAAGGACTGAAAAGAGGCATTCAGAAAGCTAAATCATTATTTGAAAAGCATTGAAAGGGACAGGACTTGGAAAACTGTTTATCTGATAAAGCCACTGCACAGCCCGGGCTAGCTTCTTCTGTAAAACTCTGGACAAACTGTGTAATGCTGTCAATAAAATTTATATGCCCACTTTCAAAAAAGTAATTAAATTTATTGCACAAATCATCCATAGTTATACACAAAAAATGATTCTATTTAACAAAATGCTGTGACCGCTGCCTGTACTAGTGAGAGGAACATCTAAAGGAGCTTTGGTCCTCTGGAAATACTCTTTTAGATTTTCTCATCCAACATGAGACAGTTTACATCTCCAAACCCGTGCGAAACATGATTTCACTAGTCAGGTGTTCTACACTCCTTCTGAAGACTTCAAAAATATTGAAGTTAAAAAACCTCTGAGAATATTTGTCATGAGCAGGAATAAATATTCCAGCTGTACATCAACCTCATGATGGACTAATTCAAGCAAAGGGGTAGAAAGTCTACAGGTGGGATATCAGTGGTCTAATGCTATGGCTACTATACTTTCTGGAGAGATTTATAAGGGAGATTTACTAGAGATTTTAAAAGAGAAAGAATTTTACTTTATTCTCCAGGCAAATTGTAACAGTGAATTAGTGTTTCTTGGAAGATCAGTATTGTAATTTTCCTACGTCTTTTGTTAAATGTATTCCTCCGTAGAGTGAAAAGGCTTAATCATAAGGAAATACATGCAGCCCAAACACAAACTTGATTAGTTCCTGGAGTGGTAATAGAAAACATTATTTTGCATTGCTTCTTACAGAAATGAAATATTACTTATTAAAATGTTATATTAGAAAGGACAAAACCTTGCCTCTGTTACTCTGTTAACAGGAAGACACAGAACTTGTAGGAAAAAAGTGCACATTTAAAGAACATAATTGCTTAGAACAATTGTGTCAGAAAAAAAAAAATCCCTCATAGTGTTTATTTACAATTTTATTAATTTTTGATTACTAAGTACAGAGAGATGTGAAACCTGCACCAAATCCCAGTTTCATTTCTAAAAGCCTGTATCCAGGCCTTGAGGTAAGTACAAGATTTGCCAAATGAAGACATACGTCACCCAAGCCTAGAAATAAATAAATATTTACAAACAAACAAGCAAAGAAACAAACCAGATTTCATTTTCACTCCTTTTTCTGGAGTTTTAATAAATGATGTTAAAATTTTTCTGTGACTCTAAATTCACATTTGCTAGACCATGGATACTTTTCCTTATTGTAAGGATGTCAAGGTGGATTTGTTTCATTCAGCCCCAAGGTTATTCAGATATTTTCTTTTGACAGAAAATGCAGAAATGAAATGCAAGTGGACACTGTGAAAAACCCCGTGCAGAACTGGAACTCTTGCTAGTGGTGCAGGTCAAGGATGTCTCTATCATGTAAAATTGAAAAGCATAAAGCTCCTGATCAACAAGGAGATATTAACAAAATAGCAAATCTCATAACTTCAGGAATAGAAATAATAACTCAAGAAAAATGTTTCTGTGTTTAATATCCAACTATGTGCTAAATGATAGCCAGTATAAAATAAATCAATGACTTGATTTCCACTGTCTGTGGAGGTAATTTCTAGAAAACAGTGGGCAAAATTTGCTCAATGTCAGTTTAGGGAGCAGCCCCGATTAAAACCCATCAGATTTCCAGGCAGCTCTGTCTCACGCAGTATAGTTTGAGCTCAGGCTCAAGCTGGGCACTGCGGTGCTTATAAATTTATGAGCTATACAATCCACTGGTCATGTAAGAGGCAGAAGTCCCTACTCCAAAACCGGCCTGCCTTTGCTAGCAGGTTTCCAAACAACATCCATCATAGAACGATCTAAGGATCAGCAGTTTGCTCCCAGGAGGGGCATCTTTGCAATGCATCGCGCTGTATTTTGGACAGCCTTTCCTGTCTGCAGACAGTCAAGTGATTCAACCACATGTCTTGTGAGGATAGAGAGAGAAATACACTGAGAGAAAGAGAAAGTCGCTTATGTTCAGGACAGCTTGAAGTCTGTGGCTGCTAACCAGAAAGTAACTTCTTATGCTAGAACAAGCTGTTAAGACTCCCATAACAAATTTTTGCCTTAAACCAGAGTGTTAGCAGCTGAACTCCTGTGTTGTCTCATGTAAAGAATCAAAACTCCCAGCAAAAATCAAAGAAGCTGTTCCAACCCTCAGAGCTGTTGTCCCTACATTAGATTTAGAATAACAAAAATCTAAATCCCCTCTTATAAGAATTGGGATTAATATGGAGATCAGGCAAACCTTAAGGCACCCACTGAATAATCAAAGTAAAACAAAAAACTTCCCCTCTGCAGAAATAATGGAGATTTAAAGCACAAATAATTGCTGAGGTAGTGGTAATACTCCTTGTGATGGATTTCAGTGCTGTTTATATTAAAAGGCTAACAAATTGTCACCTGATAGCTGTCAGCAGACCAAGTATTAGCATAAAATATGTGAATTATCTAATTTACCTTGTGGAGCATCTATGAAGGCTATGAGCTTTCAGCTCTGTAAACAGCTGAAAAAAGTCCGTGGTTTCCTATTTTGTTGAACTGGCTGAAGGGGAGATTCAGCAGATCTGCTGTTTAACCTTTGTTTCTTAGTATTACATTGTGGAAGAATAAGTAAGAATTGTAAGCATGGCCAGGGCAGCAATGTCAGCAGTGGCTTAGTAGCCCTTGAACAACAGCTGTGCGCCATCAACACCCAGCTCGTTGGCTGAAGATACTCTCGTGTTCCTGGCGGGATGATGTCCCAAAGTGTATATTTAATATAATAACTATTCAGTGCCAGTTCAGCAGCAGTGTGCAGTCATGGCATGAGAGCTGTTAACCTAGGAAGAGCCTAGGCTTGGAGGGACAATTTTGGTTTTGCTTCTCTGGCTTTCCCATTACTTCCTACGTTCCTGTGTCCCACCAGCATCTCAGCACTGCTGCTATTCCCACAGAGGGGGAGCGAGCTGCCTCAGCATTTTTGATGTTTCCACCTTAAGTGGCCTTTTCTTTTTCATTCCTGACATGAAGACAAGATTGTGATGGCTGCACCTTTGAAAAGCATTGGCTCAACAGCTTGCCTGCCAGTGGTGCATCCTGTTATTGCAGTCACTGTCTGCTTCCATCTTATAGCAGCTGATCCTCTGGACTGGGTTTATTTCAGCAGTGTTATTTCCAGCACCTGGCAGCTCAGCAGATGTTGGCTAACTCAGCTAGTTCCCAGCTGATTTTTCCAGATTTCTAGCTTTGGTCTGTCACTTCAATATTTCCCTCTTCCTGACACAAACTGTGTATCCACTTTTAGCTTGATCACATTTTGCTGTTTGGGGACTGGCATATGCTCATACTTATCTCAGGAGTAAATGCTGTGACTTGTAGAAAGTACTAAGGAGGACTGAACCAGGGCAGCGCACTGGCGAGTGCACTCATGGTAACRTTGCTAAATATTTCACGAGAGGGCATGGGCAGCTCTGAGCATGCACATCAGGAGGCAAAGTCACTGTGTCTTGGTAGCTGCAAAGTATCTGTGTTCCTGGACGATAGCCATGGTTTTGGCTCTGCCACCCAGGCTGTGCAGGATATGGGTTTGGTGGTGCTGGGAGCAGAGAGGCAGTGCACGGGACAGAGCAGGAGGTACCCTTGGGAAACTGATGTAGCGCCGGAGGTACTCCCTATAGCCAGGCAGAAACACTCCCTGGTCTTTTACTCATCTCCAATTCAGCCTCTGAGCTATGCAAAACAAACTCCTTTAAAAAAACAAAACAAAACAAAACAAAACAAAACAAACCACAACACAACAGAAAAAGAGGTACTTATTACTTTTCAGATGGGAAGAGCAGCTGCCAGGGTAACAATGGGTTGGGATATTCTCCCTCCCTCTTTGAATAAAGCTCTGAAAACTCCCCAAAGACCCCTCTGACAGAGGCCATGATAATAATGTGATCACCTCCTGAAAATAATCTTAAAATACTTGCAGAGCTCTAGCAACTTGCTGTTGTGTCTTTAGCAGCTGTGCAAAAAATTGTGTGTGTAGGAGTGGATTTACAAAAAGATGAATTTTCTGCATAAAATCCTAAGGGAGACAAGGCAAAGGAAATTTTAATTTTAAATAGAAATGTGAGGGTAACATTATTCTTTTGGAGAAAAGAACTATTCATAAAAGCTGCAGAAGCCCAGATGCAGCTTTTAAGGTCTCCTGTAGGAAGAAGCAAATGGATTTTATTTTTTTTTCTTATATGTGCAACTTTTTGCATATCTCTGGAAAAAGGGTAGAATTCAATCTGTGTAGCCTATTGCTTATAGCGGCTTCCACATGTTCAGTGAACTAGGAGTACTAGAATACAATGATATTCAAAAGCAAACCAGACTTGAATGGGGAAGGACACCACAGTTTGGAGGCTTTTTTCCTCAATTTATTGTTCTTCGTGACCATCTGACAAAGCCTTGGAAGAACAAGGTCTTTGAAAAAAAACATCCACCCCAGCCAAAGATAAGGCTTACATAATCTCCTGCATCTATGTAATGGTCCTCTCCAGAGACTTGCAAAGAAGAAAACAAACAAAATAAAACAAAAGTAGCAGGGTGGAGAAGGGACTTTGGGAGGTCTCTAGACCAACCTCCTRCTCCAAGCAGGGTCAGATGTGAGATCAGACGAGGTTGCTCAGGGCTTTATCCAGCAGAGGTTTGGAAATCTCCAAGGACGGAGGTAGCATCACATCCCTGTGCTGTCTGTGTGGGGAAAAAAGCTTTCACTTGCCTCCAGCCTCTCTGGCCCTGCTCAGCTCGCTGCATGCCAGGGCACAGATCTACCTCTGGCCCCACCGGCATCACTGCTGGGGCTCTGCCTGCCCGGAGCAGGGCTGCCCTTTGCTCCTGTGCAAGTGCATGGGGCCGCGTTGGCCCCTTCCTCCCCCTGTCCCAGCCCCTCCGTACAGCAGCCCTTCCCTTGTGCATATTGACTGGTCCACTCCCTTCTGGTGTTATTTGCAATTATCCAATATTTGTAAGGAGTGGTTTTTCTTTTTTTTTTTTTTTTTAAAGTGTTTATTGAAATACGATCAAGCCTAAGAAACTTCTTCAGAAATCTGAAAGGAAAAAAGGAAAAAGAAATAAGACAAAAAAGACAAAAGAAATAAGAAAAAAAGAAAAAAAAAAAAGAAGGCAAAGCAAATCACTCCCTCAGACGCTTCATTCAGGATCTGTTGCCTATTGACAACTGTGGTGGTGCACTTCTGAAATCTTGTGTGTTTCGGACAGAATCTAGGCAAGCAATCTTGCAAAAAAACCCAAGGGACCAGACCTCTACCCACAGTAAACTAAAGGCAGCTGGGTTATGTTGAATCTGTGTAAGCTACGGAAATGGCCCCAAAAACTTTGTGAAATTTTGGAAATTTTCTTCCTGCTCCTAAACAAGCAAATCTGCTGCAAGCTGGCATTTCTAGTTTAAAATCATCATTCCTAACAAGCCTCTCTCCCATTCTGAGAGATCTCATGAGAGAAATTATTGCAGCTACTTAGAATTTCAGGAGGGAAAAAATGCAGACACATAGACTAGTCTGGGCAGAAAGGGATCACTAGAAACCTCTCATCCAGGCTGGGTTACCTTCAATGCCAGGTCAGGTTGATCAGGACTATACTCAGCCTGGTTTTGAAAGGTCCCAAGGAGGGAAATTGCACTGCCTCTCTCGGCATTGTGCTCCACTGCTTCACTGTCCTCATGGCAAATTATTTTGCCTTTGTGTCTAGCCAGAATTTCCTTTACTGTGACGTTTTACAATTGTCTTTGCTGTGCAYTGCTGAAGAGTGTGGCTCCATCTTCTTGATAACCCTTCTTCAGGTTTAGCACAGAAGGCAGTAATCACTGCCCTCAACCCTCTGGCTGTATTTCTGCCTGTACAGCCCTCATGCAGCCATAAAACTGTTGAAGGTATTCAAAGGAAAAYTCAGCTGAATG
Organism: Phoebastria nigripes; assembly: GCA_035582835.1. Lineage (NCBI taxonomy): Eukaryota > Metazoa > Chordata > Aves > Procellariiformes > Diomedeidae > Phoebastria > Phoebastria nigripes. Next base: position 568,834 of record JAYKAV010002814.1, on the reverse strand, counting down.
TCCAGATACCAACGTTATGCAACCTTGGCTAGAAGTACTTGTCTACACCCTTGCTTAGTACCATCCCTTCAAAGGGGTAGAGAAAATGCCCATATGTCAAAGCAACCCTGTCCCTTGCTGAGAGCAAGGGCAGATCACACCTCCTTCATCTCCTGTGTCAGCATCACACTGTGCAGGAGAGCGAGCAGCCCTCCGAGCAGGGAGAGCTGCGGGTGCCAGGGCACGGCAGGGGACGATGCTGCTGGCCCTGACCTGTGCTGCAAGACCAAGCAGTCACCTGCGTACAGTAATCATTCCTGCCCAGGAAATGTGAGAGGCTTCACAGAGAACAGGAGGAAATAAACCTCAAATCCTTGGCAGTCTCAGCTCGGCTCAGGTGCTAGCAGATCCTTTGCAAGAGCAAGAGAGGAAGGAAGAATGTTGCTTGTCAGGCATTTCCTTGGCCAGGAGCTGCAGAGGATCCAATACTCCCCTGCCTCCCCTGCCCAGGATCCAACACATGCACACGGCAGAGCTGTGCCTGGCTTCTTAAATCACTGTGCTCCTGCTAGAGCGGGTTTGAGAACTGGCCATGGCAGTTTGCAATTACTGGAAGTTGGGGTTCAGCTGTACAGTCAGCCCTTGGACAAACTCCTTTAGACTTCAGGAAGGATTTGTTCCTGGGGAAGGAATGCAGCACGGGGCATTTGTTAGTGCTGTGTGTCTGTGCCAGCCAAATGAGACTCAGTACCTCCAATTTTTGAGTAGCAAGAAGCACAGAAATCCATGCATTCCCTTGCATTTCACACAGCTTTTGAGTTTTCCTTGAAGCCACAAATAGAGGCAACATCAAGGGATCTCTGTCTCCATGATCCTTCATAGTTGTGGCAGGCTTGGGATTCTGTAGCTATGTGCTGCAATTTAGCAGCAACTAAGTGTCCAAGATCTAGTATGTCTTGCTTCTGCAATGTGCTGTCCCTCACATTCCATGATCCCCCCGGGAAGATCTCCCATCTGTCATTGTTAGCCCAGGGCATGGAATCAAATAGCTTTTTTTTATAGCTTTAACGTTCCAGGTGTGAACATCCACTTGGCCTCTGTGATGCCTGTGTCAGGCGGGTACCCCTCTGCTATTCAGAAATGACCACTCACGCATGTCTGTGATCAGTTGACCTGGGTGGTGATCCACCTTCAGATGGTACTTCTCTGTAACTTTTCTGTGGTGGCCTCTGGGGTGTCACAGCTGGCTTGATTTCTGGATCACTGAGCAATGGAGGCAGGAGGAGGCAGCTCTCATGGAGAAACCTTGCACCGTGGGCTTGCAATTGCACATAAAGTTGTGCATTTGTGCATTTGTGTTGGCACTGGGGGACACCCACGGAGACCCCAAGTGATGTTGTCAGAAAGGAAATTGCAGAGATTTCCAAATCACAGGTAACTTCAACCACAAGCTTGCCTTCCTTCTTCCTGCTCCCTCAACAGGCAGAGAAGGAGGGCACTCAGGGGAATGCAAGACTTTTACAAGTGTAGACAGCAACCCACTAATGAGCTGAGCTCCTGCCTGCCTCTGTACTGCCAGCCTGGCATTTTAACATTGTCCTGGTATAAATATCGCTCTTCAAATCCTGCAGACTCCTTCAGCTCTTTTACTAGAGGATCTTCTTTAATGAATTCTCTCTGGGCTTGTAAACATTTCTGCACCTCATTATTTGCCGCTTCTGGATAGAAGCCTGCTTGGAGCTTCATTAACAAAGATTATCATTGTGAACCATGACTAATTCCTCCCAAAGCACTTCCATCTCTCATGATCCTTTTTAAGTTTAAAAATAAATGCCAGCTGCCCCTTTTTGCTGGAGCTTGTGCAAAGTACAATGGCAGCCTGATAAGATTATTGCTGGGCTGATCACATGTTGGTTTGTGTCAGAGGTTCCAAAAGGGGCTTTATTTTGCTTTATGGATCAGAGAATAATTTCTATAAGCTTTACGGGAAATAGAAAAAACAAGCTTGCCCTTATGCTGCCATACTGACTTGCTTGCAGGAATGAACTTCATAAACTTGTAAAAATGGAGGGACCAAAAAATAAAAAATTATTAATTCACTTGAAACAAGACAGAAAAAACTGCAACTTGCACTGGTTGGATCTTGCAGTGGTCATTCTTAAGTTTCAGTTTGCAGTCACCATTATCCAAACCAATCTAGATAGAGAAGGAAAACAAAGCCATTTTGCCTCCCCACCTGCAAAGCCACACCCTTGGGCTTTTTTTTTTTTTTTTTGCTGTTGTTATTTAAAACTGCAACCTACATAGCTAAATACCAAAGGTTAAGCCAAGCAGATTGTACAGTCCCAGTTTAGCTCGTTCTCCACTGCCTGTAATTCAAGGACCGTTAAGTTTGGGTAAAAGGGGAGCCCCACACTGTCTGCAACAGCCCAGCTAACAGTAATTGAGTTATCTGTATTTAAAGTTACGATGACCAGGCTGACTGATACTAACAGGGAAGGCAGTCTCTGTTTTAAGATGCCCTTCGGCACACATTCCTAGTAAGTCTTGAGGAAAGCCTCTACAGCTCAAGGAGATCTTCATATTCAGCTGACAACTTTGAAAAGAAGCATGAGGTTTGAGTGCACTCCTTATTGGCATCCATGGGAAGGGACACCTCCACTTTTGAAGTAGGTGATATTACRCCAGTACGAAATCAAGCCTAGCATTCCTTGCAGTAACTTGGTAGCAACAACTTTGGAGAAGAAGGACCTTGAACTCTAAAGGAAGAAACAAGGAAAACAGCAAGCTTGTGTTTTTCTTTTCAGAGCACAGATAAGCTCTGAATGTGTTTGGTTATGCTGAAAGAACATGAAGCCACTGGGCATGGTTGTAATACATTGTCCTCCTAGGTTTGTGATAAAAAAATAGATATAATGGAAGCCTCATTCTGATCCAAGGCTTCCTGAGTATTTACATCTTCCCACTACAACCAGGGTAAAAGTGGAGGTCAGGGAACGACACTCCTAAAGATATTTTTCTTATGCAAGTGGTTGTTTCAATGTTTTTCAAGGATTTCAGCAATTTCAGAGCTCCAAACAAAAACTGTGTATTTACTGGGCTTTGCTATTGCTTTTTTAGACTATGTTGATATTTTGCACAGGAGCATCAGACATCTGATTGCCTGGCTTGACTACAGCAGGATGGAAATACGAATTGACATGATTGAAACAGATTCAGAAAGGCTTCTGAAAAGAATGCTAAAACTGGAAAAAATATTTGCTGTTTCTTTGGGGAACTGATTCATGGTTCCTCTCCCTCTGTCCTCAGCTGCCATCTCCTTCTGTTTCCCGCTGATGTGGAGATGACTATGCAGGTTAGGTGACTGTCTTGGTGTACATAGGGGTCACCGCAAAAAGCCTGAGCTTGAACACCTCTCCCAAAATCTGTGATGTTTCATCTAAACTTTCTGGTGTTTGCAGAGGTAGTTTTCCCCGCTTGCAAACATGAATAAAACAAGAAAAACTTGTTTTCTCCAACTAATTAATGGGGAAAAGAAAACTATTTCAACGCAAACTTTAAAAAGAAATCTAAAACCTTCTCCTAAAGTCACAATCTTCCTCTGGGGTGGTAGCTGCAAGGCTTTCACCCTCCCAACGTAACCTTCACACATTTTCAGACTGTAAAACTCCTGCTGGGTATCAAGGCCTGGTTGAGCTGGATGGATGTAGCAGAGCACCCTGTTTCTCTTACTTGCTCCTTTCTTAACAGCCCCTCCCGCCACATGCCACCCCCCCCAGCTCCTATCCAACCTTTGCACTACCCCAATATCTGCACAAGCAAACCTTGCCAACCACCAAACAGGTTCTGTTATCTGAGCACTCAGCAGAAGATATGTAGTGCTATAACCTAAACACAACCTCTCAAGTTTTAAGAGGCTCTCAGACTGCTTCTACTCTCTCTCAAATAGCTCTTCACCAAGTTTTCCTACCCTTTTTTTCCCATTTCCTTTTGGTTGGTTCATTTGTTCACTTTCTCTGGGGCGAGCCTTTCTACTGCAGTGCTGGAGGCTGTTGCTGGAAATGAAGGTGACGCTCAAGAACGTTCAAAAGATTAGCTGGCTYGGACTTTTGCACCTGCTACAACTGCAAACTTTTCTCCACTTGATGATATTACTCCCTTTTCCCAAAGTTAATTAAAAGAAAATTCTTTTCAGACCAGTTCTTTCTGTTTATCTCCTTTTCTCTCTGCCAGATCCACCTCTTCTCTGCACTTCTTTTCCCATTTGGGTAGGATGCTGGGCTCTGTGCTGCTTCTTTGCAGTACATAGTGGGAAGAGAGACCAACGCTTCTTCCAAGAGACCTCTGAGGTCTGAGGGGATGGTGGCATGATGGGACAATCTCTTCTTTCCACTCGGCAGATGTTTAGCAGGTAAGCAAAAGGCTGGGTTGGTGAGACTGCTGGATGTGGGCATCAGGCCGCACCAGCAAACATCGTTGAAGATGCAGCCTCGTGTCGGCTCATCTCTCCCAACAGCAGAGCCATGTGCGCTAGCCCTGTTCCCACCTMTGTCCTGTTTTGGCTCTTCTTGGTGTGCAGCACAGCTCTGGTACCACCTGGGGACCCAAGATCCTTGCAAGAGCAGAACTCTTGGTGCTCTGGAGATCTTCCTGCACACAGTGACCACTGCAGTGCTGCARTCAAGGTACCCCAGTCTTTGACACTATGCTGCTCCAATGATGCCTGATCCCTGGTTCATGGAAAGCCCTCAGACTCATATTAAAATAAGACATTGCCAATGGTGTGCTGTTCATTGGAGACCTCTACCCCCAGAGCAGAGAGAGGAGAGGTGAGGGTTGCAGCAAAAGCTGGAAGTCAAGTGACTCCAGAGAAAGCCAGTTCCCATCCAGCTGAGGAAGCAGGATGCCCTGCAGTGGGGTAGTGCTCCTGTGTCACAACGTTGGCTGTTGACAATCTGGCACAGAAATTATGCACTCCTCAGGCACTGTGACACGTACTTCAGTAGGTTGTTGAGGATTTTTATTTTTATGCAGCAATACAACATTGCACATTGTTCCCTGGCAAAGCTACTCTCAAGAGTAGCTTGTACTTGGTACAGGCATAAAGGTGTCCTGTGCTCGTGGCAGCTTTTGCTGTTCTGGTTTTTGCTGTTAGCTATTGCTGTTATCTAAGCCTGAAGGTCCTGAACAGCCCACAGGTTCAGCAGAGCAAAAGGAACCTTTTTCCTCARGGTCACAGGAGGAGCACTGAACATCCTCTCTGTGTCCAAACTGGAATAGGACAAGGCTATGCAGAGGGTTTCCACCCATTTGCCGTAGCAGGAACAGCACGAGCACTGGCTTAGCTGGCTACTTTTCAGCTTGCTTCCAGCAGGAAAAGTCCACCATCCCAAAATACCTTCTTTAAGAGAGGCTGTCCCCCTCTCAGATATGACTTCCTGGCATGTAGGGAAGACATGGAGCCTGTGCTTTTGCTAAGAGATGCCGAAAGGGATCACAAACGCCTTTAGGATCAAACACCAGGAAGCTGCTCTTTCCTCCACAGCTGGGTGACTCACACCTTCACACAAGCAAACAGCTCTGCGGCAGCTTCGCGCACGTAGATTCATCCCTCTCCATCTTCTGCATTAGAGTCGGCAATGGAAAGGCAATAAAGTCACTCTCATGATGGTACTTGGCAATTTAAGGCTTGAAGCTGTCCAAAAGCATTAGTGCGGACCACGAGTCCACTAGCAGAGTATCCTGTCTCCAGCTGGGGTCATAAATGGATGTCCAGGAACCAGCAGCAACTTTACTGCAATAGGTTATGCTGCATCTCCCCTGAGTCTTCTCCCAGCCTCAAACTTTTTAGCTTGAGGCATTTCCTGTAATGGATGTGGTTTCTGTCTCTTCACTAACCACCAAAGAATTTATTTCCTGGTCTTGACCAGTCTCCCAGTATTGCAGTATGATTTTTGTTGGGTCTTTTGAGGAAACATTACATCAGCTCAGCTACACCAGCTCCACATCAGATGTATGACAAATAAGGCTGACATGCTTTGCTGAGGACTAGCCAAAGTCTCTGCAGCAGTGTCCACTTTCAAGCATGCAATGTCATCAAGCAAGGTGGTGTTAGGTTGATAAAGATGTTCTTCTTTTCTTCCATTTCYAAGTACTTTGGTTCACCTTGTTACATACCTTATTCATGTATTTTTGTCCTTAGCCAGCTGTGATTTCAATTTATAAGCTAATCATGGCACTGCAGGCATCACCTTGTTGTGCAGCCATTGCCATTACAGCTACTTGTGGCATGCTGGGCTCTTGCACCGACATGGTGGTGGCCCTCGGGTGAAGGCACCAGCAAGAGAGAGGAAGATGCCATACAGTGGTCATGGTTTCCCCTTGCACTGGTCGTGCCCATGACAACCTGTGGGGAAGTGTTCACCCACCCTGAGAGGAGCCACCTCCCCTGCTTGGCTTTGCACCTGGCTGCCACTAGCTTCATTGGGTAGCCTGGGGCAGCTTCTTCCTAGAGGAGGATAAGCTTTGCCAAGGAAAAATGGAAATACAGAAACTGGGCGATTTGAACAAGGCCACAGATCAACTGGAATAACTGGGGAAGAGAACTGAGGCTACCAGTTTACAAACCCCAGCCACCACACCATCCCATTTACTACTCTGGTACCACCAGCACAGACATACAGATCTCCTAAAAGTGCATACTTGTGATGAACAGCTGTTTTCCAAAGGTCTTCTGAGGCAATTACCAAAGGAGCTACCCACTGTAATGGTGTTATGGGTGAAATTGTCCTACTTCAAAGGCAGTAGGACATGGTGCCCTGGAAAGCAGTGGTCCTTATCTCAGTTGATACCTCTGTCTTGCTCCTGATATGTGGAGGCGAATTGCTAGATTGCTATACAGGTGAGGAATCTGCATTAGCCCCAGTTCACATACAAGGTTTTGAAGCCCCATGGGTATTATCTGTTGGCTAGTAGTCACACTGTGCAGGGGTGCAACTAGCTGAGCTTTGAGCTGAGGGTAAATAGGCATGTCCTTACCCATGAGAGACGTGGGGCTGAAAACCATGTCTTGGGCAGCAAAGACTCGCCCTGCTTCCATTTATGCTGCTGGTGCAAGGCTTTGGAGGTTGGTTTCAGCTGCATGAGATGACCTGTGTAACCGGGAACATCTCTGGAGGGAGACCCAAATACATATCGGGTCTGTAGGGTATTCTTTTAAAACAAAATCCCTATTTTTATCTTTAYGATATAAATTTTACATATGAAATTTTATAGCCTGTGCTATAAAAATCCCATCTTTCCCGAAAGTGTTTGCTAATGCTTGTAAATAAACCTATCCTTCCCACAGGCTATTTTCTTATTTTTCCTCCCTTAAAAAGACAACTCTGTGAAGGTTTGGGTGGGGGGGAAGGGATTCTTCTTATTGCACCATATAACTTGGCTACTAACTTACACCAAAGCAAATGTGGCTGTGGAGGAATTTGGGGCCAGTCTCAGTAGTAGGGCGATGCCTCTAAGTTAGGGGAATTTACATCACTGGAGATGAACTTGGCCCCAGGTACTATTTCCTGAGGATTTCATACTGAAAACCAGGCACTCACCCCAAGCAAACCTTACCAGAGGCACAGTTAGATGAATGCAAACTCCTAATTTCTTGACAGACGGAGGGGAGGATTTCCCTGCAGTTCTGCCRGGCAGGGAAACTCGTGGCATTTGGGTGCACCCCTGGAGGGGACAGCATGCTTCAGTCCTCTGAGCTGCCCCGGCCCTGATCACTTTGCCAGGAGCTCATTCAGTGACTGCCAGAATTAATGCAGAATTAAAATATGCTGATGGAGAACGAGCACGAACAGATCAGTGATACCTGCATGCATATAAAGGCATACTACATGTATGCAAAGACACCTCAAATATCAGCTCCCGGCACATTTTGCTTCCCCCGAGGTAGGTGACTATTCTTCCTAAAGGCAACATACCAAACACCTCACTGGAAAGTTGTTGCATATGAGTGTGTTTCTGCTCCCTGATTTTTTGTTCAAATGGCAGTGCCTGCTGTGGTTTTCTTTTATATATATATTGATGTTTCATCTGCAAACATGGATTCACAGGAGGTCCCACACATCCTCTTCAGCGTTCATGTTAGCTGTCAGCTCCATCTGTCTGTGCTGCCCTTCATGTTCAACTGCTTTCTTTGCTATGTTATTTGGAAAATAAAGAGGAATTTTTTTTTTCACCTGTCTCTTCATCTTCTTCTTTTCCTTCATCGCTTTCTTGCCAAACATCTGTCAGTTGAACTGCAGTGCTTTCTTATGTAACCACCAAGGATATTTGGGCAAACCCTCCAAAGGCTTTTTGCCTGAGCTTTCATGAAATCACCCCCTGCCCTATCCCCACCTTGGTTTTTCAAACACATCAGTCAGTGTTTTGCACATGGTCATACCAACCCTTGGTGCCRGGACCTAGCTAACAAAAAGAAACCTGCTGCTTACAGGTCAGTGAGGGCGCTTATCTTTAGTGGAAAAGGCTTTTATGTTTGATGTTAAGTCCCCAGCAAAATTGTAATACTTGTTGGCAGGTGCACAAAATTACCCTTGCTACTAATCAGGCAATCACTGGATGTGAACTGTGTATATGTTTACCAAGTTTTATCAATTTTCCCACTATCCTATCTGTGCTAGGCATATGAGTTATTTTTTAAGGCCCATATGAGCTGTTCTATGGAGAATTAAACCACCTTAAAAAACTATATGTATGCAAACCAATATTCAATTCTTACTTTGTTTCTATTTTTAACATGTTAAATAATACATATTATTTCTTTCCTTCTGTTACTCAAAGCTTCTCAGACATTGAACTATCTCCTAGTGGAAGATCCAGATGTGGAAAACTGCAAAAGAAATGTCTCTTACTGTTTGAGTGCTTTGCCCTCTGAACAGGTTTTGCCTCAGGCATGTTCCCTTCAAAAATGCAACTTGGCCTTGTTGATCAGCAGTGCTGCAGTAAACTGTTTTGGTTTTAAGTCATTACAGGTGTATTTTACGGTGGAATGGTCAAGCTCCAGTCCAAACTGGAGATGCCCCGTTTCCCTGCCTCCACCCTGGGCAAGTTACTGTACATATGATCCCTGTTCAAAAGAGCTGGGCTGGTAGAGAAAAAAGAGCAAATGGCATGCCCAGGGACATCTGAACCCACGTGTCGCAGCCAGCTCATTCTCCTAGCCACTTGCAGTTGCTGCATCAGCAGCCCAAAATGTATTGGAGAACAAGAATGCTGGCCCAAAATATAAGGGAGACCACCCATTAAGAAGTACTCACTTCTGACCAATTTTGAGGCAGATCCAAAGCAGGCTGCAGATTTGGTTGTGTCTATCTGCACTTCTCTGCTTTCGGTGGCCCTGGGGGCAGGCTGCGGTGTGGTGACACTGTGCATGTACCCTTGGAGCTGGGAATAAGAAAGAGGCACTGTTTGGTGTGGAAAGGTCTGGTCTTAATAAATGGATAATAAAACCAATAATAAAAGATATGATAGTGGGCAATCAGAACAAGCCATGAAAATCAGCTCTTCTTGAAGCCAAAGTTCACTCTGCCTTTGGTTCAGATGTAAGTAGGGTCACTGAATCTTAAAAGCAGGCAGATGAGGACCAAAATCATATCTGCCGCTCATTGTGCTTTCACTGCCATGTTAGGACCAAAACCCTTTTTTGGACTCTGTGGCAAAAAGAAAGCGGTTACGTTTTGGGTATTTTCCAGTCTTACCACCTAACCAAGCCTCACTTCTTAAACATCAATGTTTTTACTAACTTCCACATTGTTCTTGTTAAGTGGGTCAGAAACATTATATTCATTCTCTCTTCATCTTCCTCCCTCCTCTCTCTCTTTTTTCTTTTTTTTTTTTTTTTTGACAGCAAGTAAGAGAATAAACAGACTTCTGCTTGCCGTATTAATGCAATTCCACTACCCAAATGCTGGTCACTATCCCCTTTCCCCCATCCTTTTTCACGGTCACCTGTTTGTTTTCTTTCCTCCTGTGCGCAAGAAAATTATTCTGAAAGAGCAAAAGACTATAGGTAACTCAATTTCTCCAGGTCAATCAGTCTCAGCTCCTCAGACATTCGTTTTTCCTTGCTCAGAGTACCATTATCTTACTGTGCCACTGACTTATGGAGATGACACCAATACTGTGGTTCAGCAGTGCAGCGATGCCCTGGTGTGAACTGGAAAGAAATCTCTGGGTGAAAGGATGCCATGGGTGGGGAAGTTTCAAAGTCTCACCAAAGCTTCTGAAAGGAAGTTGTGGTGTTCTCTTCATGGCATTGCACTCACTCCTGCTTTCTATTCCTAGCTGTGCTCCCAAACCACCACACTAAAAATTGTGGTGAAGTGAGAAGCATTTAACTTTGGTCCCATGGCATAATTATTCTCCATTTCACAGAGAATTGGGCTTGTAACTTGCACTAAAACCYCTACACAGAAGAGCAGGGTTTCTTCTTTTTTGAGGGGGGTGGCGTTTGCTTTGTTTACCTATCAAAGTTTAAGAAGGATCTCCCGGGGGATTGCTAGCTGTTCACAGAGGTCCCTTCTCACTGGCTCCATGCTCCTTTCTCCCTGTCCCCACCAGGGCTGTGAGCACTGCAGGGCAGTTGCAAGCTGCTCGGCTCCTCCAGCTCCTGCGGCCCACACAAACACCCATACACTCGGGTAATTGCAGTCGAGCTGAAAGGTATTTCTTGCTGTTGGGAACCACAAAAGCTCAGATTTTGAAAGCCAGTTCACACAACCTGCCTTTCTCTTGCAGCCTGCCTCTGGACCTGCTGGAAGGCTGTTTGCTCCTTTTTCACCCAGGGAGTTAGCCACTTCCCAGGGCTGAGCTGTAGGAAAGCCGGTATATGTGCTGTGTCTGTACATAGAGACTGGATCAGGTATATTGCAACATGGAAAGATTAAAAGAGGGCCAAGAAACTTCCTCCCCGGAAGGGTTGCTTTGCTGTCTYTGTGCATGAGAAGCTGGGACCTGGCTGGGTGAGAAAACACACCAGTAACAGGACCAGCAGCAAGGAAGACACTGCAGTGTGAGAACAGAGAGCAAAACCCCCAGTGTCTGGAAAGAGATTTTGGGGCAGGGGCGAGGAGGGTGTTAAAATGGATGTCTAACTAACATTATGACCAGCAGACAGTGATCCAGCTGCCGAGGTCCATATAAACAGTGTAAGGGCTCAAAGGCTGTCGGAGAATGGGGCAAGCAATTTCCAGTCAAGGGGAGCTGGGCTATCCCTAATGCCTGGCTTCAGTTGCACGACTCCCCTCAGTTGATCCCAGGCTGCAGCTGAGAGCAAGGGCTTTGGGGAGACACCTTCCCTCCACACTTCCAGCCCAGGGGTCCTGCTACCTCCCCGTGCCAACTCCAGTGCCCAAAGCCCATTTGCCTTGCTAACACTGCAGAAAACCACCCATCTCTGCCTTAGTATCCTTCAGGAGTACTCAGCAAGCAGAAATCAAACAGCTTCCCTGACAAGACCAGCTCTGGGGGAGGGATGCCTTTTTAGAAACATGCAGAAGCTTTCCTTTTGAGTGGAAAAAAAAAACCTTTTATTTATTTAGACAAGTGCCTTCTCACTTTTATTCTGGTCATCTTAACTACTCCCTTGCTTTTCGAACAAAACAGTTTTGAGTCATGGGAACTATATGCACTTTGAGTCTCTGATTATTTTGGGAGCTGCCCAACTCCATGGATGACATGCAGTTAAGATCTGGTACTTTCAGGGAAGGTGGGATGGTCTGGGGTTCCCCTTCTCCCCTATTGGACATTTGGAAAACTAATAGCCATAGGACAGTGATGATGTGGTTTGGGAACAAATTTTTTGCAGGTCACTCACAAGAGCAGTGCATACACAGTGAGTCCTCCACATGCGCTTCTCTCCGGGACAAGCAACAGTGAAGAAATGCAGAYTGAAGGAGAGCCCCTAAGAATATGCTCGCTGTGATGGTAACACACTGGGATCTTTCACATTTCCTCCTTTACTTGRGGGTCTCAGTGTCAGCTTCTGTCAATGATGGATGCTGAACAATGACCACTGACTTCTGCTCTAACTGTCCTTGAACCCGCCGTCTTTCCCACTGCAACAGCACGCAKGGTGTTTGGACAGCCCTGCTATAACTTAATTAGCAGCCTGGGACAATTCATAATTAGGTTGTAATTTTGCCCTGCTTCCTGTACTTGATTTCTAAAAGGCCCAAGTAACAGAGCCCAGGCGGCAGCAGGACAGATGTCTCCCTGGCTTCACAGTAATTAGCAAGTTGAATCAATGAAGCCTGTTTTTCCTCGTTAATCTGTCTAGTGGTTGAGCTACTCTGTGAATGCTGTGATGGCTAATATAGGCTGAACGCATTGTTGAGTAGGGAATGTGTGGAGAAGAAGTGAAGAACTATTGAAGTGTTTATTTTCATGAAAAGGGTAAGAACTGATACTACTTGGGATCTCAGCCCCTTGGCCAAATGCAGTCAACACTGGCAAAATGTGTTCGAGAAGGGAGAAGCATCAATGGATCTTTGCTATTGTGTTCATCCAATGGTAGACAGTAAAATGAAAACTCTCCTCCTTTTCCTCCCCCTTCTGCACATGGGAAGCTAAAGGAATTGTTTTGCTTTTCATGCTCTTATTTGCAGGTTTGCTCCCTTGTGTGAGCCTCTTGCTGTGCCTGGAGCCATTAGCAACCCCCCTGGGACATTCGGGTGGGATTACCTGCATGAGTTTGCATTGCTGTACTTGCAGAGGGGAAGTGGGACTGTCTCCCTGGCATGTTTTATCTACAGCATATCTGTAACATTAACTACATCTGACTCCTTGGGAGTCCCTTCCCAAGCCTGTACCAGACAGGAAGCGAAATGCTGGTCAGGAGGTGGGTTTGCTTCCCATTTGTGGCCAGGTCATGTTTGTGTAGAGCAGGTTCAGCAGCACATGATCCGTGTACTTCTGCAAATGCTGTGACTGCAGAGAGGGTGGGTGCTGAGCAATACCCTCTCTCTTCTTGCTTTTCTGAGCAAAGTAATGGCAGGATTTCCTCTAATGAGTCACTGAAACAAAGATGTCGGGATGATACGCTTGTGACTGTTCTGCAATGACCAGTAGGTTGGGTAATCCTTTTTTGTAGGTTTCCACGGAGGAGGAGGTGTGGGTTGTATAGCGTTTTGTTGGCTATCAGGCTTTCTCAGAAAAACTCTGTGTGCAGTGGCAGAGGGCCTGTGATGCAGGCCATGCTTTCTCCCTTTCGGGGGTTTTCCTGGGATTTGAAATACACATGAACTAAAGGGCAAACTGGAATAAGCTCTGGGGTTCAAGAGCCTGCTGGGAAAACAGACAAAGAAGCTCCTTCAGAACAAAGTAAACAGGTTTAAATCACGGAGAAATGATGACCTTGGGGCAATGATCTGAAAGCTGCTGGTCTGCAGACCCTCCTGCTCCTGGCACCTTCCACAAATCAGTTGGGTTTCCAATGCAGGGACGGTTGAAAGACAATTGGTACCGAAAGCCCCTTTGCGCTGAGGCCCTTTTCTGAGCCCCATCCCTGCTGAGGGCTCTGTGCCATCTCCCTGGCTTTACAGAGCTTCTGTAGCTCCCACTGGCATCTCCTGACAAACCACAAAACTGTGGCAGGCATCGGAGCACAATGTGGGGGACGGATGGTCCAAGTGCTCCTTCGGCGACACTGACCTCCTTTGCCTGTCAATTACGCACAAGTCTCCTCCGCTTTCCTCTCTGCTTCACTGGTAATTACTTAACAAGGAAAGTGCACCTCCAAACAAACCATTTGCTCCATGCCATGGTAAACAGTCTTTAGCTGCCAAGTCAGCTTTTTTTTCCCCCAGCAGCTACAGAAGCAAAAAGAGAAACGCATTCAGAGTGACAACACAGGTCTATAAATAGCTGAGTTTGGGGAATGTAGGACCAGGTTTCTGGAAGCTGTTTCTTCTCCATGGGAGGACTGTGCCCTAGGCATGGCAGAGAGATAAGCACCCTCTCCTGGAGCTTCCCAGGAGTTCAYGGACCTCAGTCTGTCTGCAGCTGGGTTTCTTCAAGATCTCCTTTGGGACGTACCTTTGAGGTGATGCGCCCAGGAGAGCAATGGGAATGCCCTGTGGCTAGCAGCAGCCAGCCTCTTTTGACCCGTGAGCACTGCTCCCCGATGCTGTAGGGGAACGTTGAACAAATGGTTGCTATTTCTGCTTTCCCCAACCTTCCCCCAGTTCCACTTGTCTCCCATCATGTATGGGAGCTGGTGGTCTCTCTTGGGTTGGGGACTGACTGCTGCTTGGTGCCATACAACTTTATTCCTTGTCTAGAGGCTCTAGCTATCACCACACCATGGTTCAACAATGTTGTAGAGCCACTGCATTTAGTTGCTGGCCTGCTTGAGCCCTGTGAGTTATTCCCTAACCTCTAAACTCATGAGGAGAGACAAGGAGAAAGCTGTTTCCCTCAAACTATTTAAACTGCGCTGAAGATGCCAGCCATTAATCTAAGGGGGCTAAGGAGAAAAAAAATTGGAGGGGTTTGCAGGGACTTGGAAATGGATAAAAAGGGCACAGGCTGTGAAAGGCCAACACAATCAGTCGGTCAATGTCTTATTTACCAACTTGTCTTCATCTCAGCAGACAAACCGTCTGCGCCAACAGTTATGCTTGGGCCACAGCCACAGTCAGCAGGATGAAAAGCAAGAGAAGCAAAAATGCACGGCGTCTGGAGAAGAAATCAAACGTACCTATTGGAACCGAGAAGAGAGTGTTCAGATAGGCAGGAGCAGTGGGTGGAAGAAAAGCAACAGACACCAGAGATATTAGCAGGGTGGTGCTGCTGCAAAAAAGTCAGAGTGTTGTGGGATGGATGATAAAAGGCGTGCCCCAGCCAAGGAAGGTCATTTTCACTTTAGCCCTGGGTAAGTCTTAGCTGCATTGACATGCACATGTGAGAGATGAGCGCTTGGAGAAAAAGCTAGCTGGAAGCAAAAAACACTACACATAAGCCTTAGAAACATACAGGTAACTGGGGAAAGGCTGAAAGAAGTCCTCATTTACCAGGGAGAGAGAAGGTGAGCACCATCTTCACTTGGTTTTCAGTTATATATGAGGACACAAATCCATTCTTCCCAGGGCCTATTAGAATTCAGACATGTAATCAGCCTCGTTTGCTACAAGTGTGACCTGTGATGGCAAGTGGACGAATGCTTTCTGCAAGAACAGGGCAGAAAAATATTGCCTAGAGCTACCGAAGCCACCAAGAAGTCTCCTCTTCTGACAACTTTTGGGTGTGTTTAGACCAACTTCTGTCCAATGTAGTCTAGGGGTGTCGCATTTCTGCTCAATGCTGACTTTTTTTTACTATAAGTTCTTTCCAGCTGTATATTCCTACGATTGCATGGGACCTAGCTGAACGTGAGAAAGGAGGGCATCATTACAAAGCCTGGTCTCTAATCACACACATTTTGCTTGGACAAAAAAAAAGGCAGAAGGGGCTTGCCCAGTGTGGGGGAGCATTTGGGGAGCTGTTGCCTGCTGGCGTTTTCCTTCCCTGTGCAGTGCAGCCAGGCTCTGACTTCAGCGCCTGTGAGGGATAGTCCCAGTCCCTGCCTGCACGTGCACGGCTGAGCAGCCCCCTGCATGGCAGAGCTTTCCCCTTGCAAGGGGAGGATGTCCTCAGTTCTCATAAACCCTGGCTGCCTGCCCTGGGAGGGTACACCTGCATTTGTCTTTTGAGGGGAAGTCTCAACATCTGCGCTCTGCAAATGACAGGGGACTGCTGAACTCCTCCCTGCAATAAATCAAAGCAATAAGGAAGACAAGAGATCTGTGTGGAAGTAGGTGTAAGCATGGCYTCTGGAGCCCAGCTTTGACCTACTGTGTTACTGTGCCAACAATGTTATGAGGGAAGACAGCAGAAAGGGCATTTTCCCAAGTCTTTAATCCCACAGGGGACCATCCCCGCCCCAAAACAGAAACTCATGTTCAGTTGAACACATCCCTGCTTTCTAAGGCCAGATACCCTGGGAAGCTCTAACCAACACTACAGAAATCTGCTGCTCGCTTTGGCAACAGGCTGAAAGTGATCCCTCTAAGTGTCACCCTGGGTGAGGACTTGCTTTTCCTGAAGCGATGGTGCAGATAAATAGCAGGTACCTTGCAGCACACATCTGCAGCTTTGGGGAAAAAGCACATGCTGGAACAGAGGGACAAGAAGAGTCAGAGTTTCTCAAGCCCTTTTTATTTACCAGTTCAGAGGCAGTCCTCATCCATGCTAATGTCAAGCCATGCCGCAGCTTAATCCTGGTTGCCAGCATGTTAGCATACTTCAAGAACAATCCCATCAAAGCCAGCAGAACTACTCTGGAGGTCAGACCAGTGTAGATGACACATTGTCACCATGCATTGCATGTTCTTAAAAGAAGCTGTTATGCTGGCTTTAATGCAACCCTATGCTACATTATGCAGTGTCCTTGCTTGCAGCATTCCTTCTTTGAAGACAGTAGGTAAATCCATTTCTGGCATGCATTTTGCAGAAGGTCTCAGAGGAAGCAACAACCAAACCAGGGCAGGAAACCAGAGATGGAAGATGCGACTGACCCTGGGAGGTCAGGCAGAAACTGCCTCTGGTGGGGAGCTGGTGGGTGAGCAAACGAGAGCACCTCGGACGTGGGTGCTGGACTGCTTCTTCCAGCTGTGCTCCAGAAAACCTCTGCTTGTCCTGGTCTTAGTGCCTAGCACTCATCTGTGCCCACACATCCCATGCCTATCTACACTTCTTTATATTTGGTTGCCAGCTGCTGGTGAAACCCTTCTTTTCATTTGCGTGTTGCTGTAAATGCAGGCACTGGGACCAGCAGCACCAAATCTGCACTGGACTTGAGCAAAACAGGCTCTGCATAAAGTGAACACCAGCCAAACTAAAGATTACCTTAGGGCACAGAGCTAATGCATCAAAAAAGAATTGTATGTATTCAGATCGGTGTGTTTCATGTTCAAAAATTATAGGTACAGGTTGAGAACCATTTACATTTTAAAAAAATCCTGTTTTGCTTAACCCCTGACTGTAATTTAACATTCTATTTGATGATGATGTTTCCCACTGGGCTGGACTTTTTCCTAGTCCACATAAGGAAACTGGTAAATAGTTGCTGAGCCACCTAGCCTGAGGACCCAGACTTCAGATCTTCAGCAGAAAAAGATACCCAGTTTTGCCTTGAGATAGAGGTCTTCAAGATGTTCTGGCTTCCAGAGAGGAAAGGATATAATTAGTGCATGAATCAATCCTGACTTCACTTACTGTTGATACAGCGTAAGAGATCTAAATCGGTCTGGCTTCATTCTGATTGTTAATCACTTCCATGCACCTCTGCACCGCTATTTGGAAATGTCTTTTTGTTGAATTGTTGTTCCAGCTGTGAAGGTCTTTCTAACATACATCATGAAAGGAAAGCACCTACATGAGAAATTGAAAGGAGTTAATTCCTTACATTGTCAAAGTGTTTCTCAAATGCAACTTAGAAAATGGTTTCCCTTTGGAAAAGCCTGGTCCAATACACAACCAAAGAGTGCTGATTTGCAAATGTTCTCAAGAGTGACAGGATACTCAGACAAGAAAACTTAGTGTACAAGCACATAAATATTCATCTTTGTGTCTGTGTGCACATATTAAACCAGTGTTTTTATGCAAAAGAAATGTACAAATGCACATACACATTCAGGTTCCATAATGCTTTTTCTTTTGCAAAGAAATGATGTGTTTTGTAGTGTAGCAGCTAGGGAACTGCTTGGGATTTACTGACTGTGCACAATACCATTTCAAGGAGCTGCTAACTGTAGCCATTTCTGAGGGAAAATTAACTGACTAAAACTGGGGAAATAAAGTGTATTCTTCAGAGAGGTAGTCACTACCTTCTTTGTTTTTTCATTTGCTTCCTTTCTCTCAGCCCAAATCAAAAATCATTCAAATGGAGGGTCTTACAAATCTCCTTGCTATGATTTCTGGGCACCAGAAGTTGCATAGCTATTCTGTGGTTTTGTGTTCCTTCCATGTTTCTGTATTTTTGATTGCTGTCCTCTGATTTTGGCCCACGCACGCCTGAGCTCACGTTACCTTGGCGCAGCGGCAGCCCTGTGGTGAGGGTAATGGGGGCTCTGCAGTAAGGTGTCAACCTGCCCCCTGTTCTCACCAGATCAGATTGAATATGGCACCTGTAAATGGTAATGTCAAACTGCTGAACACTGCGACTGCGGCATGGCTGCTGTCATAACCCTTCCTTCAACCAAAAAAAACCAGAGTGGCGATAGCTCTGAGGTACACAGCTTGGACGTCATCCTCACCATGTTTGTGTCTCATACAAAATTCATTGGTTCATTTATCTGTTTTATATCTGATGAATAATGTGGGGATAGGTCACAGAGCACAAAAAAATCCTCACTGAGGTCAGCTGGGGCATGGAAGAACAGTCCCTGTCCACTCCTTGAACTCTGTGGCTCTTCCTGCCCTCAGGGATGAGGGTTTCTCTCATGGGTGGGTTGGTGGAGCTGGAAGCCACCTGTCCAGGCAGGGAATCCCTGCACAGCCCGGCTGCATTCCCCTCTAAGACCTGTACAGGCTTCCTCTATCTGCTGTCTGCAGAGCCACTGTAGATGTGGTGTAAAGCTGAACTGGTAATCCCTGCTGGTGGATGGAGCTGCAGAAAAGTCAGCACTTTTTCAGGCTGTCTGAACACATCTGGTGGAAGTGGAGCCAGGCGAGCCGTATGCACATGCTTTGGCTTTCCCTTCCCAAAAGCAGGGCAAGACGACCTCTTATCTCAGTCCAGGTGGGTGGGTGATCATGGTTTCGATGGGACACGTGGGCCGTGGTGAGCAGGTAATCCAGGCAAACCTTGGGGTGCAGGAAGCATTTTCAATCTCTTGATGTCACAACAAATCCCAGTTAAAGTCCTGCGGGTCGTGTGACCCGTGCAGGTGGAGAGCCCAGATAGTGTGAGAGCAGCAAATTTGAGATGCCAGTCCATATCCAGAGCAGGACGTTACAAAGTCTGCAGGCTTCTGAGCATGGGGAAAAAAAGGTCTCTGTGAAGCCYTATCCATCCGCTTGTCATAGACAGCCTCCGCTTTTCATGTCAAGGTAGAACAACCAGTCCCAAGCACTGAGAAACTGGCAGAAGAGAGCTAGAGAGGGCTGATGGTAGCCATCACAGAAAATTAAAATTCTGGTTAAAAATAGCAGCTTTGGTTGAGCTTCCAGTTAAAGAACTGGAAGTCATGCCTGATAGCAGCATAGCTTCTCTGGAGTTAAATATGGAAAATAGGAACAGCTTTCATGCCACCATAGAAAAAATAAACCATACTAGGGTTTGCTAGTAACATTTCTGATGAGGGTGATAGGGCCAGCTGGAGTCCTCTGGCCATTGCCATTGTCCCATGGTGCTTGACACCAGCTGTCACGTTTGGCCAAACCATGACCTGATGCAAGTTGGTGTTGCCCCATCACTTCAGTGGAAATAAATGGCCTCAATCAGCAGATGGTCAGGGTCAGAGGCAAAGAGCTTGTGCTTTCCCTGTAAATCAAAGGTTTGCCCTGTGGTATTGGACCAACTCCCAGAAAATAGGTGAGAAAGCCGAACCTGAACACAACTTCCTTAAGGCCCCTTTCATGTTTCAGCCCTTGCACTGCTAACTCTCCGGTCAGCACACTGGACGCACCAGTGCACGAAGTGTATGCAGTGTGGACTTTACGTGGCATGTTCCAGTGTGCAGGTTTCTTTGGAAGAGGCAGATCACAGGATCACAGGGCAATTCAGGCTGGGAGATCCTCATAACACAGCTATAGTGTTCCTCCTCTCCTAGCTGTTTGAGCATAAACAAATTTCAGTGTGGTCCTGTYGGGCTCTCGTTCCCAGAAGGGCTGTAATCCAGCGTCACACAAACACTTTTTGTGTAGTCTGGGCTAAAACAGAGCTGGATTGCGCACAGCCCTTGTTCACCGCAGGGGATTCCCTGCTCTGCTGGATGCACTCATGCTCCAGAGACCTGCTAACAGCAGCTCTCATTCATGCCATCTGAATGGAGCTGGGTCTTCCACAGACCTGTCCACCTTCAGACGTCACTGCACGAGTTTCATGCCATGCTTACAATAGTGACACAGCAAAGGGGTGGCAGGCAGAGGTTCCATGCCAGGCCTGTGCTCCCTGAGCAGCAGTCACTGGCCATCAGGATGGTGAGGTTAATTGTTGCTGTTTGCTCGCTTTCTCCATGCTGGAAACTTTAGGAGCAGATGGACAATCTGGGCAGGCTTCCAGACCTGTCCATGCTCTGACCTTCAGGCTCTTGCAAGTGCTACTGGAAACATGGGAAGTACAATGTGCATCTCAAAACCATCCAAAAGAAAAGCAGGAGCCTCTCCAAGGCAGCTCACATGAGCCTGCACAGCCCCACACACCGAGTGGCCCAGCTCTTTGCACTTGTTAGCTTACGGATTTCACCAGGAGGATGCTGCATGGAGCTCACCAGTTTGGGTGGCACTGCAATACTGGGAGTGCTGGGTCTGTTCTCCCCAGTGTCGTGGTTTAACCCTGGCAGCACCTAAACACCACACAGCTGCTCGCTCACCCCCCTACTCTGGTGGGATGGGRGAGAGAATTGGGAGGGCACGAGTAGGAAAACTTGCAGGTTGAGATAAAAACAGTTTAATAATTGAAATAAACCAAAGTAGAACAGTAATAGTAACAGTGATAACAACAACAACAACATACAAAGCAGGTGATGCACAATGCAACTGCTCACCACCTGCCAAACCAACGCGTGCCCGATTACGTTGGAGTCCCCCCCCCTTAGTTTTTATACTGAGCATGACATCGCATGGTATGGAATACCCCACTGGCCAGCTGGGTCAACCATGCCGGCTATGCTCCCCCCGCCAGCTTCCCATGCACCTGGCAGGGCATGGGAGGCCGAAAAGTGCCCGGTGCAAGCACCACCCAGCAGCACCCAAAACATCAATGGGCCATCAACGCTCCTATTATACCAAACCCAAAACACAGCACACACCCCCAGCTACTGGGAAGAAAGTTAACTCTGTCCCAGCCGGAACCAGGACACGGCTTGCTGCCTCCTTGGGTCACCTCCTATCGCTGCGCCGTTGCAGCTACCTGTGGCTGTAGCCACATCCAGCAATGGTTTTCCCAGCCCAGTGGAGAGGATCTCAGTGTGGAGCCCTGGCTTGCTCTGGGCTGGATGAGAAGCACTGATCTGGAGCTGACAGGGCCATTCCCAGTTCTCTGAGCTGTTCATTGCTCTCCAATCCCATAATCACCCAGCTATGAACCTTTTCCTTGCAGTACAACCCTGTGGGAGTAATAGGCGTATGCTCTTGAAGCACTTTGCTTTTGCCTTCCTCCATTGCTATTTTTTAGCAATCAGGCAGCTGCAGATATGCTGGAGAAAAAAAATCTTTTTCCCCCAGCACATTTGCTTTTATTTCTGAATTTTTCAATACCAGCTTAAATTCAAGAGGACTACTAAGTTAATAGCACACTAATGCAGCTCTCATAAACTCCACTGTCCTTTGTAGGCTTCAAAACCTGAAACCTTGAAGTATTATAAGAAAAAGAAAATTGACTGCGACCATAATGTGTGASGGCAGGAGTGTTCTCTGCTTGTTTATACTATTCAGGCTTGCCAGTTAGTAAGACAAATTGAACCCATTGGTTGCATTCCTGATTCTTCCACAAACACTCACTGTATTTGGCAGGTCACTGTCGTTATCCTTCATCCCAAGGCAGTGGGGGAGAGAGCAGACAGGACGCCTCCCCGTTGTGCTCACTGTGCAGAAAGTCTTTGGAGAAACAGGAAAGTAGTAACAAAGCAATTAAAAGAAGTAGCAAAGTAAGCAAAATCATTAGGTAGAAAACAAACGAGAGAAGCAAATCAGTGATTGGAAAACAGCAGCAAGCACATGCTGGGTGTTCACAATGTCCCAGGCCAGGGAGTGTCTGTTGCAAATGTTGGCTTTCAGCCCTCAAAAAAGCAACGTTATTGGCAGATCTAGCAAAGTAACTGAGAGTGAAAGTCCCAAGACAATGAAAACCTTGTTTACTGGCATGTTTAAATAAAAGACAGCTCATGGTAATGGCAGCTGGCTTAGCAGACCAATTTATGGATTCAATGTTGAGCATGTGATCAGATGTTTTGCGGAACTGAGGCCAGTGCTAACCTCTCTCCCTGCACAGAGATGGCTGTTCCTCCTAATGAGGTCTCAGCCACAACAGTGTAGGCAGTTTGGAGATGACTGTTTTGTCCCTTCCTGTGATATATTAGTTCTGTGGCTAAAGTGGGGACTTCCCCCTGCAGGGCCAGCAGCTGCAATGAGCAGTAATACACAAATGTAACATGCATTAGCTGCTGTAAGCGCGAAAGAGCACTCAAAAATAAATCAACATGACTGCCTATAAGGACCACAAATACTCCCAGTCCCTGGTCTGCTTTGCTCAGCTCAATGTAATTTGGCATAAAGTATTTCCAAAGCCATGTAAGGTAACCTGCTTAGATAGGCAAGTTAAGGAAGGGCAGGATCTGGAGTTCCCTTGGATTTGCATGTGGCAGATGAAAGCAGGAGTGAATCCTGCTGAATTCCCCTTGATTAAAATGGTTCAGCCAGGGGAGGAAGTTGTTCAGCACTGACGATGGAAATTGATCTCTACTGTTTGCAGGGACTGCTGAAGCTGTTCAGAAAGTGATACCCTTTATATACAAAATGCCCTACCACCCCAGGCAAAAGGCGGGCTATGTGGAATCCCATGGGGCATTTTTCATGGAGGTGGGATTCACCTGAAGTCAACAGCAGGTCTAACCAAATGTAAAGTCATTGCCCTGGACAGACCTCAGTCCCAGACTGACCCCTGCATCGCAGGAGCATGCCTCGGCGGCTTGCTGGGGATGGGGAAATGGTGTGCTCAGTGAGAAAGATGGGTGCAGAGAAGGCAGAGGAGGGCTGCTGCTTTGCTGCAAGTAGGCATGGGCACCAAGGGTGTGTGCCAGGCCCCAGGAAGGGGCTATTTGGGGAAGCAGGCGTGTCCAGGGGCTGCACTGGGTGGGCACATGTGCCCCCACCCATGTGTATCCATGCTTGCCGGGCACATCCTCGAGGGAGCAGCCACGGGAGGGGGTTGTCAGCTGTATTTGTGCTCTTGACTCCCTGCAGGACTTTGCTTACAGTCAAGAATGAGCAATGAGGATCCGTACCACATCGCTGCCTGAGAAAGGGAAAGACTTGCTGGAAAGCAGCCGTGCCGGACAAATGCCTGAGCCAAACAGGTGCTGAAGAGACAGAGAAACCCACACGYGCCCTCCACCCCAAAGGCAGCTATTCGTGGCTGTGCTGTGACTTACCTTTCCTGGCAGCCCCGYGGGCTCTGGCTGTGCGCTGCAAAGAGCCTCTGGGGTCAGACTGGCAGAGTTTTGTCCTGTACTGGTAGCCACCAAACACTTGACAGGGATAACAGTGTTGGGCTCTGTAGCTTTACTATCACTGTTTCATGCAGCAGAGCCTGGACTGGTATCCTCACAAGGAAAATAAAAATTTGCAGGCTTGTCTAGGCTCTGTGGCAGGGAGGGGATCCTGCCTCACTGAGGACAGGGAGACTTGTGCACCCCGAGGCGCTGCGCCCCCCTTCCACCTCATTCACCTGCAAAACCATCCTCTCCATTACCTTGGCCCCAGGAGCATCGCTGATGGTCAGGGTAGGGGTGCCAGGGAGCTGCTGTCTGCCAGTGGCGGCACAAGGGGACCCCTGGGAGCCGGCGTTGCTCCTGCCACCCCTTCCACCTTCCTCCTCCTCCCCAGGTTAGCAATCCCAGCCAGCGCAGCCTGCTGCCGTCCCCRGACCCCGCTCCCCGCTGCCCCGTCCGTCAGGGAGGAGGTGCACGCAGAAGAGCAGCGACAGGGAAGGGAGCCAGGGAGCTCTAAAAAGCACAGAAATACGTACATGAAATAGCTCAAGTGAATCCTGAAATCCTGAAGATTTATTTCCTGGTTTCTCCCAAGCCTTTTTGTTCTTTCAACCTCCCTACCTCACCGGGGTAAATCAGGTGCTTTGTGTTTGTATTTATGAAGAAAAAGCCTGATCTTTCCCTCCCAACCCAGTTTTCAAACACAACACAATGAAAAAAAATCCCTTGCGCTGATCCTGGGATACATGTTTGTGAAGGGAGGTGTGTGGGGGAGACAGGGAAAGCAAGTAAGTACAAAAGGAGAAAGAGGAGGAGGTGGGGAAATGTGTCATAAACTGTTTCCTCTGGGTCCCCTCACAGACCCTTTTTTCTTTTTCTGTCCCTTATAATTTGAAAAATCTCATCATAATAATGGATTAGGGCTTAGTCAAGAAAAGGGGCCTTGGAAAAAACAATAAGCAATTTTAGAAAGATCAGGTCTTTCCTGTTAACACAATAATTCACATTTCTTAGGCTAATAAACTCTCAACCTTTTGGCCTTAAAATCTGTTTCATACTGCATGCCTTATAAACAGGAAGTTAAAATTTGGCACATCATAACAATACTGAGAAAAACCATATAGGTAGGAAAATCAGAAATATTACAGGCAGAAAGGTTTGCTTGCCAATCCAGGGTATAACTCAGGATGGACTTCTAAATATTTAGCGCTGTCTAGACTGGTTGCAATAAAACTTGTATGCTTTAAAGAATGAGAAGACATTCGCTACCCCAAAAGTTTTCTGGTGAAATCAGAAACCTGGTGCAAGCTAACCCCTGACCAAATAACTATGGAAAATGAGACTGTTGCTAAGCTTGTAAGCCTCTCCCTCTTTTTGTCAGCATTTATGTTTCCTTTAAGTCATGCCCACAACTCGCAGTTAAGCATCTACCTGCTTGTGAATCACAGCAATAAAGATAAATAACCAGGAAGAAAAATTACAGATGCAGCACGGCTAGCAGCATTGGCACGGAAAATGGTCTGTTCTCCTAAGGGTAAGCTAGCAGGGTGCTTTAAAATCCCTGTAGAGATACCAGAGCTATTTGACCCCACTGCAAGAAATCCCTGCTCATTTGCTCGTGCCTGCCAAGCACTGCGCATGAAGGTGGTGGGGGGATAGGGTGAGCAGCAGGCAGGCACACACCGGCGGAGCAGAGCGGCTGCACCCTGCCCAGCTCACTCGACACTTGCTGCTTGCCAGCTTCGAGCCCCAAAATATTATCCTTCCAGGGTCTTCTTTTCCTGGGGCTTTCAAACCTCCAGCCACGGTCCCTCCACAGCTCAAATGCTTAACTGGCAGACTGTGTTGTGTCAAAAACCTCATAGCAATGTGGCATTGCCCCTTTGCATGTGTGAAACTGCTACTTTGCTGTTCAGCGTTGGCAAAGGCTGCCTGATAACCTCACTGTGGAGGTTCAAACTCTTGGGATCTCCACGCACAGGAACACAGCTAATTTCCTCAAGCTGCCTGGGGCAGTATTTACATACCATGTCAGAATGATTTAAGCAAGCCTCCTGGTGTGTTTGAAAGTCAAATAGTTTCATTTCATAACATTTGGCATTTTATATAAATAGAATTGATTACCAACTATTAATGCCTAATTTTTTCTACCCCTCTTTGGATGCTTTTCAGCAAAGGCATGGACAGCTTGGTGCCCCCCTAAAACAACCTAGCTGGCCGATGGACAGTGCTAGAAACAATTTTTCAGCAGCAATCTGGCAGATAAGGCCCATACGTCACTTTGGAAAGCTGATGCACACAGGATAGGCACCCTAGGAAGCCAGTGCCTGGAAATAGTGAATGTGCCTAGCACTCATTGCAAATCTGGGGTGCTGGGGCCCAAGGCTGTGCTCCTCGGTGTGGAGTATGAAGTCCCCAGGTTTCTGGCAGCATCAGGGGTGGACCAGGTGCAGCAGACCACATTGCAGAGCCATGCATACACATCTGTGTAAATAAACCCATGCAACCCCTTGCTGACACCATCAAGCTGGGCTGATGGTTCTGCTGTGCTCCCTGAGGGGGCACCTCCATTCTCCCCCTGGACCAGTCACGCTCTCCATGTCAGGCGGCTTTGCCCCAGCTGGCAAAGCTCATCCTTCCTTGCTCCCCCTGAAAGGTTTCATCCTCTCGGGACACTGTCCTGGGGCACTTCTGCCCTGGTGCATGATCGAGATTTCCCTCCGGAGGTCTGCCCGTGCATGTCAGGCATTCTACCCCGAGCCAGGCAGGCAACAGCAGAGCTGGTCCAGCAGGAAGGCGCTTGCTCACTCTGCATCAGCTGCTCCGGTTTGCGTTTCTTTTCCACAATTCTGAATACACATTGACTGAAATCCTTGCTGAAAATACCGTTTGCCAGTGGAAGACCCTCATGCCCATTTTGATATCTTTTCTGATAAAACTGCTGATAAATATGGGCAGGGAGAGGCTCAATTTTTCATACATGTGAATTGATTATATTTCAGCCCACTCCTAAAAACACTACAGGTGGCAGAGGGGGAAGAGGGGCAACTGAGCCCCCATGCCCACCTTTGCCAGCACCAGTGAATGTGTGAGGATGAATGTAGTGGGTCTCAAGCTCAACATAGCTTATGCTGTGAAATTGCCAGGCATGCAAGTGCTGCATGCTGTCATGGCATGTCAGCAAGCCTTGCTATTTCGGATCTTCTGGGCAGTCATTTTTATTTTAGCTGCTTCTTTAAGATAAGTTTTAAACATCCTCAAGTCTATTGCGTTCATACAGGAAGCAGCTCTGCAAAATCCTGGTGCTTCATAGAAGCAGCTAAAAGCTGGTGTTTCTGTGAAATGCCGAGGAAGATTAATGGGGCAAGCCCAAGCTGTTTATCAAAGGGCCTGATGGTTCTCCTAAACTTTAGCTATCCTTTTGACATCTCCTATGTACGTGGCATTTGTGTATTTTAAAAAATTCATTGAGCAATGGGAAAAACAATCTTTGCAAGTAATTGTTTTCTGAACACACTCCATAAGGCTTCTCTAAATAACCATAGTTGCGGTGAGCTGTCAGTGAGCACCCCCTCCCTGAATCTAAAACTAAGCTTACTGCTGACATCAGAGAAGGAGGAGGGTACAAAGCTATAGTTCATAGGTTTTTAGGAATGAAGAAGATTATTGAGCTTTTTTCCTTTCTCTGCCTCTCCCTCCTTCTGTTTTTCTCAACCTGCAGGAACCTGCTAGGTGAAAACAACCAAAATCTGAACTACTGCTGACAGAGAAACTTCTCCCAGTCTCCCTCACTGCCGCTGTAGGCAACAAAGAGGTGGAAAATATCCTCAGTGACTAATCAAAGGACTGACAGAAGAAGCAATCACAAGTGGGAAGGTCAGAAGCCAGGCTGGGATGGGTCCCTCCAGCTCAATAAATCTCCACCAAAACAAGAGAGTGGCCTGCTTGGCTTCTTCCTTTCTTCCTTTCTTCCTTTCTTCCTTTCTTCCTTTTTCTTCCTTCCGTCCTTCCTTCCTTACTTTCTTCCTTCCTTCCTTTCTTCCTTCCTTCCTTCTTTCCTTCCTTCCTTCTTTCCTTCCTTCCTTCCTTTCTTCCTTTCTTTCTTCCTTTCTTCCTTCCTTCCTTCCTTTCTTCCTTTCTTCATTCCTTCCTTCTTTCCTTCCTTCCTTCCTTCCTTTGTTTTCTTTCTTAATTTCTTTTCTTTCTTTCTTTCTTTCTTACTTACTTTTCTTTCTTTTCTTTCTTTCCTTCTTTCCTTCTTTCTTTCTTTTTTTCCCCCGCACTCTGAATCAAAGATGGGCTTGACTCTTCTGGAGAAATTTGTCTTTCTGTTTTATTTCAAGCTCCTGGTTTTGAAGCAACAGTAACACAAAGTGTTCCCACAACAGGATTGCGTGGCCTAGTACTTACTTTTCTAAATGGTAACTGCTGAGACTTACAATGTTCTTGGCACTGCTTTATGCATAAAGTCAACACTGAAGTTCCTGTTGGCCAAAGTCCCTGTCTCTGAGCGTGGTTTTAGTTCATTAATATCACAATGCTGAGCAAGGAGCCTGGCAGTAGGATTCTGTCATATGTTCAGAAGACACTTCGGGGATTAAAAGAAGTTTCCAAAAAGTTTTTGAAGGAAGACAAATGGAGGCCACCAGGTAAACCCTTGGTGCCCTGGTGCTAGCAAGGAAGCAGTGGTGTGAGAGGAGGCACAGGGGTGCAGGGAGCTGTGTACCTCCTTTTCTAGGATTTGCTGTATCAGAGCAAGCCCTACCCACCCATCCAAAACTCCCAGTATCTCTCTTGGGAAAGAAGGGCAACATCTGGGAGCTGACTAATGGGAGCCAGGACTGAACCTCAGCCTGGATTGCCAGAGCCTGGTCCGTTCTACCACTCTCCTGTAATCTACAGAGACTGAACGAGCCCCAAGCCCTGACTCTTCCCGACCCGATCACCAGCTGAGCACATATTTGAAGGCTGGACTTCACAGTAGTAAGAGGGCAGGCCAGGGGTTTTCTTACTGACACAGTAATATCCATGTAGGTGATGAAATGCCAGTACTCACCTGACACCATTCCAGCGCAGTGGTTATTGCACAGCTCTGACATGATGCTATCTGCCTGCCAAGGTGCTGATTTTTCAGGGTTACTTGGAAAGAGACACCTTTGCTGTGGTACATTTTGCTATAGAAAACTGCTTCAAAACACCTGCCAATAGGGAAGATGGCTTGGAATGAAGGGCCCACGAGGTAAGCACACCGTACTGCTGCTTGTGGCTTTGCTGGAAAATCACCTAAGCCCACTTTAGGGAAGGGACGAAAGAGCAACATTTGTTCAGCCTGTGCGATGGGAAAGATGGGCAAAGAGTGTGACAGAGACAGCCAGGAAAAATCCCTTGCTTGGACAAGAGTGTCAGTGCAATTACTCTTTCTTATTCCATCTACAAAATTATCCCTTTTTCTTACGATGTGCCTTTTTTTTCTCTCTCTCTTCCTCCCTCTGACACATGATCTTCCTGCTTCAGCAGAGCTACCGTGATTTCAGCTGCTGCCTCTGAGCTGATTTGAATCATGAGGCCTTTAGCTGGTAGCCTGCCATAACCATTCTGCATCCTTCATCTTTTTGCAGACCACAAGGGCCACACCAGCTCAAAGCACAAGCTGGAGCAGCTCCATTGTTGCTCCAACTTGCAGTGGTGAAGGTGTCCCACCGAAAAACCACTGCGCTGCTGGAGCACACAGCCCTACCTGGCCCCAGGACACAAACAGCAGGATGGTCAGGGAGAAGTGGCAGACAACCCATAGCGATATCTCTGGAGCCACTGGGAATGCTGCAACACCAGCAAATTCCTGCCTTGCTACTTAAAACCACCTCCAGACACTTTCCTCCTGCACCACACTTCTCAAGCATCCAGCACATAAACCCACAAAAGGGAAAGTCTAACCAAAAAAACCCCAAAAACCTGCAAAAAATCCACCACATGAACTTCAACATTTCCCAATAGATATTAAGAAATATTTGCCTGACGAAAGGACTAAACAAAAGCATGGTGAGGCCTTCAGGATTGATTTAGGGAGCATTTTTAATWAAGCGATTTTACTGACATCCCCGCACAGGCCTCCAGATCTGGGTCTGCCATGCTTTTTCGTAAGAACTGGCTGCAAGCCACAAGCCCGGGATGCTGCGCTTGTGCAAACAAGAGGTTTCTGTGCTGGCACAGCACCGAAGCTGGAGCTTACGGTTTGCCTGAGGCAGGGAGCCCTCCAGTGAGCAGACCCGAAGCAAACGGGTGGGTGAGACTCCCAGGAGATTCAGGGCCGAAGGACAGGCACGGGGGCATCATGTTTTCACGGGGAAGCTTGCTCTTGTTAATGCTTCTCAACTGGTTGGTGTATTGGTAAGGATGGGAAAGGATGTGTGGGTGTTGTCTCCCCAGCAGCAATGCTGGAGCACAGGCCGGGCACACTGTGGCTTCAGCCCCTGTGCAGAGGGGCTGCAGGGATGGGCACGGGAGGCTGCTGAGAGCCAGCATGCACCCACCTCTGCCACAGTCAGCTGCCCCCCTGCAAGCAGCCAAAACCCCCCTGTTGCTTTTCTCCCTTACCATCCTGCTTCTCCGCCTCCACATCACTGCAGTGACATGAGCTTCCCACGTGTAGAAAGGAGGTCAGTTGGGCAAACCTGTTCATGCACAGGGCCCAAAACCCAGACACAGTAAAAACGGTTGCTGACATCCGGTGTCAGGGAGGAAAGCACCAATGCATCGTACAGCCGAGTGCCGTATGCCTTCAAAGCGTGGTGCGGTTGTTTCCTGCTGCTTAGCCTCCCGCAGTCCAATATCCAAAGGAAATAATCTGAGCACTAGTGGTCTTCCACAAGAGTTGAAATGAAGGCAACCTGGGACCTCAGCATTACCATTGGCTGTTGCAGATTGGTGATGCTGTATGAGCTGTGCTGCTAGTAACAGTCCTGATTTCTTGGTGCTAAAGGAGACTCTGCTGACCTCCAGCCTCCCCCATCCACCTGATACACCATGGCCCACCTGGAAATGTGCACAACATCGTGGCTATCTCAGGAGATCTCAAAGGATTAATTTTTGCTGCTGTTCCTGGAGAGATCTTCAAGCTGTCAGTCTTTCTTTGGTAACCCAGTACTTGGAGAAAAATAGAGTATTTCTTGCACTGCAGACACACCAAGAACTGAAAATGGGTGGCAATACCTTTATTGCTTCTGCCAAGGCTGCATCGTCCCGCCTCCATGGTATTGAGCCACGGCATTGAGCCATGCTAGGGACGTGTTAAGCCAGTACAGAGGTTGTGCCACCGATAATCTGTTCTTGTGAGAGAGGTGTCCAGAGGCACATGCAAAATGCTGATGCTGAAAAAAAATAAAGTGAGGAGGAAGGGATATTGTCAAAGTGCAGCAACTCCTGTTTCCATTAAGTCAACTAGTCTGAGTCAGGTAAGTCCTTTTTCCAGGTGGGGCTTTCCTGCAGTGTGCCAAGAAGTAATTGCACATCTGCTGGGTTGCATCAGTTCAAGCAATGGGGACACGGGTATCCATAAAGGGCGCTACCAAAGTAATGGAAAAAAAGGCATTGTTGTTGTAATGAGTTGTACACAAACTCATTATCCCCCATCATGGGAAGTTAAGCCATGTTGTCCAGAGAGCAGAAATATGGGCTTTGTACATCTTTTCAGACTGTTTTAAAACGTTTTCCTGCTTAAAGTGATACTGAATTTCCTGTTTTCAGCATTCTGGTGTGTGCTGACTGTCACAGGTTCCTGTATGTCGACTTGGCATCATCTGTTTCTGCATTAAAGAAAGATTTTTTTCTCACAGCCAAGTAAGATGCTGAGAGCTGTTGTGGGAAAGATAAAGAGCAAAGCAGTGTTTTGCCAGATTTCCTATTTCATGGCGTGTTGGAGTGATAGTTACAGTGAGGCAGCCCAGCCAAAAAAAACCCCAAACCACCTATTTTTCACCATACTGCCCATCTTCTACAACACACTTCCTAGGCACCCTGGGTTGGCATCTGACGTGTGATCACACGCAGAGCAAATGGTTGCAAGGAGGCAGGAGAGCGGTGCTCCCCGAACTCTGGTCCCAGAGGCCACAGCATAGCGTACCAATGAAAGGGTGGGAATGGGACTCTCTGTCGGCCAGGAGAGCTCACGCACAGGTCTGCATGTCACAGCCCTGCTATGTGAAGGCACCTGGATCACGGTGAGCACGGGTGATAATCTCGGGAGCTCCTGAGAGCACCAGGGAGAAGTCATGGAGGAACAGGTGGCCAGACCACCAGCCCAGGCATTGCCTCCTGTGCCAGCGAGGACTGAGGTGCCAGGCGGGTTTGTGAGTGTCCTGCAGTGCCACGGGGCAGCCCCGCTGTGCCAGGCACCACAGAGATGGAAACAGCCCGCATACCTCCCCTGAAAGGCAGGGAACAGGGAAGGTCATTCCAGGTGTCATCCTTTTCAGGCTCCTGCAGTAATTATTTCACACAGGGCTCTGTGTAAAACCTCCCAGCTGGCAGATTTGCTCTTCCACAGCAGCCTGCCCGTGGGGGGCCAAGGTCTTGGTACCATGTTTTCTCATACTGCCTGCATGTCCTTTCCCCTCCCTGCTCTGCTCTCCATGGATGGCCCCGAGGGCTGGGGTGGAGGGGGTCCTGACCAGGGATGGAGGCACACATTTTGCCCTTCCTTGCTTTTTGTCACACTTGACCTTTCAAGTGCATGCTCGGTGTAAGACTTTCCACTACGACCCTCAGATGTGGGTGAACACAGGTCAGACAAGTAGCAGAAGGAGGAGCAGATGCTCATGTGAGTGTAACAACGGCAGTGTTAGGGTTCCACAGCACCCCCTCAAAGCAAATCCACATGAGTTTCAGAGTCCCTGTTCATCTCACTGCGGCACTGCTTCTGTGTCTGCAGCYGGTTGGAAAACTGAGATGGTGGCATCTGTCAGGGAGAGGGACAAGGAGAAATCAGCGGATGTTGCTCAGCCCTCTGGGCCCCCCAGGGCTCATGCAGAGGCTGGGCTTTGACTGAGAGATGTGTTCGGGGCCAGATGCTCCTGTGCCACCCGTAGCCCGGTACTGCTAAGCACAAATGCTGGTACAAAAATCACTTGCGTCACTTACGGGGTGAGCATCACTCTCACAGCTCCTGAGGCAGAGACCCATCCCTGTTTCCCAATCAAGATGCAGAATCAGGTTGAGGAGGAAAAGGAGGTGGCATTAAGGGGAGGAGGTGGACAAGGGGATCCTGTGTGAGGTAGGAAAGGTGGAAAGAGGTATGCTGTGTGAGAAGAGCAGGGGGAGCGGTGATCCACAGCAGGGTCCTGGTTTGTATGGAGACCGGCAGAGGGAAGGTGAGGGTCCTGTGGCAGAGAGGAAGCAAGGCTGGGGTGGAGGTGGGGACAAGCCTCTCCTTTCCACCTCTGTGGATGTGGTCGCCCGAGCCCATTGCCACCACACATCTTCCTCCTCTGCCACAGATGCCAAGATATGGGGCACTGCACCCCTTCCCCAAGTGCCACCAGCTTGGGGGTGCTCCTCTTCCACTGAGCTGCAGGCAGGTGCTTTAACAGCTAAGCTGAAGTGGGTCCTTTGGCTACAAACACCCAGATCCAGGGATCTATTTTCCCTTCTATTTTATTTCTACTGTTTATTTCCACTGCCTTACCATTTAGAAAGAAAGTTTTTGGTTCCTTAAAAAAAAGAAAGAAAGAAAGAAAGAAAGAAAGAAAGAAAAGCCTATACTTCAGAAGTCCTCAGATTGCTTCTGTATGCTGAAAAAGAAAACAGTAGGAAAAACTCGTATTTATTTACTCATTGGTCCCTTCTCTTCAGTTCCAAGGAGCTCCTTGTGCAAACAAGTACCCAACGTGAGAACGGAAAGAACTGATGAGCTTCTGACTTGCTGAGATCTATCATCATTGCTGCTGACAGATATCATGAGCTCTGAATAACTCTTGGATGCTGTGAGCCCAATTCTCATTTGCATTAAGGATAGCTGAAGCCATTTTGTCAGCACATACATTTTTTTCTGTAGATATTCATCACATACATGCCCAGTTTGCCATCTCCTTATGCTGTCGAAGTGATGGAAATAGGCACATAAATCAGGCTTATAGGCTCCAAGATTAATTCACAGCTTTCACTGTGTCAGAAACAATGTGGACTGACAAATGTAGTAACTCCCTGATTAAAAAAGATAATAAAAAGAATAACCTAGTTTGTCTTCACTCACCTCTGGAGTTTTCTCAGAGAGGAAAGGAAAAAAGGGAGTCAGATTGCTCCAAAGATTAATTAAATAACCAGCACCTTACTTCCCTGGGCAAGTGTTTATGTTTGTTATACCAGTGGGTGTAAACTTCTCACCCTAAACACGGTGACCCTGTTTCCAGTGGAGAAGGCTGATCCTTGATCGTTAGATCAGAGGTGGTTTGGAGTGAGTGATCTTCCTCCATTCGTGGAGATATCTGGCTGTGCAAGAGGGCAGTCTTGGAAACAAAAATGAAAGACATTTTTTTCTAGATTTCCGCAGGCTGAGATCTTCTCCCAGACCCACATGCACCCTGGTGTGGTGAGATGTCAGGCCACTAAAGCAAGTTTAAGAAATCAAAGAGCAGAGAATTAATAGTGTAAAATACTCTGTTTAGAGGTTCTCCTGCCTGCTAGGCAGAATAAGACAGAAGCTGATCTGAAATGGATTTTACTGTTGTACTATGAATACTCCTAATTTCAAAGCCCATTAAGCTGCTTGTAAGTAATGCCAGTATTGCCAGGAGAGCACAATATGTTTGATACTTCCTACTCTAAGTCCAAGCAAAATCAGGTAGAGCCTCTGGGAAAGCTGTTCTCTGTCTCTAGAGAGCGGTTGTTTAGACTGAAGGCCAGATGGGATCACACTGCAGTGCAGTAGCAGTCTGTGTGCATGCATTTAGCTGATGGAAATGTGAGATAATCTGTTATTAGGTTGGCCTGTAATAAAAGGACATCACACAATGTTGTTCTTATCACAGGCAGAGTGTGTTCTCTGCATTCACAGCAGCTTGGCTTATACTCAGCGATTTCACACAAATGTTGGCACTTAACTTCTTTCATTCTTGTGCTCAATCTCAGAAACAGCAAGAGGGCTTGATGAGTTGTTGATGAGTTGTGCAGGGTCCAGGTTCATTCTATCCAGGCTCCTAGCATGGCTGTTCTTATTAATAATAGTATTACTTTGGTAAGGAAAATACCATTAAATTAAGAACTAAATGCTCTAAAGTGTGCTGCCTGTGATACAGCCATGAAGTAGTAGATGTACCCTGACTCCAAAACACATCAGACTAAAAAGATAGCATGGAAATGCAATAATGGAAGAGAAGATCAGCACAATGAAGTATGCTTCAGTTTGTCCGAAACTGAGAGAAATAAAGCAACAGGCACCAGGGGCTAGACAGGCAGAGGAGAAAAGAAGAACTATTTCTCCAGAGTAACACAAGGTTATGCCTGCTGCTAATACAGTAAGGTCTATCCAGCTAGATATTCTCTGAAGTCATGGGGCATCCTAGAAAAAACAGGGATTATTGCACAGGGAAGAAGAGTCTCAAATAAAACCCATAGAAGATCCCAGAGGTCCAGAGTAGCCTGACAAGACAGTCTTATATCATACACAGCCACTGCAGTAGTCTGAGTTTCTCTCTCCCTTCTAGGTCTGGTCCATGTGCCCTTGTCCAGAACTACCACAGCTGCAGTCTTGGCTGCATTTTCACAATTGCTCCCATATAGTATTTGAGGTTTTGTAAAAACAGCCAGTGGATGGGTCAAGTTCATCTCAGGGACTGCTGTAGGTCAGGTCTGGTTGGAGGTTGAGAAGTGGAAGAAGAGTTATGCAAAAATGCTATCTGAGCAAAAGGTGGTTTTGGAGCAAGACTCCCGCTGGCCCAAAAAAGGGGGTAGGTTTTCCCAGGTGATGGAAATGCTCAGAGGATGGTGTTGGTCTGATATGGCAATAATTTCACTTTGTGCTGGTTTGAAGGCACAACAGGTAGGGTAAAATTCTGCCTTGTTCAGGCTGATAATGGTCTCTTATAATTTCAATCAATAATTCATTCTAAATGAATGCTAAAATAAATATTAGCTATTTTACTCTCACTTCACCTCAGAAGACATTTCTTCAGCTTTATGGAGTTTGGATTCATGACCCTTATTTGCTTCAGAAGCATAGGGATTTTTTCGCTTTGCATTTTGCTTTGCATTTTGCCCTCAACTAAAAAGCCCTCGCTCCTGAGACTGCAGAGGGTCATGGGCAAAGAACAAACAAGTTCATGCAATATTTATCACACATGCATTGCTTCTGGCATGCTCTAATGGCTTTGCCTGTTAGCTGTAATTAGACACTTCTGTCCCTCTGCGTGCAGACTGTAATCCCTGCCTGCTGGGAGAGAGAAACACCCAGAGAAACTACGCCACCTGAGCTGCTGGGACAGTTTCATTTCCAAGGCCAGTCTTAGGTAAATAATAAATGCAGGTGCCCATTTCTGCAGGGGCTGAGGATCCTTCTTGTGGCCATGGAAGCATCTTCATGGAAGCATCACCTTGCTTTTCCGTGCTCCTGGCAGCCTCTGCACAGGTGGGCAGTGGGAGCAGCAGAAAGCGGTCTTGCAGAAGGCAGATGCTGGCAGCTGGCAAGGTGTGGGAAAGATAAAGGCTATCCCAGCTCACTGTAAATGGAGGAGAGGAAATGTACCCATAGCTAACACTGCCTTGCCTGAAAAAAGGCTGCAGAGCACAGTTGTTAAAGGTCATACATCAGGTGTTGGTCTTTCAGAGGAGCTGGCAAGCCCCAAAGCGCAGAAGAGCAGGTGCTGAACGGGATGTTTATAAGGATATGATGGCAGCATTGGTTAATTGCTTCAGTAATGACAGCAAAGCCTACAGCCACATGAGGAGGGATCCTGAAGCACGCACTGACAGCTGCGTGTCCATCACCAGTCGCCACGCAGGACTGCTCACTGCTGCTTGTACGTGGCTAGCTCTCCCCTGCTGCTCACACCCATCCCCGTGGAGAGGCAGATGCGGTCAGCGCTGTGACATGCAGCAAGGTTAGACTCATGCAGCAAGGTTAGTCTCTCAAAGCCAGCACCATGCCCTGGGCAGAAGCTCCTGGAAGAAACAGAGGTGGGGAAGGGTAACTTGCAAAGCCAAAGCCCATGGCTTCATCCCTGGGAGTCCCACCTCCTTTGCATGTGTTAAAACTGGTAGAGCAGCTCCACCATCAACCTGTTTCTCTGGGGGACTGCTCTCCAACGATGGACGTAAGCCCAAAGCTCACTCTGTGCCTGTCTCAGCCGCTCCTGCTTCTGCTTTGGCACACACGTGCCTCCTGCACCCACCACGAGGTGCCAAAGGATCCCCTGCCCAGAAAACCAGGGGCTTAATTTCCCCAGTAAGCCTGGCCAGCATGCCCAGATTTTCATTAATTGACAGTAACTCATCAGTCATTGCAGAAAAATCATTACAGGACTGTGATGAGGGTTCAAAAGTCCATGACTTCATCTGTGACTCATTATGGAAAGACCAAGTCTACTTGGTGGAAATTAGACCCAAACTTTCCATTGACTGCCAGCTGAAAAAAACCTGATTCTCCTCTGAACTGCAGCAATACCTAAACAGCAGATGGGGCAGATGAGGCCTAAACCTTGCAACTTCACGTGAACAACATTACCCTTTGCCAGCTGTACGGAAAGGAGCTGCACACACGGTAGCGATGTTGACAATGCTATCATCACTTACAGGAAAAAAAGGAACTGACTGACTTACACTGAAAGTGTCTTGTTGAAATAAAAATGCCTTTCAACAGAAGGTACAAGATTTCTATCATAATGAATACAACACCCGGTCTGAGTCTAAAGGTCACCAAGCCAATGCCTCTCTGTCCTGGAGCTGGGTCCTCAGAGGAGCAGCAGACAAAYATAAGCACCTGCAGGTGGTATTTTGGAGGGCTCCACAGTAAAAGCAGCAGAGGACAAGGGAGTGCAGGAACGACAGGGAGACCACAGCACAGGGGAGACAAAAGTCCCTGCCAGCACAGAAGAAAAGCCGGCAGTGATATGAGCACCCACCACGCTGCAAAAGGTTCTGGTGACAGTCACTGCTTGGATCATGTCAAAGGTTAGAGGAGGCAGCTCTGGGAATAAAAATTACTTGAGGGCAACTGCTGTCATTGCTCAGTCACATCAGGGCACATGATCTTAAAGGTGAAGATAAGGTTTAATTAAACTGCAAAGTGCATGAATCCAAATAGTTGCGCAGTCTAACCAGGTAATAAGGAAAGCTGCAGCCTGTGCAAACATGATATGACATTTCTATCATCTCACCTGTCCCAAGCACATAATGAGTACAACACCCAGTTTGAGTCTTAAGGTCACCAAGCCAATGCATATGGAGCAAAGTTATCTCTAGGGTAAGTTCTTCTTCTTGTACCAAAACACAGCCTCCCCAAACTCCCTGGCTACTGAGCTAATGAAGTTCAGCTACACTGACAATCACATGACAGCTTCTGATTGCTCCACCTTTACCACTGAACCTTCCATCCCAGTCCATCTATTTCAAACTTTTTTCCCTTTTTCCCCCTTAGGTACCAATTTCCCGTCACTTTCCCCTTTTAGATCCACTTTGCAACCCCCTTCAGCTTACTCTCCAGTGTTAATTCCCTCTGAGTAGTATCAGATCCAGCTATCACATGTTTCCTTGCAATTACAGGATAAATCATCTTGAAACTCTAACATATAGAAAAAAATAAAGGAAAACAGAACACTACTGAGCCATAAACTCAACAGGAACACAACACAGTCATCCAGAATATCAGTGGGCTGGATCCTAGCGTCATTGGTGTTGTGTACAGCAGGGCTAAACCTAATACTGTGAAAATGTCACATGAGGTAAATAAAAGGAAAATAAGACCTCCCTTCACGCTCTTATGAGCAAGTGCTTGTTATCCCATCCTTTGAGCTACCTCCCACCATGCAAACTGAAGAAAAGAGAAGGTTGAATGCTCTTGCCTTTCTCTGACCAAGACTCAAGTAAACCCTCCAGATCAGATCCTTTAGCTGAGAGGAGGAATTCAGGGAATTACTATGCTCACTGAACTAAAATACACATATATGTGGGCATATACATACATATAATTATGTATGTATGTCTCTCCGTGCTGGTGCAGGTCTAAGACCTGAAGATTATTTTTCAAGGTGTTTAATGTGACCTGTCAAGTGCCAAATGATGTTGTTCTAAATCTGAAGTCTAAAACAACTGTCATGAATTACTCTGGTGTAAATGGCACTGGAGCATTGCCACTCCAGAGCAGACATCGGCCTCCAGTGAGTGGATTTAGACAAGCAAAATGCAGGGCAGCATGCAGCCCAAGCTGGCTTCATTGTCAGCCTCTCTTTTTTTTTTTTTTTGGTGAAAGCTAATCCAGCTGAAATGTGACGTATTCTAAAGGAACATAATGAAAATGTGTAAATTCTGCTTAGACAAAACAGTCATTCTTGAATCAGACAAAGGGCAGTCATTTAAACCATTGTTACGGCAGCCTGCAAATACATTCCTGACCGTTTAAAAGCAAAATGTGAGGCACTGAGGGCACACGCTTTCCTGAAATGAACCAAATGACATCTGTAGTCACAAAATTAACAAATTAGCTACCACCATGTGAATTTTGTGAGGCACATGTGAGACACTATGCCCAGCGACAGAATTGCAAATTGAGATGTCAGCTGCAAGAGATAGGTTTTCCTAAGGCTTTTTTTTTTTTCCCAAGGAGATTGTGCTGTCTACAGCCCTGTGTGTTCCACGTTTCCAGATATCAGACATGGCATTTTCAGTTTGCCCTTTGGCTTCTCATCACAGAAGATCTCAGCCCTTCTTTTACTCAAGGTCACTGCAGATTAAAAAAAGGTGTGATTTAAAAATAATGTAATTGAATCAATGCAAAACTCCCAAACTGACATTGTGAAACAGATGTAAAGCTTCCTTAAACCC
The DNA here is from genome assembly GCA_035582835.1 of Phoebastria nigripes. NCBI lineage: Eukaryota > Metazoa > Chordata > Aves > Procellariiformes > Diomedeidae > Phoebastria > Phoebastria nigripes. Next base: position 529,361 of record JAYKAV010002814.1, on the reverse strand, counting down.
ACAAAATCAAAATGATCTGAAACCTTGGTTTACACTGAATTCAGAATATTCAGCTTCTTAACCACTCTCAAGTACATTAGAGCTAACTTGAGCAGATCAGGTCTAAGCCTGAAAGCGTTGGATTTAGCTTTCAACAGGAGGATATTCAGTGTGCATCTCAGTAAGGTAGGTCAGCTGCTGTAGTGACAGCCAGCCTTGCTGCTCCTGTCAGCCCTGTTCTGGAGGACAGGTGACACTTCAAAGGGAATAACTGGTTGCAATAAAGTGAATTGAAACCAATCCCTTTAAATACAAAATTGGCTACACCTGCGCAGGTGTGTCTCAAGTTAGGCTAGCTATGATAACCTTCACAAGTGGCTGTGTCAATGCAGCCAGGCTGCCAGCTGTGTCAATGCAACTGCATCAGCTAATTGTAAAAATAGCATTTGTTTCAGCTGCACATTTTACTTCCTCCAGCCCAAAAAACTTCTGCATTTCAGATGTGTTTCAGGATGTCAGACAACCAAACACACCACACATTTACATCTCTTCTTCAGTCTTATTCCCATCACTATGGAAGAAAGACCAAGGCACAGCCCCTGTCCCAGCTGTGGGTCACTGCTGGTGCCACACATAGTGCTCTGCCCAGGATGAAGTTCCTCACACCAGGACTGCCTCACTAAGCAAAAGCGTTTCTTTGTTTTGCATTTCGATGAGCACCTTCACCAAGGAGCACCATTACGCCTCTGAGCACAAGACTTGAGTGCTGACGCTTGGGTCTGGCAGCATTTGATTGATTTGGAATTATAGTAGCTACATTACAGTGGTGGTTTTCAACTTGTTTTTCATTTCCAAAGCTTCCAGGTTTTCTGACAGAAGCAGAGACCTATGTCCAGCAAGTGAAAGCCTTTAGCAGTAGGTTTCTTCCACTGATTTATTTTCTGCTGGCCTAGCAGCTGAAAACCACCAGCACAGTGTAGAGCAGGACAGAAACCACAACCTGAAATTTACTGGCAAATGGAACAGTGAAAGTGCACTGAAACTCTCCAAGCGTGCAAGATTTAACTGAATACAGCAGAAAGGCAGGTTAAAATCAAAACCAAAACCTCACACTGCTGAATCCCCTTCACTGGACTGAAAGCAGAAAAGAAAAGGTCACAGCTGCTGTCTCAGTTGTTTTCGTGCCTTTGGTAGTTTCCCACACAGGTTTCTTTACCTTTCCTTTCTGGGCTCCCAGTACAAGAGAGACATGGACATACCGGAGAGGGTCCAGCAAGATGATGAAGGGCCTGGAGCATCTCATCTATAAGGAAGGGCTGAGAGAGCTGCGACTGTTCATCCTGGAGAAGAGCAGGCTCAGGGGGGATCTTATCAAGATGCACAAATACCTGCAACAGGCTTGTGACGGATGCACTCGACCCCTTAACCAAACTAGTACAGGCTCCAAAGGAGGTAAACACCTGAGCCGTAGCCGGACCAAGAACTCCTCTAGTTTCAATCTGTTCTCTAAAAACTCACAAAGGAGTAGAGTGACACAGTGACCATCAATGCATATGAGCTTGGAACACCAATCATGTGATTAACACATGAATAGCGGGTGGCTTTTCCAAGACTCATCTATCAAGGAGCAAACAAAGTTGTGGGTACAAGGAGTCTCATGCATACTTTTCCCATCGCATGTAATTTGACTATGAGCCAACCACTTTATTCCATAAATATGACAGCCTAAGTGAGCCTTCTTTGAGGTCTCCCTGCTAGGCAGCATGGCTGCATGGCAGTGATCTCCCCTTGAGCTGGGATGTCTTGCAAGGTTGCTCCTTGAGGCAGAGAGACCTTTTACTGATGGCAGATCTTTGGTAAGCAACTGATATCACACATAACCTTGTAGTATTGTAACTTTGATTTGTGCCTTCATAACTTTGATTTTGTCTTGGTAACTTTGAATTGTGCCTTGGTAGTTTTGAATCATTGTTCAAATGATTGTGCCATACAGTAATAGAGTGAACCTTGCCATCGAACTTTGTTAAGTCGCACTTTTACAACACCATATTAAAACCACTTTTGCCTATAGCTTTGAAGGTGATTCTTCAAGTAATCTAAATCACCCATTCGTGACAGGAGTGCAAAGAGGATGGAGCCCAGCTCTTTCCAGCGGTGCCCAGTGACAGGACAAGAGGCAATGAGCACAGACTGAAACACAGGAGGCCCAGCCTGAACATCAGGAAACACCTTTTCACTGTGAGAGTGACTGAGCACTGGTGCAGGTTGCCCAGAGAGGTGGTGGAGTCTCCATCCTTGGAGATATTCAAAAGCCATCTAGACATGGTCCTCAGCAACTGGCTCTAGGTGGCCCTGCTTGGACAGGGTGGGGTTGGACCAGGTGAACTCCAGAGGTCCCTTCCAATCTCAACCATTCTGTGTGAACACCCATTAAGGAGGAAGATGCTAAAGCTTGGGTCCCTGAACAGTCACACAACATTGTTCATACACAGCAAACTTCATTGCTAAGAGGAGGGACCACTGGTTTTACAAAAAGAGTGTATGAAAGGGATTGATTTTCACCTTTCCAAGCTCTTTCTTACACCTTGGTGAAACACAGGTATGTGAGCTGCCAATGCCAAGATGAACCTGAAAGGAGCACCATTGCTGGAGAGGACACGTACATGCAATGTAGCTGTGCTGAGTGATCTCAGGTCCCGGACACCCTGCTGCCCACCAGGCTAGGGGAGTCAAGCCATACCAGAATGGGACTGTGCAAGAATTAACTGGTCCACTAATTCCATGCCCTGAGGACATATCAGACCCTCTGGAATAAGCAGGTCAGACGAGGGTGCAAGGGTGTATCTCAGCGCCTCACGTAGACCATAGGGCAGGTGAGATGCTGTGAAGCAAGGCAAAGGAAAGTCTTGAAAGAGGTGGTGATTAGGACCAATATACATAGAGCAAGTGGGAATGTGAGCTGATGTATCAGTTAAGGGAACCTTGGATCTTGCCAGCCACCATGACCCCACCTACCTGAATGGGCATGGTGGTATGGCAGGATTTCCATAACATGGGTAGCCCATGGGCTGCATTGCAGGAAGCGCTTCCCATGCTGGTGCTCCCTCCCACCAGCTTTGCTCACCCTGCAAGATCCACCCTCTGCACATCACTCCTACCCCTCGTACCGGTCATCCTCAGCCGCCGGCCAGCAGATCTCTCTCATCGTGTTTCTGGACCTGCAATATTCTCCACTTCATAAAGTCAAAATTCTGATTACATCTAACTAGATCTTTCCAGCTATGCTTTTTTAAACTCCTCAGGGCCAGAAAGTTATCCTAAGTGCTTTGCCTTTCCTTGGATGTTTGGAGTGAGGTGAGGGAAATAGGGAATTTCAAGACTTCTGGAAAACAGCAACGTTACCAATTCCTCTCCAAAATAAGTATGCTTTTGTTTCTCTTTTTAAGTGAAACCGTTTGTTAAATTACTCACCGTAGTGAATTTTAGGCGTGCTCATTTCTTCACAGGAAGAAATCTTGGGAAGAAAAACCACAAGGAGGCTAAGGTATTTCCTCTCTTACAAACCAGCAAAACCTCAACTGCTTCGACACGTAGATGAAAATACTAATACTCCATTTTTATACTAAACCATCTCAAGGCACCAATGTTATGATGGTTGCACCATTACAAAATTGCACCACCTACAAATTTTTCCATAGCCATCGCACACAAGCAAACTATAATGTGTGGAAAGAATATATCTGAGTGGTTTGCAAAGATGTGCCAATGCAGTAAAGGGCAGGCTGCCTGCCTGTCCCCATACAGCCCATCTGGTGCTGCAGAAGCCTTCCTGCAAACCAAAACTAGGCTGTTTGATGCAGCCTGGCTTCTGCCTGCCTGAAGTGATCTTGTCTGTGGCGGGGTGTCAAGAGAAAATGACCCTCCATCACCACTTGCAGCACAAAATAAAGGGCCAGGTTCCACATGGCTGATAGGGCAGCTAAGACTGTCAACAGTGTGACTACTTACAGCCCAGGAGAGATGGGAGCAAGAAGCCCCAAGACCTGCCTGCAGTGTGCCCAGGTTTTCCTGGTGGTAAATGCTGAACAAAATCCACAGGGCATCCACCGCCTAAGCGTTGTTCCATAGGCTTGTCCCAGGTCATAACCATGCTTTGGTATGCAAGAGTTTCCTTTTGGGCTGCAATCCAAAGGTTTTTGATGGGTCTGATTTCATGTGGAACTTCCAGGATTCTGCAGCATTTTGTGCTTTTTTTGTGCGTTAGTAGAAACATTTCTTTGAACCAATTTCCTTGTAAGATTATCTCAGCTTGAGGAATMATGCTGCAGGTAGCATCCATGCCTGTATATCCCACATACTTCCTACTTTCATCCCTTGCACAAAGCTATCATTTACGCCTCATCACACTGTAAAACTGCAATAGGACGAGGCTGATGAGCATTTCAAGACAAATGGCACTAAAGATATAGACATGCACGCTGCTTCCTTTCTCAGGCAGATTATGTTGTTGCTTTTCTCTCTTTGCCTTTTCTTCTTCTTTGTACTCTATTCAGCAGGGTGAAATCAATCAGTGCCACCAAAGAAACAGAAATCCAGCAGGCAACAGCGATGACCAGCCGTGGACTTGCATCAGTTTACATCAGCCAGGCTCACTGCTTAGAGAGCTATTTTACTTTATACTGGAGCCTCAGATCTGAGCTTAGCTGTTTTGCATTTCTGTGCAGTTAAAACAGCAGAGCAGCTCCGTGACAATAAAAAGCCTGTAGAAAGCTCCAATAGTGAGCAGATACTGGCCTATTTGTCCTGGCTGACTGTCATGAGGGTTGCAAAACTTATTATTGTGTTCCTAGCCCCCTTTGCTAGTGTTCAGAAGGTAACATCAGTGATGGGCCAGCAACCCATTTGTCCACTGACAGAAGGGCTGTACCACAACATTGCTGTCAGGGCACTACTCAGCCAGCGAGTGGAGCTGGCTGTGGGACACTGCTCACATGCCCATGAGTTTAGAATCATAGAATCATAGAATCATAGAATCATTAAGGTTGGAAAAGACCTCTAAGATCATCGAGTCCAACTGTCAACCCAACACCACCATGCCCACTAAACCATGTCCCTAAGCACCTCATCTACACATCTTTTAAATACCTCCAGGGATGGTGACTCAACCACTTCCCTGGGCAGCCTGGTCCAATGCTTAACCACTCTTTCAGTAAAGAAATTTTTCCTAATGTCCAATCTAAACCTCCCCTGGTGCAACTTGAGGCCATTTCCTCTTGTCCTATTGCTTGTTACTTGGGAGAAGAGAGCAACACCCACCTCGCTGCAACCTCCTTTCAGGTAGTTGTAGAGGGCAATAAGGTCTCCCCTCAGCCTCCTCTTCTCCAGACTAAACAGTCCCAGTTCCCTCAGCCGCTCCTGATAAGACTTGTTCTCCAGACCCTTCACCAGCTTCGTTGCTCTTCTTTGGACATGCTCCAGCACCTCAATGTCCTTCTTGTAGTGAGGGGCCCAAAACTGAATCAAGGTGAGGCCTCACCAGTGCCGAGTACAGGGGCACAATCACCTCCCTACTCCTGCTGGCCACACTATTTCTGATACAGGCCAGGATGCCATTGGCCTTCTTGGCCACCTGGGCACACTGCYGGCTCACATTCAGCCGGCTGTCAACCAGCACCCCCAGGCCCTTTTCCGACAGGCAGCTTTCCAGCCACTCTTCCCCMAGCCTGTAGCGTTGCATGGGGTTGTTGTGGCCGAAGTGCAGGACCYGGCACTTGGCCTTGTTGAACCTCATGCAGTTGGCCTCAGCCCATCGATCCAGCCTGTCCAGGTCCCTCTGCAGAGCCTTCCTACCCTCSAGCAGATCGACACTCCCGCCCARCTTGGTGTCRTCTGCARACTTACTGAGGGAGCACTCAATCCCCTCATCCAGATCGTTGATAAAGATATTGAACAAGACTGGCCCCAAAACTGAGCCATGGGGGACACCGCTTGTGACCAGCCGCCAACTGGCGGCTGGGCTTTAACTCTCTCCTGGTAATCGGCAGGTTCCTGGGATGTGAAGGGTTGCCCTGCAGGTGCCAGCCCAATAGACATCCTGGGAAACCACACCTGGAAGACATTTGCTTCACACAGCTATACCTGACCTCTGGGCCGTGGTCAGGTGCTGTCTCTCTTAGTGCTGATAACGTCCTGTTTCCTCTGGCATCTGCACAGAGTCTTCATGCTCCAAAATGCAAGTCTATAATGCCCAAGAAACTTGCAAGCTGATCAGCAGCTCCGGAGAGGTGTGAACCTTCTCCCCAGCCATGGGGATTAAAGGCTTTTGGCACTTCTCTGGAGACACACAGAGCTTTAGATGAACTGGGCTCGAAGAAAACAGCTGTGCTATCTAGCAGTGGGTTGGATGAACTCTGCTGAGCATTGCTATTTCCTATCCGGACTGCAAGGAGGAGATGAGTAATATGTATACAACAAAAGCAGCTGGGCAGAGAATGTAGAATATTGTTCATGTGCTCCCCCTAAATGGCAGCACTGCCAGGTCTTGCATTATTGCCACAAACCTCAGTCTCTTCAGTATGCTTCGGAAAGCCCCATTTTCTGGAAATGGCATCACCTTCTTCCTTTTTGAAAAACAAGAAAAAGTAAAACAGACCTTTGTGGTATTCAGCATGTGCCAATTGAATATCTAGCACTGCTGTGATTTCTCTGAAATGAAGTGGTTGTAGCAACGGCTGTGCAATGTCACGACCTCATTTGCTGTGAGGAGAGGTCACTTGTTTCCCCTGCCTGGCCTCACAGGAGAGACCTCCAAGAGTATATGTTGCAGTTTAACCCGGCAGGCAGCTAAACACACAGCCGTTTGCTCACTCCCCCTACCAGTGGGATGTGGGAGAGAATGGGGAAAAAAAAGTTAAATTCATGGGTTGAGATAAAGACAGTTTAATAGGACAGAAAAGGAAGTGAAAATAATAATAATAAATAATAATAATAATAATAATGATAAAAGAATATACAAAACAAGTGATGCACAATGCAATTGCTCACCACCCGCCGACTGATGCCCAGCCAGTCCCTGAGCAGCGATTGCCGCCCCCAGCCAACTCCCCCAGTTTACATACTCAGCATGACATCATATGGTGTGGAATATCCCTTTGGCCAGTTTGGATCAGCTGTCCTGGCTATGCTCCCTCYCAGCTTCTTGTGCACCTGGCAGAGCATGGGAAGCTGAAAAGCCCTTGACTAGTGTAAGCACTACTTAGCAACAACTAAAACATCAGTGTGTTATCAACATTACTATCATGCTAAATCCAAAACACAGCACTATACCAGCTACTAGGAAGAAAATTAACTCTATCCCAGCTGAAACCAGGACAGTATGAAAAAGTCAAGATCACTTTGATGAGGGTGACTAACAAACGGACTTACTCTCCTCACTAGGAGGTCGCCCATTTGTCGAGACCCCCAGAGAGTGGGCAGCTGTTCTTGGGAGCATGCTGCACCACAAATGGAACCCCAGGCAGTGCAGCACCACTGGCAGCTACAAAAGCTGCAGAAGTCCCTGTTTCATGTCCCCAGATGATCAGAGCTAGCAACAGGGTAACAGGGTACTCTATGATACAGGGGTACAGGTTGCTCCCAACATTTACCCCCAGGATCCTGTCCCCTGCATAAATACAAGGCAGCTGCCTCTGTCCGCAGCCCAGACTTAGCAAAATTTTTAGGCAACAGCTCATCTTGTAAGTGTCACCCGTACCTCCTGCAGGCTGCTCCACACCGCCTGGCCCCGACAGGGACAAGCGGGACACCCTAAAGCATCTCAAAGGGTTGGCGCTGCCCAGGCTGTGGGGAGCTGGTGCTGCACCAGCACCTCTCAGGTGGCAGACTCCGTGGCAGCAGCTTCTTGGAGAAATGGAAACCTAATTAAACAATCCTGCCCCAGGGGTCCTGAGGGCACAGGGGGGCCGGCAGCACCTCTTGCACAGGCAGCACCAGCCACACAGGGGACTGTGCCAGCTCTGCCACTTACTTCTGCCTCTTTGTACTCTCTCATCCAGCATGAGACCCCAGCAGCAAAATCCACACCATGGGCCACAGCAGAGGCTCCACCTGTGCAGCACCACGAGGGAAAATGGGCTATGCTGACTACTTGCTTCTACTGACGTAGAAGGATGATTCGGGGAGCCGCTCACCTGTGTTTCCCCGTGCAGCGATAACTCAGGTAGGGTTGAGCGAGGACTCACCAGGATACCCTTCCAAATTACTTCCGCCCAGCCCCAGGAAGGGGAAGAGGCACACGTGCTTTTAAGGGTGAGAAAATGGCCATCCCGGTTCCATCCACCCTCACTGCCCTTCTCTGACTTTGCCGTAAAGCCCATTCCCCCCGGCTTCTGCCTGCAGATGCTGCCTGGCTGTCACAGTAGGATGTTTGCAGCTTGCTGTGCATACGATGTTGTGCCATTCATCCTGGCTCACTCAGAAGTGGGCCAAATAGTTGCACCACCTCTAAGCGAAGGTGTTATTTCCCCAGTAGAGGCCTGATCCTGGTGCCCAGCCAAGTCCATCCATTGGCAGCAGTGGGAGCCACACTTACGGACAGCAGTCTCTTTTGCTCCGAAATCGGGCAGGATGAATAACTTAAAACAGCAGAAGGCATCCTCGGACCTACCCCTGGCTCAGTCTAACTGGCACTGTTGACAGGTTTGCACCACCTGTCCCCGTGATTTCTCACTTTCCAGGTTACACAAGGCTTACATTATAGTTAAACGTTGAAGCGGCACACCTTGAGGAATGGCTGTTTGCCTTGGGCTGCCAAAGCCATGCACCCTGACACACGGTCAGCAGCGCCCACAGCCCCAGCACTGTGCTGGCCACAGCACCACATGTCCCACAGGCTCAGCTCCGCTGGGTCAGCTTTCACCCACCCAAACTCGGCTCTTAGCAAAACCACAGACCCAATGACAGGGCTGTGCTCTCAGCTGAACAGGAAAAGGGCTGGTAATGAGAAAAACAATGGTATGCAGTGTTACTAGAGCGGGCTTTCAGAAAACCTTCCTGTATTAAACAGCTGTTCAGCTGTCAAAGAAACAACGCAAGAAACAAGCAAGGGAACAGTGCTATCTGCAAAGCTCATCAAAGTCCAAAAGCTAATTCAAAATCGTTTTATGGGGATTACTAGTAAATACCCAGAATAAAGATAATACTAAGGACAGCCTAGAAGAAAAACAACATGGTGTGTGGCACTGGTTAAGGCTGTTTCAGTCTGCCTTTGCTCAGGTCATGGCTCTGAGGTTGTTAGGAGTAAGTTACACCACATGGGCCGCGATGATGTGCAGTGGAGGCTCCGGGTCTTCATGGAATTTACTTAGGTGTCGATGAAGCCTGAAGGTCCTGAGCCTGGTCCCTGCTCTTACAAGGTGCAGCCACCTCCGTGGACACACAGCAAATGCCACAGCATGGTTTTCTCACTATCGCTTGTCCCAGGCATGAGTGCAGTGCCGTGGTAGGTATGCAGGCGTTTGCCACATGTGTTTCCAAGGAAAAAAAAAGTTCATCTTCCCCTGTGACAGTGTCCAGGGGCTTTGTCCAACTTCATCAGCATATGGCATTCTGCGCATCATTTTGGTGGGAGGGCAGCCACAAAACATTGTGCTCTTTCCTGAACAGGCAACGTGGCCTGAAAGAGCAAGTCCAAGGTACACGCACAATGACTTATATCTGGAGAAGACATTTGCAAACACAGAGACCTGAGAAATACTAGTCTCAATAAAGGCATTGGTTAGGAAACAGCAATTATAGCTAAAAAAGACTAATTCCAAATACCACTGCTGGCAAATACCAGTATAACCATTCAAACAAGACACAGGGAGGACACATCCTCTGCCTTATGCACCGTTGTGTCAGTCAAACCACAATAAAGAGGGTGGAAGATACTAGATTTCAAACTGGCAGCATTTTATATTTTTCCCCCCTCTTTTGCACTGGAACAAATGAAGATGGCGAGGAGTCCAGCCCTGTGGCTGCTAGATAAATAATAAAGCTTCTCAGGAATAGGATGTACCACCTTGCAGAAAAAATTCAAGGCTAAGATCTCGGTTTGCTTGTACTTCTGTAATATCTGATACCCTGCTGAAAGAGTACTGTGTTTGAACAAAAGGTCTTTCTAGCAAGTAGGAATGCAAACACCTCCAGACAGCAGACAGGCAAGCATGCAAATCAAAAACTTTTTTCATTTGCTAAAATAGAAATGCTATATATGTAATAGAAAATAAAGGGGAGGAGGTTTATTAACAGCACATTTTCTGGTTTTTTCTGTTTACTTGCACAAACTTATGCACAAACAAGCATGCCTTATGTTTATTTAAAATTACATAAAATACATCCTCCTAAAGAAAAAAAATTAGGAGTTAATATGAAAGTCAATATATTTTGTTTGAAAGTGAATATGTTGCATATAAATACAATATGCACATGCTTAATGTTTCTTAGCTAGCTTAAAGCTAAATCTAATCCACTATGCAACTCAGATTCCCATAGCTTAATATATTTTATGACTAAGCTGCATGATTTAATGGCCATTCATAAAACCTAAATCACTTAGCCCAACATCCAAAAACCAGCATGTGCACTGAAACCTGGGCTAAGCCATTAAAGGCATCACTGTCTGAGGGTGTGAGCCCATTGCAGTTGTACCGGTGTTGGTGCTGGGTGCTGGTTCCCCTTCTCCTGCCAGCCACCAGACCCTTCACTGAGCTCTTCCACCCCTAAAGCAACAAACAAACAAAAATAAATCCCTCCCCAAAATCCCCCCAAACCCAGCCCTGACTACTTCCCCTGCTTTGCAACTGGATTTAGTTTGCTGAAACAGCTTTGCAAAGGGTTTAGCAATCACTGCAGCCAGCACAAAGGAGGGGCATTCAGAAACCATCTGACCGCCATAGCCTCTGCCCAACTGCACCCATGCCTTGAAGCTGGCAGGTGTTCAAATCTCTGCTGCTAAGGGTCTGTTTCAAGGCATGCCTATAACTTGCACAGTCTTGTCAAGCTCAGGAGCCCACGCCCCATGCCTCAGCCCGCTGGAGGACCAGCAGGCACATTTGTCTAAACCAAGAGAGTTGCACTTCTCAGGGACACACAATAGGTGCCGGACACACAGCAACTCTTTGCACCAGCTTTCTGAATGCCAGGATAGCCAGACAAAAGCACGAGGCAGAAGACACMCAGACAGCAGCTGAACCCTCTGTTTTATTCCCCAACTTGCCTTCCTTACTGCTCCAAAGCATCTCCAGAGCATCCAGCACCCAATTCCAGCAGCCCCTGGCTCCACTTACCAGGTTTCAGGCAGTGGGCTCTGTCACAGAGGCTGGACATACCCTGAACCCAGCAGAAAGCCATGCTACACCCACCACACATGCTGCCCGTTCCCACCACTCACCACCCCACCAGGCATGGGAGCAGCAGGACCGGCTGGTGGTCAGCACCATGGTGGCCATCAAGCCACCGTGGCTGCCTCTGCATTTGTGCTCCAGCGAGCAGCAGGGTCTTCCCACATGCAAGCCCTCCAGGAGGGCACACGCCAGCAGCACATGCATGGTTGGCTTCTGCGTGAACTGATACCTCCTGGAAATGGAGGAGAAGAGCAATGGTGGAGAGAGCAATGTCGGTCCCTGCACCAGGCACACAAAGGAGGACGTGCAACTCGTTCCCATAGATGTGCTGTTGGGCAGGGAGCAGCAGCCTGTGTCTGCACTTGGCTGGGAGGGAAGAAATGGGAAGCAAGAGGGGAGAGAGCAAACCTAGAGGTAAGATGATGGCAATGGGAAGACTGGGCAGGCGAAGGGGGAAGCCTGGCAGAGAGACAAAGGGCACCAGGCAAAGAGGAATGCTTGATGTGAAGGACAGTTTGTTGATTCCCTCACCCAGAAAAGATGACTCTTATCCAAAATGCAATGAATGCACTCAGAATCTGTGCCCAGATGCATACATCAAAGCATACAAAGCCCATTTATTTTCTTTTTTCACCCAGTTATTTCAGGAATGAATGATGGAGCCAACAGTCACAGCCAATGATTACAATCAGCAATCCATTTGCATTGTTTCCGTTTCAGACCGAGGAGGAGATAATTTGCTTTTGGTTCAGAGTAATAGAATGCGTTTTCCCCTATTTATACTGAAGTAAAATAATTTCAGATTCATAATCTGAATGCTTGGAGAGAGGCTCGAATGTTGCTCCCTGGCTGAATGCACCTATTTGTTCATTAACACGTAATGCAGACATGAAGATTTGGCAGCCCTGACTGTCTGTGTTACACTCCTGAAAAGAACATACTCTTTACATGAAGTCTGGGTGTAAGCAGGAGAGCCTTATTAGGGCAGCCTAGTGATGCCTAGACTACTTTCAGTTGCGGTTCTCACCAAGAGAAGTCGAAAGTCTTCAAAAGCCCAACTCCAGTCAGACTCTCAAACAGTACACAGTAGCCAGAAACTGTGTGAAACCCAGACTTGGTGTTCTTCTGTGTTTGTTTTTTTTTTTTTTTAATCGGGTGCAAAAATGAGAGGTTGCATAGTCATTGATTCCTGCTGGTAGGAAGTATCAGAAAACACTCAGCTTCTCCCTCAGCCAACTTTACCTACAGTTAATTAATTAACATGGCAAAAGCAAGAGCCCAAATATTCAGATGCTTTAAATAGCTGCTTGGGATAGCTTGCCATTTAGGCAGACATAGAGCACAAAGGTTAAAAAAATGTAACTGAGAGACCAGTTATGCATCTAGTCTGTACAAAGGAAAATTGTGGGGACTTAGAAGGAGCCAATAAAATAACTTGATTTGTATGACTAAGACTTGCCATCAAGAGGACTCAAATACACTTGGTACAAAGGGTTTTTATCAGACATCCAAAATATACTAGGTTATGCATTACTCTGGCATACATGCTCCCTTTTTACAAGGTGCTGATGGCACATATGACAGCCAGGAAGTCATGCTGTCATCCAGAGGGACCTGGTCTGGCTGGAGAAATGGGCCAAGAGGAACTTCATTAAGTTCAACAAGGAGAAGTTTGAAGTCCTGCACCTGGGGAGGAACAACCCCAGGCACCAATATACGCTGGGGGCCAACCAGCTGGAAAGCAGCTTGGCAGAAAAGGATCTGGAGGTGCTGGTGGACACCAAGTTGAATATGAGCCAGCAGTGTGCCCTTGCTGCAAAGAAGGCTAACGGTGTCCTGGGCTGCACAAGGAGAAGTGATGCCAGCCAGTCGAGGGAGGTGGTCCTTTCCCTCTGCTCAGCACTGGTGAGGCCACACCTCGAGCGAGTCTATGGAAATGCCACAATGATGATGAAGGAATAGGAGAATCTGACATACAAGGAGAAGCTGAGAGAGCTGGGATTGCTCAGCCTGGAGAAGAGAAAGCTCAAGGGGATCTTATCCATCTGTATAAATACCTGATGAGGGTGGAGTAAAGGAGATGGAGCCAGACTTTCTCAGTCATGCCCAGTGACAGGACCAGAGGCAATGGGCACAAACTGAAACACAGGAGGTTAAGCCTCTGAACATCAGGAAACACTTTTACTATGAGAATACCGAACAGGTTGCCCAGACAGTTTGTGGAGTCTCCATCCTTGGAGATGCTCAAAACCCAACTGGACGCAGTCCTGACTAACCTGCTCTAGCTGACCCTGCTTTGAGTAGGGGGGCTGGACTAGGTCTCCAGAGGTCCCTTCCAACCTCAGCTACTCCGCAAGTCTGAGATTCATGCCTAATTCTTTGTGGGGAGAACTGCACTACAGCTCCCTTACAGCAGCACATCTACTCTTGGATGGACAAAGGAGCAAGAAGGTCCTGTGCTACARGGTGGGCTATTTGGTGGTGTTTGCAGCAGCAGTAATACCTATCTTCCACTGAAGAATCCAATTCTCAGTTTTACTGAGAGGATCCCTAAGGCAGTATGGACACTCTCAGGTGGGGAGTAGAAATTTCTTTGTCACACAAGAGTTTTCTTAGAGTGGTGTCTTCTGATTCATTGCCTATGGCTTGTGGACATCTGTAGAGTACTTCTAAAGGACACACAGAAAGTAACTAAGCAAAGCTAGCCTGTCACAAAAAGCCTTCAAAAGACCATCCAGGAAAAAACATTTAAGGATCTATCAATTGGGTGGACAGAGGAAAACAGATGGCTGTGATTTAGTCAATCTGATCAAACTCAAGTGGGCAGCAATGCACTTTTCTCCCCCCAAAACAATAGGTTTCAGATAAGTATGGAGAAAAGTCCAGGAACCTGAAACATTGCTAAGGAGATGGGTGGCAAGGACTGCTGTCTTTCACAAGAATACTACAGTGAACCTCTCCAAATAATCTATTTATCTCTGAATAAATGCTAAGTGAAGGCTTACCTTTTTTTTTTCTTTTTCTATTGCCACCTTGACAGGAACTAGTTCCCAGCAAGGGACTGCCAAGCTGTGTCAGACTTACACCACCGCACACTGTGGTACATGGAGATAATATTCACCAACCAGGACTCGAGTGTGCCCTTTAGTGCCCTCTGATTTTCATCCATTGCCAACAGGAGGGAGGAGGTGGTAATTTTCCTTTGCTTAGGTGAAACACATTAATCCACCCATTGCAGTGTTGCAATGGCTGACACAGATGCAGCAGACATCAGAAGTGGCTGCAGTGCAAACCTGGTGAAGGCACCCAGCAGGGAAGTTCTGGTGCAGAGCGATGAAACGGAAGAGCTTCAGTCCCTTCATACACCTTGCCACCTCCAGCAGCCCAAAAAAAGGAGGAAAAATGTGTCCATCCTATTTACGATGACAACCTCAACTTCCTGGGGAGTGAGAAGCTCAAAACAATTCACAGCCAAGAGGGAGAAAAACCAATGTGATGTTGGGAGTAATAAATTGACTAATTCCACAATGTTTTTTTAGAGGGGAAAGCTACTGGGTTTTGGAGGTGGAGGAAAGTGATTAGTAAAAAGGGCCTCCTTTAGTCTGTGAGATACTTTCCTTTAGGATGTGATCTGTGTTTAGACTTAAAGCAACAGCAGAAAATGCTACTCATGCAGTGCAAAATGGCATAATTTTGGGGCCAGCAAACTGGCCTCTGTGGTCCTGCAAAACAGCTATCACCACCCATGCCAGCTATTTGAAGGGCAATTTCCCCCAGGATAGCTGTAGCGCTTTTACTTTGAACAACTCTATGGGTAAGTGGCCTCTGGGCATAACTCTGCCGCTGGGCTTAGGCTACTTCCCTGAGAGACTGCGAAAACTGGCCTTGAGACAGACCCTATGCACAAGCGCAGTCTTTCCTGCTTTACAGACTTGTTTTTATTACTTTATATGTTGATAAAGAATGGGTCCACTGTTCAACAGCAACAGACTGCCTGAGGCAGAAATGCACCAGCTTCTCTGTTAATCATAGAACAGAGGGCTGGAAATGCCAAATTTCACTTCCAGTGTTCATTTCAGCTACAGCTTAAAGCAAAATGAAATAATCTCTTTAGCCATCACCTGCTGCATACAAAAGCAATCTGTTTGACAGGCAAAGTACGAAAATATTATGCAGTTGTATCCCGGCTGCACAAAGACTGCCTTTGTGAAAGTACCACTGGATGTCAAATATGACTGTTCACTCCTAGCAGAGTTAGCATACTGCTGACGCATTATGATGAGATCATTGTTTGTGCCAGTCTGCATACAGATAAGATACACTATTCACATGCAGTCATCATTGACCATGTGCTACACAACTGTGCTTAATTGTCATCATAATTGCAGGAGGATGCAACACACCAACACTTAAAKTCTGTGCTACTCTAGTATCTGAAAGTAAGAGGGTTGCTAGTCCATACTACCAGGGTTAGACAGGCTGTACTCACAGGACAATGCTGCTTCTAACATCTGCCAGCTCCCTTCTCCCTCCCTGATACACTGTCTGCTTTAGACAAATGGACTCCCCAGGTCTCACAGCATCAGCTGGGACCCTTCACAGTAGGGAAATCCACCAGCAGCAATTTCAAGAGTAAATGTTGTCATCTCAAATAAAGCCTGTGGCTGCAGACACTCCCAAACTTGGGGAAGGTGCAGATCTGTCTGCTCCAGCTGTAGCTCCCTCCCTGCTCAGCCAAAGGGCCAACAGTGGTAAGCCATCCTTATCCTACAAGTCATATGCAGGAGTTTGCATGCAACTGAACACTCCAAGACATGGGGACCCAAAATGAGAAGGTCTCTGAGTGGTCTGTAACCAGGAAACCATGGCTGCAAGTTCTCATGTCTTGCTACTCAGCTGGCTTGCTTTCCTCCTTCGCCAGCTACAGACCTCCAGCCACATGACACAACCCTAAAGCAGATCTTGCTGAAAGCCCCATAAAATTCAAGGGAAATAGGCTTATTCTAGAGAGCTAGCCTTGAGGAACATCTGAGAGGTCTCAGGCTCTCTCTAAGCAAGAGCCCTTAAAAACATTTCTAAGGTTTCACCTCTGTGATATCCTTCCTTATTACCCAACACGTTGCAAAAGTGCCCAGATTTGCCCATACTCCTTCACTCTGGAGCATTAGTCACAAATTTAACTGCATTTACTACAGTTCTCTCTCTCTTTCTGTTCTTTCTCCTTCCCACACGTTTCTGTCCTAGGGGAAAACTCCTTTTATAAAGACCTTCAGGTACAAAACAGTTGTCCCAAGAATGAAGAGCAGAAGCCAGTGAAACTGAACAGAAAGGAGGCAAGTGACAGAAGTATGTGCCTTGCCTTGCTCAGATTTTGGGGGGCTGCCAACTAAGGAAGCAGAGTCTCTGACTACTCCCTCAGTGAGGAGTTACTGAGATGACCCAAAAGGCCAGACGAATAAAACATTGTTCAAGCTTATAAGTAAAGAGTCCAGAAAAAAACCTCTGACCTTTTTTTGAGCTTTCCTCTGTCTGCTTACTGAGAGATKAAATGAAACTGGATACTAGCCTCAATGGCTCATGATTTATTTAACTTTGAGCTGCTGGCTTTTTGTATTAGAAAAATATTATTTTACCTGTCTGGTCCACCTACAGAAAAGAACAGGCTTGTCAAATTCAAGGCTTCTTGCAAGGTTTTATTTTGATATTAGTACATATATAATTATATATAAAAGTTCATATATAAAAATGTATGCACATGTAAATTTATATATATAATTGTATGTATGTGCAAGTAGAAAAATAAACTTTATTATATATATACTAACAGAACCCCCCAAAAGCTTCATAATTTCTCATTTCCACAGGGTTAGGGGGTCACTTTTGAACGTGTTACTGCATTTTACATGTGTACTGTACTTCTGCTTTCTCAGCACCTCCCCCAGTATTTTGGTATCAGAGAAAGGAAGGAGCCATTGCCACCAAAAATAAGTTACCACCAAAAATAAGTTACTATTGAATACGTAAAAATACACTCTTCCAGGCAACAAGCAAGCCTCAAAAGAGGAAGAGCTACTCATCATACAGTAAGGGCAGGAGGGAAGACTAGCAGATTCATTTGAGCCCACTGCAACCCTGTGAGCAGACCTTAGTTTAACACAGGCCCAGAGGATGCAAAGCCCAAGTCGAGCACAGAAACTCACTTTGTGTCAAAGCCCAGTGAAGAGATTTCTTTTGACAGCTCCTGTTTCACTCTCCCAGTGAGCTTACTGGCTTCCTGCACAGGCACACGAGCCTGACCTCTCCCCTTCACCCATAAGCTGGCTGCATATAAAATGGCCATTAATTCCAGCTGGCACATGGGTTTGGCTGAGACCTTTCCTTCCTGTCAGCAACAGGGAAGCATGTGTGAAGGAATGAGACAGAARCAAGCAGCAACCCACAAACTTCCATTGTGAGCTGTCTGGTTTGCACCTCTTAACTGATCATCTCTGGTCACACCAACATTTAGGCAAAAATACTCAGAGCTGATTAAGATCAAGAAGAGGAAGCATATTCTCCCCAGAAGCACAAACCACACGTACGTAGCAGCCCACTCTTGATCTGATGAGAATTTAAGAAATAAAGCATTCCAAAAGCTATGTTGAAGAGTATTAGAAATACTACTTTTCTTTTTTTCCAGTCTTTTAGTTTGCAAGAATAAGCTGATTAGTTATTTTAACCTAAGCTAAGCACGAAGACAAGCATCACAAACATCTTCCACTGAACAGGCTAATCAGACACACTTCTTTCCATATACGGACTGCAGGGCTTCAGCACAGGTGGAAGAACATTTACAAGCCACTGACCTAAAACTGCTTTTGAACAGGAAGCATGCTGGACATAACCTTGCAAGGTTATAGCTGAACATTGACAAAGCCTCAGTATCCATGAGACTGGCTGGTTTGCTTGTAGTTGAACAAGATGGATTTGAAGGGACAACTGGACACTGATCTGCATGTAGGACTCAACTGAAAACAGAGCCAGCTGTCAGTAGAAACTGCTACAAAAAAAGAAACATTTTCAGCAAAGATTTGCAATATAGTCAACAGCAAATTTCTACATGAAACAGGTAACCAGACTCTTTAACACAAACATGGCAGTGGCTAAACTGGCCTGAAGTGCTGTATTAAGCTTTGCTTCCTTACTGAAAGGTTCAAACTCTAAGGACCAGACAAATAAGCAGTGAAAGCAGAATGTGAGGAATTTAACCATAAGAATTATCACTTGTTCTTAGTTGTCTGATAGCTGGCAATGGATATTTGTTTCTGCAATGCAGAAGAGGTAACAATCTTTAAAGCAGTCCGACCTCAAATGCTCAGGATCTATAGGATACACAAAGCCAGTAGGGTTTGGTTCTCTGGGGTTTTTGGGGTTGTGTATTGTTGTGGGGGTTTTTTTGTTTGTTTGTTTTTTGTTTTGTTTTTTATTAAAAGCACATCCCAGACCCCTGCTTTGAATTACAGTGCAGTTCTACAACACTAAGGTAGGAATCATATATGCCTTCTCCAAAGCTAACACGAAGGTGGAGATGACTTTCCTGGGCAAAGTTCTCATCTGCCCAGATATGCAGCACTTATTGTTGTGGGACAGTTCTGTTATGAAATTTAGTTTAAGAGCTAAGAAAACACTGTTATTTAAACTTGTGCATTCACTCTGAAGATCCAAGTTGTAGACCCATGCAGTATAATCTGACAATTAGCTAGAAACATAAGTTTATGCATTCTCAGACCCCAAAGCTGGATTAASTTTGAAGTTACTGCTATTCTACACACTGCCATCCTCTCTTCCAAGTGTTATTATTTAGACAAGCCTGGAGAGCATTTAAGCTGAAGTCACTTTGTATAACTGTAAAAAGTCTATCTATTGCCATATAAAACTTTAGGTTTCCTTAGCCTCAATAGCCAGAATTAGTGTCACAGCTGTTGGGGGACCAGTTCAACCCAAGAATGGCTGGACCTCAAACCCACCTTAAAATTAGATGATCAGAAATTAGGTGTGAGGATTAAAAGCCTTTAAGRTGAATGAAACAGCTTTCAGAAGTGATATATGTAAGCAGGTGGTTAGACAGAGACAAACTTTTCCAGCTGACAAAACAGACTGAGAGGAAATGCAGGTAGTCAGCAGTCAGTATCAGGAGACAGAAGAGTGGCAATGAGGAATTCAAGTGGGAAAGATTTCATTTGAAAGCACAGAATAAAATCAAAACATTATTTACTAGTAGGCAGGAACACAATAAAAGGACTCAGGAAAAGGGACTTAGGTATTGTGCTGCGTGGCTGCAAATGTATCGAGCACAAAATACACTCAGGAGTATTTAAGTTTCTATAACTAGTTTTCAAGTGATTCCAGTGGTGTCTGTTTCTGCCATGCCTCCCAGATTCCAACAACTCTATCATACACACAGTCTCTTACTAAGTTTCGCATGAAAATCTTAATAAGCATTAGGGAAGAGATAAGAAAAAGCCAAGTCAGATGACAAAGCAAGCAGAGTGCCTTCTTGGTAGAGTACCTTAAAGCAAAGTATCAACACYACTCCTCAATTTCAACATGTGTTGTGGCAAAGATATCCATCTTTAAAACCTGAATCTCAGCTGACTAGTTACAATACGTAGGGAACTATCTGTTCAGTTGTGAGGTCTTTATACACTGAAGTTATTCTAAAAAACTAAGGATAACTCAAAATCAGATTTAGGCACATGTGAGTTAATTTCAGCAAAATATAAAATCCAAACCAGATGGTCCAGGTGTAAAAACTCAAAAGAAAGGCACATCCATTTATTGCTGTGAAGACTAATTAGAAATCAAATCTATCAAAACTGCCATAAATACTTAAAGCTGTGATGTTACAGCATCATTGAACAAAGGGCAAAACCACCCCTGTATTCCAAACAGATTGTATTCAAAGTTTATTTTTAAATAAAAGAAAAAACAAGACAATGATTTTAAATAAACATGGTATATTCTACAGATCTGTAGATCAACACAACTTTACATTAGCCATTTTTAACTTTTAGAAGTTCTGTTGCAGCATTTTCTACAACATTTGACAGTGTTGGTTTCCATTTCATAATCAACCAAACAACACCCAAATGAAAATATTTGCTTAAGTGAAGCTTTATTTTTCATGACCAAAGATGGCTCTACTAATACAAAAGCACCTGTTAAACAATTATCCCCACCTAATTTTAAAATGAAGTCTGTTCAGCCTTTTTTTTGGTTCTGTTCCATTGCCTGCATAGAAATCAGCATAAAGCTAAGTTGCAAGCTAAGCTTCACTTTAGCAGTGCAATGAACAGCATCAAACTTCATGAAACAAATGAAGATACAAACATTGTCAGCAAAATTCAACCATGTAAAAAACAATACTAAAACCAGAATGTTTTCGTGGGTCACAACTAGACTAGCTTTCAGTGTGCAACTTTCCTCAGGAAAAGTGCTTCTTCCTGATTCACATGAAAAGAATGAAGCATGCATCAGAAGCCTTTGTTCATACAGAAATGCCCATTAAAAGAGTTCCATGGTATCATAAGGCAAAAGAGATAAAGGTGGATGAAGCATTTTGGCCCAGAGTATGTTTTACAACACATACATACACATTACACTTGTGTAGCATATGACAGGTAAGGGATTGGCTCAGTAAGGTAAAAATGTCCATTTTTATAAATACATGTCATTATTGCTAATGTGCTACACGTTATCATCCAACTTTTAAAGCTGCTTTGTTGGCATTAGCCTTGTAATTAGCAGCTCACATTCATGGTGACAATATGCTATTCCATCTGAAAAAAAGTAAAGCAGCATAAATACAATTATGAAAACAAAAGGCTTATGCAACATCCCTCTCTAGCTTTGCTGTGTTTCAATTAAAAAGTGTTCAAAGAAAACAAGTCCAGTTCACCACAAATTAGGAAGTCTCACAATGAGGTTGGAAACCAAGCTACAGGGAGCAGAGGGGAAAAACACGGCATGCATTATAATCTAGTCCTTTTAGTCATACCACTGGACTACARAAGTCCAATTTAAAGGCTAGACTAATAGTAGAAGGCAAAAAGCCAAGAGTAGACTTAGTTTGACATTTAAATTAAGATTACAATTTTAATCAGTAACAGCAAACTCGCCCAGCCTTTTAATATATTCACAATAGCTACTGCAATTGAATACTTAATTATGACTAGTATAGGTATATATGTTCACTGTAAAAAGATATTAAATACCTGCATCATGAAATTACATTCTTAAGACATTGTGTAAGAAAATAGCTCATGTGTGAAATGTTTCTGAAACGTATTTCTGCTCCCTTCTACCACCTACTATGTCCCACACATACATCCCCCCCCAAAGCATTCACTCACAGGGAAAAAAAAAAAACCCACCCCTTAACAAAAGGATGGAAATATTGAAGGGGACCAGCTTGGCTAGTTACAGCACAGTGCTTAACAAGGTTCAAGACAGAACCAGATCAGAGTTGGCCAAAAGATGCCCACAATACATGCCTGACCAGTAATTCCTTCCAACTCATTCTATCAAACTCAGTCCACTTTTGGTTCATTGCAATGACTAAAGTATTTCATATATACATATAAACACAAGACTCCAGCTTTACTTTAGTTTGTTTTTGCAAAGCGTTTTTACCTTTCCATTCATTTTGTTCTGCAGCAACTACAAGAGGTAGGCATAAAGCATTTAAGAGCTTCTTTCCCAAGGTCCTGTTACTAGCTCAATTTAGTGGGATAAAACAGAAATCAGCTGTACTTCTGTGATTTTACCAGGTACAGCCTTGTACAATCCAGCTGGAAAATAGCTACATGAACCCTGGATTTGCTAGGCTAGCACACCATGGAGTAAGAAGCTGTTCATATCCAGGAGGATACTTTTTTTTTTTTTTAAAAAGAGTTTACTGCAGAGCATTCATATAGAAAGTAGATGTCAGGACCAATTCTCTCCATTTCTATTTGTACATAGGAGCAAGGTACCATTTGGCCAAAACTACAGATGTATTTTCACAGATGCAAGTGCCATGCAAAAATAAATTAAAGAACAGATACCAAAACATACAAGTAATAAAACTACTGAAGGTAGATTTTCTTAAAAGTATTTATATAAACAATTTATAATACTTTTCTTCCCCCCCTTCTCTTTTTGACGTTCACAGTTACAAAGCTGTGGCTATACATCAAGAATTTCTTCTGCAGTGCCTCCACAACGTAATCTGTAGCGTCCTGTCCTCCAGCTAATAGTGGGGTCCCACAAAGCAGACAGGAAAATATAAATTGTCATGGATTCTCTGATGAACCAAGCTACTGCATAATCAAGTTTTGAAAAACACAGAGCACCACCCTAGGAATAGAAAAAAAAAAAGTATTTCAACATACTGATTATTCAAAAGGAATTTTAAAGTAATTTAAAACATTTGTGTTACAGATAAATCTATTCTAAAGCTTATTATACAGATTTACATATCAATAGCACTTTTTTTTTATAAGCCAAGAACATTTTCCTGTTCAAGATATGATTACCCATATTAAAACGTGAGGAGCTTGGCAGAATGACCCAGAAGGTTTGAAAAGAGAGACTTGTACATAGAGCAAGAGGCAAGGAAAAGTGTTACAATTTCACTTTTTTCTTTTAGAAGCTTTGTAAAACTGTGTTCAAGCAGAAACTGGTTTCTTGCCACAGACCCCAGAACAGCAGCATCTAGACAGAACACTCCTGCACATTCCCAGAGGAGTGAAATTCAAATAAACAAGCCTTTGGCCTATTGCATAGGAAAAGTGTGACTAAGGAAAAAGCTTATAGCCTCTCCATATCTTCTGCTCCTTTGAGAATTTCCAGCTGCATGCAGAGCTGGAAATCGAAGAGGCTTCAGAAGAGGAAGAGTTGGCACAAAGCTCTTTTACATGCTGTGCATGGTGAGACGAGTAATCAGAAAGATGACTGTTAAACTGACCTTCTGGAGTCCTACAGAATCAACACAAGGCCTAACTTTTTTYTTTTATTTCCAGTATGTGTTAAGACTACCAAAAGAATATTTGTCAGTATGATGAGAACTATTTCGTAAGTTTGAATACACAAGTAATTATGGATCAGGTTTGGATGGAATATGGTCACAGCAGAAAGTAGTCTAAATAGTTCCTACAGCATTAGAAGAACAAATGCTGTTCCGATTCGTGACATCTTTCTATATTAAAAGTTTTTTTGAGGCCTCACTTCTAGTGATGGGAAGATTTTATTTTTAGAAGTAGGCTACAGCTGTCTTTAAGTCCATTATTACCAAAACAGAGTGAAAAATGTACTTAAGAGTACATATACACCTCAATAAATACAAGACAAAGTGACAACTAGGATAAAAGAAAAAAAYCATAAAATCCCACAAAGCTGCTGTTCTTGTACTGTTAAAAAAAGCTTAAAATTTCTGGATATGCCTAGGTAGAGCGGACTGGAAACATGAAGATTAAGGGGACAAATATGCAAATTTTCAGAGCCTAGGTAGAGGCAGGTGCATATAGAAAACAAAATTACAACCAAGCACACTTACTCTTTTTCGTGCTGCTGTAACTGAAGCTGGAAGACAGAAGTAACAGGATTTGACCTGTTATTTCCTTGACGTCAAGAGAATTATTTTGTTGTTATAATTAGGCGTAGCTTTTTGCTGAAGTAGATGGCACCAGCAACTTTAATAACCTCCAAAGAAAATGAAGCTACGTACCTGAACACCTTTTAGTTGAATGTAGTCAAATATAAACCACGCCAAGCAGTGACACATGAAAAATACCATTATATCCCATCTAAATACATGATGAGCTGCCCAGCCAATAACTAGACTGGCAACAAAACACTCTGAGATTGGCTCACAAATTATTGTGGCAGGCAACATATTAATTCGCAGTTTGGCCCACCTAGAAAAAGACAAACAAATCAGTTCTGACTATGCATTATTCTTTATGACCTCCTCCCACACCTCAGCAAAGGATAAGCCATCATGGTCTTTTCTGACAATGTTAGTTTAATCTCATTTAATTCACACCTCTAAATAAAATATTGCAAAAATTCTCCCTTTCAAAGATACTGCACATAGCATTTAAAAGGTACTAAGCGGGTTTTTTTTAGGTTTTTTTTTTTTTAATACTTACATCAGTCATACTTCTGTGGAAACTTAGTGCCCCTCTCCCAACACTAACAAGAAGCGTGCATCAAGCTGTGCACTGGAACTTCAGCATTCTGGACATTAGATTAAATTAGCTTGGAAAATGTATTCCCTCTCATTATCAGGTTATCCACATCAGAAGCAGGTGACAGGGGTGGGTAGGAGAGGAAATAAGGATTAAAGTTTTACCTGATCATTCTGGACTGAAACTGAGAAATAGAATATGAACCAGAGTTTTGCATTGCAACTTGTGTGGCCATCGCAAATTTCCAGCCCCTGGAAAATGAATGTATTATTATAAAAACCATGCAAATAAGAGATGCAAAAAACAATCAGAGAACAAACACCCAAGAATTTTATTAGGCTTCAAAATTTGCTTTGGCATACGTGCCATATTATTACAATGGGTATAAATAAAATAATTAAGTGTATTTTATCAAGTCTCTTCATTGGAAAAGAGCAAATAACATTTAAATAATACTTAAACCAAGTTCTCAGAAACTTTTTTCTAAAGGAATTGACAATTATATAGCTTAATTATTTCTAAAAGACTACATTGATAGGACAAAGCACATGTCGTAAGCATGTTTGCTGTATACATGTGAAGCTGACCTGAACACCTATACTTACAGTATGTAACCATGTGTTTAAAAAGATGATTTAAACTGCAGTTAAAGCAATAAGCTTACTTCAGAGTCATCTTACCGGTCAGCTATAGCTTTGGCCATAAAGTAATCTTCAGCAATATACTGTGCAAAAGCTATCAGTCCTCCAGCTTGGTCCAAGACATCCTTCCTCATCAAGCATGACATTCCTGTTACGCACTTAAAGCCAGTTAAGTTGGCTGAAATATATGACCTTGGATGTGAAGTTCCAAAATAAACCTGCCAAAACAAGATAAGGCTTTTAAAACTCTACATGTATTTATGCAAGTACTACTCGCTGACAACTTTTTCTCCAAAAATGTTTGGAGGGCAAAAAGTGCTAGACGTGGCCAATTATGACGGTGTATTTGGAAAGACCTTTACCACCAATCTAAGAAATCAGGTCTACCACCAAATCTGAGAAATCTAGTAGTGATATTGGCTGTGTTTTTACAAATCTGTAAGTGGGTTTTAAATCTACATATTAAACTACCATATTTCATTTGGTATTTAGTTTCTAATTTATTGAGGTTGTTCTCAGGGAATACATATATTAAAAATCCATTAAGTAACTTACTAATCACTAGGATTAATATATTATTTGGTGATAGCTGACAGACATGTTGTCTCCTTCCTCTTACAAAGATTAACTACATACATGTTCTTAGAAACTTGCTATATGGTTGTAGAGAAGCAGGGTAATTTGTTTACTTAATGTACTTGCAAACAGAAATAGCAAAGAAAAAATTCAGACTGTGAGCGAGTCTTTCTACAAGATGCAGTAACTTAAAATAAGGGGTGTCCTATAAAAAGACAGTGGGAATGAGTGCTAGCACCTCTCACTACTATTCTTCCTATAGATAGCCTTCACACTGGTCTTACTAATACAGTAACTCATTCAAGAAAAGGAATGCTCATCTTGCAGTATACTAGATCTGGAAGCAAAAAGCTCTTCCAGGAATATAGAAGCAGGAGTTGTAATTCTTGCTACTTCAGCATGTAGCAGTACTAAGAGCTTTGTGCTATAGCTCCTTGCTCTTCTCTTCTAAGAGGAAATTCAGACTTTGCRTAACAAAAATCACACGAGCTGCCCTCTCTCCATGCAATGGAGGAGTACTGAATTTCACTACACTTTCATCTCTCACATTTCTGCCTTTGACACACATTAGTTAGCCTTGGGGCCAAAATGCCTTATACATGCCAGCTTAGAGTAAAAGCTGGTTTATTAAATTACATGCCCTGAGACACAAGGAACAAACAAGAAAACTCAACCTCTTCATTCTACAAAAGAGAACTTATTGAGAAAGAAGAGAGGGGACAATAGGACAGAATGAATGATACAAAGATGGTGGATAGGAATCAACTGTTCGCTTTCTCTTCCAAAACAAGTATTAGGAGACATGAAATAGTACTATAGAAGAACAACGGTCAGAGTGAACAAAGTGGTGGTTCCTGTAACAGACAGTAGATCTACAGAACATCCTGGTAAAGACAGTTATAGACGTTCAAAATCTATATGGACTCCAAGAAAGAATGGAAAAGTTCATGTAAGAAATCTGTTCTTACTAAAATATATTGAGGATTAGTAAATATACAAGTCTACTTCCTGCTCAGGAAGTCTCTCAGCTGAAAATTGCAGAAAGTTGAGACAGTATTACAGGAAAACAGGATATAAGCCTTGCTTGTATTCTACTCTCCTCAAAAGGCTCTGCTTATAACCCCTGCTGGAAATAAGATACTGTGTGAGCTGGACTTTGCTCCGACTTGTCATGGCCATTTCTGTGATCCTTTTCATACATCAAAATAGAATTAATGGCCCTTTCTGACTAAGCACTAGAAAGAGTTCTTCAGTTTTAATAGTTTTTAAAATAAAATCCATCATTTTCTTCCTGTAATCTTTATTGTTTGTATTGTAAACTTAAATATTGAATCAATGTTCAGAGCACCACTGTAGAATTTTGGAGCATTTAAAAGATATCCTAGACAGTTTGAAGTGTGACTGCAGCTGAAAATAAACACTTCTTCACACAAAAGGTGCAAGAGGCACTATACAACATTTAGTCAGCAAGGTCTTGCAAAAAAACAAAAAGACAACATTGCACTCACCTGTTCAAGGGTAGCAGCAAAACCCTGTCTGTCTGCAACATAGGGAAGCCCATGGACCAAGCCTACTTTTTCAGTCATTTGATTGGCCATATCTGTCAGTGTGTCTGGTGTTACTAAGTGACAAATGAAAAAAAGACAGTTCATTGAGCAATTCTGTCATTAGCAGGCTACTGTATAGAACCACTAATTCTCATTCCATTACCAATATCAAGAGCACATATACTTTGATGCACAGTATTTTGGAGCAACAAAGTTTCAGAAAAATAATAATAGTTAACATCATTATTACGATCAATAACAAATACAATGGAAACACTTTGAACAGTATTTTTTTAAATGGAATTTTCACCTATAGTTAGAGATTAAACATTTTTATACCATGAAAATATTTTTTCCAGATCTCTAACTTTCATTTCTATTTGTATTCTCAGTCAAAATAATCTCCAACAACTGCTTGCCTACAGGGAGTAAGAGCAATGTAACAGTCAGCACATTACAACACACACCTACCTCTGATTCCACTATCACAAATCCATATGAGATCATATTTGGCAACTTCATAGCCAGGCATTAAGTTGTTAATCTTGGGGTTGATGCCAACCTTCTTGCCACCTAAAAAATACAAACATCATACTCAAATACTGTATGTTGTTTTTTTTTTTTAA
This sequence comes from Phoebastria nigripes, assembly GCA_035582835.1. Classification (NCBI taxonomy): domain Eukaryota; kingdom Metazoa; phylum Chordata; class Aves; order Procellariiformes; family Diomedeidae; genus Phoebastria; species Phoebastria nigripes. The sequence goes on along the minus strand of JAYKAV010002814.1, from coordinate 501,400 downwards.
GAATTCAGACTCAACACCCAAAATATTTAGATATATTAACTGAAGAACAGTAAATATTTACCCATCAATTCTTAAAGTCCACTTTTATGGAAAGGATTTAAATTTTAAGTATTCCTTCACTTCTATATTTTACATCTTACTACAATTATGCAGAGAATTAAAAAGGAAAAAATATTTAAATGCTTCCTCAAAATGGCAGGGTAACAAAGTTAATGTAATTAAAGGGCAGTAGAACTACAAAGTTTATTACTACATTCTGTAAGGTAAATATTCTCTACCTCTTATTTCCTAAGACTACTGATTATGACCACTATACTCTACAGTAATTTCAGCAGAAAATTTAAAAAGGAGCAGAATAAAGTGAGACACACTCTTTTGCTCCTGACAGAATGGTTCAGTTTGTTTCATGTCAGAGAAGAAAAAAAAAATGACATTCTACTACCTAGTTCTAATATCCCTTCCCTCCTCTAATTCAAATGTAAAGTGAAGAGAGCCCTACAGTCTAAGCTGATGAAAAAGGTTTGTTGCAGGACCTCAAGCTCAAATAAAGCCACAACTCCAAGTCACTTCCTGCACATTTAGTTCAGTGCAACGACACGATTTAAACTGCTGTATTTCAGATTTAGAAGGAAAAAGTTGCCGGGGTTGCATAAATCATTCTTCCTCGAGTTTTTTTTGGACCGATGTCACAGATTGTGACTATAAACTTACTTCTTTACCCCAAACAGATGATTAAGCTACAGATCCAACATAGGCTGAACAAGATGACTATTTATTTTAGAATATTGTATATGGAGTTGAAGACCTAAAAAACATTTTATGAGTCCCACCTTCGAGTCGCACTGCTTACCTATGAACAGTCTAGCATCAACATTCGGGTATTTGCCAAGGAGCTTTTTGCACACATCAATAGCTGGATCATCATGATCTTGTACACAGAGTAGTACTTCATACTAGTAAAAACAAAAATATACACACACACATATATATTTACACTTAATATCAATAYGGTCTAGGGAATAAAGCTTAACAGTGTACCAAGCTGAAAAAATAAAGAGCACTGTTACAGAATTAAAAATAAAACCAAGGGGGTTGTTTTACAGCTAAATAAGACTATTTTTTAATGCACGACCAAGTACTTGTGAAAAAAGAACCAAGCCTATATCCCAATAAACTCTTGTTCTGAGGAACATTAATTTTCCTGTTATTGGAAGGGTTTCTATTAGGCATGAAGCAAGACATCCTGGTACACAAGGTAAAATTTTTATTTCCACCTCCATTTTTGTTCACATGTGAAACTTAAATCCAATCTTATATTTAATGAAATTACAGCACAAAATATTAAAGGAATGATGTTATGATACATTTGACTGCACACCTCTGAACTACACCTTCCTTTCCTTTACTTTGTAGATGCATATGCAGAACAGAGTTGGAAGACAATCCAGAGACCAGTATATGTACACTTAATTATACAATAAAGCTAAGCTCAGGAACATGTATATGCATATGTAATGTATATGTATTCATTAATAGAATAATGGTTAAAAAAATCAACAAGAGGTAAGGGAAAACTGTAGCTGTTTCAGCAATCAAGCTACATGCTTGTTACATACGAGCTAGAGACAGTGGGTGAGGAAACAGCATTTTAAGAATCACTCAACATTTTGAGACAGCTTTGCAAGCTTTGATGGAGGTATTTCTCTTTCTGCATTAACAGCAAATTCCTTGAATACTCCTTACTTGATATAACCTTCCTCTCTCCCTGTTAAGGTTACTGAACTATTACAACAAGTTATCAGAGCTCCAATCCAAAGAATAGAATTCAGAAAATGCAAGTTTCTGATCAAGGTACCTAGAAGCCATTTTTACAGTCCAAGATGTAAAAATTCAATCTCATTAAAAACAGTTTTCTTGGACCTCATTTGATATAGCAGTTGTAGCAGTTGAGTCCCAACTAGTGATCAAAACAGTTCTTACTCTCCCTTATACTATTCTATCACCTCACTGAACTTTATTTTCAGTAAACTACTTAAGCAAAAAGTAATCTGAACTTCGAAAGCTGCCTGTGGGCTCAATGATGACAATCTCTGATCATCTTGTTCAATAAGAAGTATTTCATACAAACAGAAGACATTAATTTAAATACATTCTTTCAAGAAAAAATGGTATTGTTAAACACAAAACCCCAACAACTCTAATTGCATTCAGAATATTGTGGAAACTTAAAATCTTTAACCACTAAATGGGAGTTGGTAAGACTTGGTCCAGTGCTACAAACTATCGGACAAACACATCTCTACCTCTTAGAATGCAAACTCAAAACTGATTTGCCTAAAGAGCGAGCAGTATTTGATTCCTATCATTTTATCAGCATGCAAAATGGAATTTAAAGGGTGGAAGACCTGTCTCATTAAGCAGACAGGTCTTTCCACCATAACAGAACAATCCTGATAGCATGAACACCACTGAAATTAGCAACTGAAGAAATTAGTTCTTTATTGCTCATCCAATTAAATATGTAAAAGAACAACTATTTTAACTAGTAATAAAATAATCAATCTTCAATCCACAGTTGCAATGACACTTCTATATCCCTATTCTCCAAGAAATTCAACCAGAAATAAAACTTTGACATTGCAGTATCTGAAAACAGAAAAATTCACAGTAAATGGCCTTTGTATGCAGTAACAAAGTAAAGAACACAAAACATACAACTAAAGCAGAAGAAATACAAAGGTGCTTATCTACATAAACACTACAATCAGATTCATTTGCACATAACACGAATAGAAAGATTTCTGCCAAAATTACGATATGCACAGTAGGCAAGAACTGTTCACTGATAAAAATATTATGTGTAAGTCCTGCAGTTTAGAAGCTGCATAACTGGCTTCCATGCAAGACAAGATTATTTCATGCATGGGGTATCACAGAAGAGTTTCAGAGAATCAGTATCACTACAGGTTGAACTCAGCTTCACTGGAACAAGTTTAAGATTATTCATTCTTAATAGTTCTTCCCTGGACAGCTGAACTTTGAATACCAGGCAATACTGTTGTTTTAATTTTTGTGGTGTAATGTCAATCTCTTAAATGAAATATTTTTGTAGTTATTGTACAGAAGTGTTTTCAAACAGTTTGGGGATCTAGCTTGTACTGTAAGGTCTGTGCCCCAGTAAACTGAAGCATTCATACCTCCCATTTTCACTCTCCTTGGGAAAAATATGATTGTCGTTATTGTTACCTGAAATTCAGATTTGTGTGGAGTAGCAATATCTCAAGATTGCCACCCATATGCATAAGTTATCAGAAGTAAGGGTCAAGACTATCTCTCATAAAGCAAGATCCAGCATAGCTGTTTTTCTGAATTCTCAAACAAATTGTATTTGTAGTCAAATGTTTCAGCTGCATGATGTTTTGATGTTCATTATAGTCATAAAATAGCTTAAGATACTCCTGCAGCTTCTTTGCACTGTCTGCAATATTGGCGTACACAGCATGCCTCAAGTACGCTTCAAATTTATCTTGGCCACACTTAAACTTTATTGCACTTCTGTTGAGTTGAAAGKATTCAAATGTTCATGCCTGAAGCTTTTCAAAAGGCTCCAAGCTTCATTACAGAAAAACTATCCAACTTTTAAGAAGTTTCAAATGGTGGGGTTTTTTTTGTTTGTTTTACCCTGCCTACTTAGGAGTAAGTTTAAAGCTCTCAGTCAGAATACACAAAGGAAACTCGCTGTACAGCTTACACATACCTTTGACCTTTTACAACTGAAGCTGCAATGTCAGAAGCAGTTTCAAGAAGAATTGAGAAAAGAGTTTTTATTAAAAGTAAATTACAAGTTTAGAATTCAGGACATATGCAGTAGAAAACATAGTCCTTTTTCCATCCACAGGAGCATACACCAAGTACTGAACGATGCAGCAAGCATTTGCAGATTTCTCCTTCAAGTTGTAAGCTCCTTAGAGCAAGGACAGCATCTGACACACTTATCACTTACATTACTTATCACTTATATACAAAGTCAAACAGTGTTCAAGAGCAAATGTAAGCTTTTATTAACTATTTGTTTCCCAACACTGAAAAGTAGCTTGGAGACTATCCTACCTACCAACAACTGGTGAGGTACACCACCTCATCACTGAGCAATTCTTCATTAGATGAGCCATCAGTAAAAACCACCAGAAAGTTTCAGGCTATCAGTTAAGAGAATCTTTTTAGATTCTCTTTTATTCCCTTTTAAAGAATCTGTCACAGAGAAGTAGTTAATTGGGGAGGGTGTCTGGCCTCTCAAATTATCTTTTATAGATTGAAGGGTTTCATACTGCTATAAACACCACAATACTGGAATAATGATTAAACAGATCTTAGTGAAGTGTAGAGTATGTTTCATCCCTAAGCCTTGGTCATGTTCCTTTATAGACAGCTTTTTAAGAAGCAGTAAGTTTTGCTTGCAACAGGTAAAATGTGTAATTATGCATTTCCTGTGGAAGGAAGAACAATCCAAGGCATAGTCAAGTTGCATAGTTCTAGCCCAAGCTACTGATATGACTTTTGGAGGCGTAAGAGAAAAAAAAAAGACACTAAATAGTATACATACTTTCGGATAATCCAGTTCAAAGAAGGTTTCTAAGTTATTGATCAGGTTAGGATCCACACCTTTTAACGGCTTTAGAAGTGAAACACCAGGAAGCTTGCTATATGGCTGTTTGTCTGTAGCTTTCTTATTGAGGTGGAGGCGTCTGTAAGGAGAAATAACATATACCACCACATAAAGAAAATATGCTAGAGAATTCCATTCAAAATACAGTCAGAACTAAGAAAGCTTGGGAGTTAAAACTGCTGCAAAAAATTAGTTTTGGTTGTAGAAACAACAGCTATTTCTATATCTGACAGTTGATGTGTCAGAGACAATGCCTAAAAAAACCTTAGCATTGTACGTAGGTTAAATTCAACCTTACTCAACTTATTAGACATTTCAGATTAATGCATTTTGCACAAGAAGAGTATCACTTTTTTCAAACTACACAGGAGACAAGATTTTTCTGCCTTCCTCCATAGCATTGAAACTCATAGTATTATAACAGGATAATCAGAAAAACCAATTTACTGTAAACAATGCAAAAAAAGAGAAGGGTCAGGTGCTTTTTCCTGCATTAAGTTATGCAAAACTTAAAGCAAACTGAAAGCACAGAGGAAACAGTTGATCCTACTGATCAATTTGTTAACAAACACCTGCAAGAAAAGGATAAGGATCAATCAATTGTAGTATAAAAATCCTAGAAACTGGACAGCAGGCTCAGTCAGAAGCATAGATATACTGAGAACACAATTCCAAACAGTCACCAGTATTTCAGCAATGAATATACAAAGTAAATTGACGATCACGTCACAACTCACTCACATGAATGTTTAATCCTACACTCCTGTGTGAATGAATGCAAAATTAAATTCTGAAAGCTTAATGGGCCAGTATACAATCAAATTTGCATCAGGTAAATATATATGTATAATTTAAATAACTGGAGAAAAAGTATTTGCTGAAACCTAAAATATGCAAATTCATGTATATACTGCATACTGTAGTTCTCTAACATGCATAGCAGTCAGATTGAAAGAATATTTTATTGCAGCATGTACCTAATAGTATCAATTCTTAACTTAAAAACTTTCACAGTTTAAAATTCACAAGATGCTGCCTCAGAAAAACCCAAAATGGGAATAGAGTTGCTTCATCCTGGTTGAGTGGTAAAAAAAAAAAAAAGTCAAGTTCCTAGGAAGCATAGTCCTGAAGAATGTGCCTGACCAAGTGAAATTACTGAACTACAAAGGAGCTCCACTAAGATATTCCAGTAGCTCTCTAGAGTTATTTTTCCCTGAAATGGGACAGCGACATCCTTACATGTGTTACCTCATTGCCCCCCCCCCCCCCACATGCTCCTTTCAGGCAGGTCTGCAGCTGGACAGCAGGGGCATAATGCTGTTACAGAGAATAAACAATGGGCTCACTAAAAAGACAGGACAAAGCAGATGATGTCCTTGTATTGTTATTGACTCCAAGCCTGGGCACTGCAGAGGTAAACAGAAATAGTCTTGCTGAGCAATTAACAGCCAAGAGACAGTCAGACCAAAGTAAAAAAAGCAATACTTCAGATAGCTACCACAGACAGAAATATTTCCTTACCAATTTTCACAAACACAACCGCAAACAAGGGCRTTAGTGCCAATAAGAAAGGAGAGTCTCAAGAATGCAACTTTGACCAGGAAGGACAAAAGGTAGATAACACAAGGGGAAAAAAAAGGAAAGAGTACTCCATTTAAAACAGACGGTAGCAATGCACATAGCTTTGTACAGAGGCAAAAGCCTTGATGAAGAGGAAATAAGAGAAGGAAGTGGCAGAGTAAATGGAAAAAGGTAAGGAGAGAAAGGATGAAGACAGACTTGAGGCAGGACTGTGACAAAGAATAAGCACCAAGTGATAAAACTGCAAAATCTTGCAAGGCATCATATAACAAGGCATGCTGACAGACAGAATTATGCAGGTGATTGAATTACATAAGGAAAAGCCTACACATGGTGTAAGAGAGGGAAACCTTGGAAAACATGCAAGTGAGACATGCAGCATTGTCAGGATCTATTCAGCTACAAAACACCATACACTGAGACTTTTGACAGAGTATGGCTCAGTACGGTAAGACTGTCTCTAACATGCGATCTTAAAAATAAGACTCCAGTTCATGTTCTATTCATAATGCTGCACAAAAATGGCAGCCTGCCATCCTGAAACGACTATGGTATTGTGACCCTAAGGTAAAGCAATTTCCATGCCAGTAATTGCAATGCTCTGTTAGACTCTATGGAGCAAGAGGCAAATTAACAGTAAACCAGATCATTTTACACTGAGAAGGACTATTTGTGAAGTGCATATTCTGAAGAAGAATTAAAAAATTACAATTGAAAATCTACCATCACCAGAGAAACAGACCAACCATTATAAAAGACAAGTTACAATATTCAAATTAAGGCTAACACTTAACATGGAAGTCAAAATAATAGACTAAATTTAAACATTAACATTGTTGATGCAGGTACGTTCTAAATGAAGCTGTGTGTTACAGAACATGCACCAAAGTCTCCAAAGTAGAGGTAAGATGAGGCAGTAAGTTGGTATTTTTGAGCACTAACTTGTGCTTATGGTGGTTCAGTTCTCTCAAACAGGTGTTGTGATCACAGTGGTCTTCATTACCATGGAGCATGTATGACATGTACAGTTCAAAATGATAAAGGAAAGCAATCCTTTCAAAGTTTGTATCATGTATAGAATATTATATATTATTTTGCATTGAAATTAGCCCAAAGCAGTCAAAAAAACACTAACTATACAGATGTACTTGCTTAATGCATTTTTTCTACCTCTGCCTAATGCAGTAAACTGCAGAAAAACACTACATCAAGGAATGTATAAAAACTTTGAGCTCTGAAAYAGATGCCGGCAGACCACTATTTAAAGGCACTTTCAGATCCTGTGTGTGAAAGACCAGTAGCCAGGTTATCTATAAGCACTTTTGCACCTACATATATTAAATGGATCAAATTTGCATTAAATGCAATCCCTAGGTAGTGAAACTGTGAAATTCCTTCTAAGCAGTCTGGTGCTGGTGTATGTAGGTGGAGAAAGAAAAAAGCAGCAGGATGCATAATGGTGTCAGGAGCTATAGTTCAACTATCCTATACCATGTAAAAGGCATCTGCAAAATTTTCCTCAATCTTAGTTCCTTAACACAGCAATAATTAACCCACAGAAGCAACTGTAATCTAGATTTCTTCTCTCAGCAGAGGAAAAAAGTATTCCCARAGACAAAATCCAGGCTACTGAGTTATCACTGCCCAGTATACTACAGGATGAATTCTTGCTAACCTGTATCAAATTAAGCAACAAAACTTTTTTTTTTGAAGGCCAAGACTACACTTCCTCCCCCCACCTCATTAAGGGCAGGAGAGTATTCTGGCAAAAACAATAAGCTTGCTACAGTAGACAGACTGCTGGGTCTCTTAGCTGAGATAGTAACATAGGCCTTTTAAAAGCAGCTGAAAAAACCTAAACACTCTTTATTCACTCATTTCAACCTTCCCTCAGCAGCTACTTTACTTAAAGAATTATCCTATTAGAGGGAGGTAAGTAATTCTTGGTCAGAAATTTGTAACATACTTAAATATTGCAAGACAGCACTAACAAGATGCAGGAAGCGCTGAAGACATGCCTTGAAGGCTATGGTTCCACAGGCCACCGAGATAAGGTAGCAGATCATTACTTCTGAAAGGGGCTGTTTTCCTGCTTCTACTTCTGAATTCACACACTCTCCCCTTCCCCAGTTCGTTTTCATGTTAGTGAGCTGAACCATCTCACACAGGTGTTTGTGGAGTGTTGGGCTGCTATGGAGTAACAGACAGGAGATCTCGGCTTGAACAGGAGAAATAAAATCTAAGATTATCCTGCTTCTTTTGGCAACAGAAAGGTAAAAAGGATGCACTCCCCATATCTTCCTTACTTTTTATACACATCTTGTGTTAAAACATTTCCAAAAGTAGGTACCTGTATGCACAGAAGAAAAAATGAAGTTTGCTACAGATATACCACACTGGTCAGTGCATTAAATACAACTGAAAGAAAGATTGGAGGAGTTAAAGTATTACAGACAACTCCTAAATTCACGAAAGCACCGTTGATTCACAAAGATTAATATTAGCCCATTTAAAATCCTACCACATTAATGTAATGGTATAAAGACAATTCCACATAAGAAGGCACAGATAACTACTAAATAAGTTTCACTGTCTCACAGCAGTAACTTTTTATATAGTCATCTGACCATTTTACAATTAAGTAACCAAGAACACCTTTTATRTAGAGATTGTACTTTTATATATAAAAATAATATATGCATATTATATATTCATAGATGGAGTAAGATTTTATTTTATATACGAGTCACGAATTCAAGACAGCATTTGGCTTGGGAGCTACAGTGCAAATTTTTGCCTGCCTGTGAAGGCGGGAGGGCAGGGGTCTGCACAAACACCCTTTGTCATAGCTCTGGCCCACCCCACCAGGAAGCAAAGCAAGACACATGGGCATGGAGGCAAAGAGAAGCACAGAAGGACTCTCTGCAGTGACACAACTAAGCCTGAGTAACATGCTACTATCAAGTACTTATTTCTCATACTGCTCTACCCAGATTTAAGCACACAGGCATACTACTGTGCATTAAGAGGCCTACTACACTCTTACTCCTTTTTAGGGACCTCCTAGACTTCAGACAGATTTGAAAACTGCAAAACAGATCAAACAAAAGCCAACATCACCTGTGGCCACAGCCCTCCTAGCCTGGACAGAGTTATTCTTAAAGCAAGAACTAAACACCTTGATCTGGTTTTCAACCTTTTTTCCCCTAGAGTGGAGTTTTGTAGTATAGCTGAACCAGTTTAACTATAGGCTACTGCTCCGAGGCACTCCCTCTTTCTTCCTTTCCCCTCTTTTTCTGGGATGCGCTGTGCTTCCCAGTGGTGCTGACACTTGTCTGAACCCACAATGACCTAGTTAAGATACTTAAACCACCACATAACTATTACCCCATTTGTTAGTTTAACTTAGCAAGTATACAGTTTGAAAGGATGTGGCAAGATGATCATGCAGCTTCACTAGCAGCAAAGATCCCCCTGTGTTCCTTCTCCTCTGTGCTGCCATCAACACCAGCCAAACAAGACATTGTGCCATTACCGATGCCCGTACAATCCTGCTTCAACTCATTCACTTAACAGCAAGTTAAATCTGGCTTTTCTTCCTCCCACTTCAGGTTGTCTTCTGCCAAATTAGAGTTCGTGCACCTCAGGGAAGGCTGCAAGAAGCTCCAGAGCATGTTCAAGAAGGTGGCTGTGAATGTGCTGCCAAGATCACAGGAGAAGAGGAGGAATAGGGTCTCCTTCCTCCTCAGGCTTCAGTGGGCTTCCAGAAGATATGAGCTACCCATGGATGAGCAGCATAAGCCCACTCACCATGGAGTCAGAGGAGGACCAATCTCAGCAAAGGAAGTATCAGGGGCACACCACCTTTCTCTAGAAAGATACACAAGGATTAGGGTCAGTCCCCTGAAAACTATTCCACAACCAACTCTGCACAACAGTTTTCCTTTACGGCATTCACTCACTTACAGCTTGCTCCCTGCCCTTATTTGCCCACCAGAAACAGCTAACCAGATTACTAGTAGAAAATACTGCCAGCGTTCACAAGTGACTCTTGAAGTAATTCTTAAGGCATGCCACCCTTCTACCTCTCTTGGCTGAAAGGAAGACATCACGCTATAGAAATGTGCTGGTGCCAGTTCAGGACACCTTTGCTTGGCTGCTGGCTGGGGTCAACCCATCCCACCACCCAACCAGCGTGTYCCCAGGCAGGCAGTCTTCCCCATCCTCCACTCTTGCCCCTTGCTTACATCCGATTCAACAGCCATGTGGACACACGGCAAGTCAATCCATCTACCCACCGACGTAACAGTTAAACAAGCGTCAGATCCAACAAGAGGGAGGAGCAGAAATGCACAGCTGGGGACAAGTGGAAAGGACTTAAGAGGAAACCCTAATGTCACTTTTAGTATGACAGCAATTGCAATTAAAAACAATAACATGTCACTTGGCTTTGATAAAATCCTCAGAGATAGAGGGAAGTAGACAAGTCTGAAAGAAAGAAATGGTGGGTAAGACTCAGGTGCCCACTTTATATACAGACTTCTTGTGGCTGTCTGCCAGCAGAGAAACAGTCACAGGTTTGTGCATGCCTGCAAAAAAACTGAAAACAAAAAAAAGTAATCTTACTGTTTGCACACCAGAAGTTTATGTTGAAAAGCATGCCACAATTTGTTAGTGCTTCATCACATGCCAGCTGAGGGTAGAAGGCAGACCAAACATTTCATTTACTTTCAATGCATATTTTCTCCTATACTACACATACCCCACAGACAAAAAAAAGGACTTTAGAATATAATGCACTGAAATCATGATGGGTAGTGGAGAGGAAGAAGAATGATTTAAAAAAAAAAAAAAAAACGAGCTCCAAAATAGCAAGAATCAAAGCTTTTCCACCAAAAAAAAAAAAAAAAAGTCAAATTAAAGGTCTTGAGGTGGAATTGAGTGAGAAAGAACCTAGATTGTGATCATTGTAATTTTTCAAAAGGTAAGTGTTCTCAAAAACCCAAACATCAATTTGCTTTTCCAGTTTTGGGAAGTAGTAGTTCAATCAGTGGCTAGTAATAAAGACAAATAAAATCATACAATGCAGAACAGTAGAAATCTTATCTAGTGCTATTATTTGATATTTTGAATTTGAAATCTTCATATACAGCTGAAATTCTTTAAGAAGCATCTTCCAAATGTTATCACAAAAGTCACATTCAGTAGATGCAATCCATAATTTGACACAGTCTTTTTTTAAGAGGGGCCGGGGCAGAATTTAAAACTTTTTTCGAACATATTTTGGAGTTTTAAGTAGAGAAAAACCCTATCTTTCAGGAAGAAGAAAGAGCAAAGACTATGGACCTCAACTTAAAACCAGCAAACACTCCCTTTTTTTTTTTTTAAATCTAGAAATTAATTCCCTACTCCCCTTCCTGCCCCTGCACCATAAGAGAAACAGGCTCCCATACAAGATTGTAGTTAAACCTGAAGTAATGGGAACCCTTTTACTGTCCGAATCCCAGATAGTTTACAATTCAGCAAGCTGAAATGAAATGTGCTTAACAAAAATACAGCAAGTTGCCTATAACACAGCCATTACTACATCATAGTAATCATTGAAATGAACAGTTTTTCCTTGTAGTCTATCTGCAGGCTGCCATCAAAATAGCAATTCATTCCCTGTTTCTGCTTTCCCACGCCCTCAGCCTACTGGTGGCTATAAAGCAGTCAGCRCCACAAGATAAATTGGACCAGCCTGCTGATCAACCAGAGGACTACCCCACAGAAGAAGCTAGCTTGCTCATCTGAGTCACCACAAAGCCACATGCTCACTAAAGGCAGATCAGAATGGCAGAAATGTTTAGAAAGGTGTAGGGGTAGGAAGGGATTTGGATTATCCCTTTGAGCATCAAATCAAGAGCTGCTAAGGCATAGAAATAGAAATGCTTTTTGATACAGACTCCTTGCAACAAACATTATGCAACTTCAGTTAACTGCATCCAGCGCGATTTGTGTTTTACTTATGAAAGCATCTCCGGTGGATGGCAGTAACTCTGGGCCAGATAAACCAACCACAGCAGAGAGCTTTTAGCACAGGATCAACCCCTCAATGTTAAGTATGGGATCTTTTAAAACACAAAGCCTTAGAACATTTGCACTGTGAGACTATTCAATTTGTTCTTCTGACTTCTATTTTGCAAATCTATAGGATTAAAATAGCTCAGTCCTATTCATTTCATAAGGCACAAGTTAAACGACAACATCATTTGCTAAATATTAGATAATGTGCTTCCTACAGACCCCAGGTTGCTCCTTACTCCTCCCTTTGTGCCAAAGATCCTTGCCACCCATCAAGATTTTCCAGTTTCTTCTCCCTAAAAGCTCCCAAAGCAGTTAACTGCCAGTAACAGAATTGTGTTAATGTAGTTTCTGTTTAGTCATTAACGAATCATAAAGCAGATACCATGCCAATATTTTTTTCTTAATTTTTCAGTGGATGACAGGCCATGTTTTATTTAATTAACTCGGCCTCAAGTGTTTCCAGAGTACAAACCAGTATACCATTGAAGCAGAAACCTTACTCAAACAGCAACTCACACAAGTTTGAACACACAGTCCCAGGCCCTATTACCTCCAGCTGGGGTAATAAAAAAAGCTGTAAACCTTGTCTGGGCTACACAATTGTCAGCAAGACAGTGTCACTGCCCTCGCGCTGCAAATGCCTTGGAGAGTTTCAGTAAGTCTCCTGTAATGAACATCAGAAACTGAAGAAAGCGATTATAAAAAACCTTCAAAGAAAACATTAAGTTAAGTAACACTTCTACACTCAACACCATATTTGACAGCATTTCAGAAGAGCAATTTTTTCTTATGTTTCCAACAGATACAAACCAGAAAAACTAACTTGGTAAGTTTCACCTGTCTTCTCTATAAAAAAAAAACCCCACAACACACAACACTTGGTTCAGACTCTCAAGAAAACATTTACCTCTCTCACCACTACACAATCTACATAAAAAAATCTGCTTGGAAATGCTTTATGAAACATATGTATCATCTCTCAAAAACGCTTAAAAGGAAGTGTGGAGTATCTTAATTTTGAAACACCTCATTAGTATTTCAAAAGGTTAACAGGTACAACCCTAGACGCTGTATTTCAACCACCCACTGTACCACCTCATACTGTGCAGTCAGTATAGCAGGCAGGGGAAAAAAGCAGCAAAAAACCCCACAGACTGAAAATCCTGTCTACTCCCCCCTCCCCCCTAGCCCATCAGAGAAATCTGTGAGGATGAAGGCTGGAAGAATTTCTGACTTTCTAGTTGCTACTCCTCTTATTACTAACATTCAACAGTTCAAAATATATGTTCTCATGAAAAAGATGAGTCTGAAAGTTTTCTACCTCTTTTTAACCCAGAATCTTACTTTAGCAAGGCTTGCAAAAAAAATGCACGTTGATATACACTAAAAAAAGTATTTCAGTAGAAAGTGCTTAGGATATCTCCTCAATAACAGCTCAGCACATTGACCGAAATCTAATTTTCAGCAGCTTGATTATTCTTTGTCTAACTAGCTGTGCATATGACTAGAGAAATACTTTTTCTGCTTCATAATGAAGTGTGGCACACTACCCATTATCAAACCAAAGCAATGGTCACCTGGGAAGTCATTACTCTACAGGCATATCGAACCAAGACCTCAAGACAAGCACTTAGTAAAAATAGGACACTTGCAAACAACGCAAAAATGAACATTTAACTCCATTTACAGATTCCTCCTCACGGACTGTACTGCTGACAAAGCTGACATGAGCCCTACCAAGGGAAAAAAATGCAACAAAAAAGTCTTTGGTTTACACAGAGGTGTTTCTGAAGAGGGGGCCAATAATTCAAGTGGTCTAAAACAGACCAAAACAACTACCAGCACAAATTGGCAAAGATACATTATTAGTGAATCYGCTGTTTTAATGAAAAAAAGATTGGTCTACTAGAAGCAGCTATCAAGTGTTCAAAAATTGCTTTAAGAAATACAACAATTCCAAAGCAAAAAGTTACAAGTAGAGTTACAAGTAGCACTGCCAAGGTAGTCCTAATCTTTCACTTAGTACAATGCTTTACTTCAACTTTCCAACTTTGTCTACACTTGTAAACATGTTTTTACCTTACTTGTCCAAAGGACAGCGTAAGGCTTCCTTTATGCATGCTACAACTTCAATAATTTGACTCAAGGTATGAATTCACCCAGGCCAATTATAAGAAGGTATAGTCTAGCCTAGGTCCTCATCAACTATTATTAAAAGCAACATATTTAAGAAAATGCAAAACTATTCACCTTGCAATTAGCAAGATGAAAAGCTTTTTTGATCTATAGCAAAACATTTCTCACAATACAGTAATTAATCATTTCTTTTAAACCATAGTCTTCAGTAAAATGCAAAACCAATATTAAGTGTGTCAAAACCACAGAACCTCATTTCAGTTAAAATAAAAGGTAAAAATACCAGTGAACTCTGACACCACTATTTGGCATTCTGCAATTCCCAGGGAGTGATGGACACAAATACTGAAGGGTGCTCTAGTAAACCAGTAAAACTAGTTACATACTTAGCATGCCACAGAGCAGTTCTGATAGAAATTTCACAAATTAATTTTTAAAGTCACTTATCTACCACTCTACTCACTCACCTTAATCAAAAGTTATGCCTTTATGGAAACATGGTTCATGTAAAGCCTCAACTTCTTCAAACTTCTTTGAAATCTTCATATCCTGACAAAAGCTGGCAAAAAGATCATATTCTTCCTCATGCCACTGCTCAGCTTCTTCCACTCCAGCTGACATACAAAGCTGGATGCTTTTTTGGCCTCCAAGAGCTCCACTTGCTCCAGTAACCCAACCCATTTCATTTCCAACTTACATACTCTAAATCTTGTAGTCTTCTATCTTCCCCTTCCACACAAACCACTCAAACAGATGTGCTTTGTTTCTAAAGCCCACTTGTCACATCTATTGTATCATCTTACCTCCTCTCAACATAAGCACACCATCCAGTTTGCCACAATTCTTCTCCTTTTAATGTACCTTAGACAGTCTTTAATCTAGGCTTTGGTTCCTTGCATTCTGTTAAATCATTCATGTTCAGAGCCACTACTACCATACTGTATCCCCAAAGCTTATAGTTTATCTTATCCTCCTGACTCACACTATTAAAAAATTGGCCTTCCCTAACTGCCTCCAACAGTGGGTTTTCTCCCACATTATTACCACTCTCAGACTTCTGGTTCTGCACTGTTTTGCTTTCCCTAATTATTAATCTTGTAATACAGAAACTCATTCAACCACAATCTTAGTATAAATAACTCAAAAAGTTAACTTTCTCCAGATCTGTCTTCCCCTAAGGWTTACCTAAATTTAAGTCTTGTGACTACACAGTGTCGGGTAAATTTCAACTTGTTAAAAATAAGCAACATACACAACTTGTATCCTCCACGCAACCTCCTTCTCAGTCTATCACTCCATAATAGTCCAGGCAGCAGCCTGGGTGTCATCTTTCACACAGTCACAGAACAACAGAGGTTGGAAGGCTCCTCTGGAGATCAGCTACTCCAACCGTCTGGCTCAAAGTGGCGTTAAGTAGGTTGCCCAGGAGCATCCAGTCAGCCTTTCCTGTCTCTAAGGATGGAGCCTCCATAGCCTCCCTAGAAAGCCTGTTCCTGTTCAACTATGAAAGTCTTCTTTTGTTTAAAATGAGAGTCTTTCATTTGAATCAGTGCTTGTTGCCTCTCATCCTGTCACTGGCTACCACTGAGAAGAGCCTTGCCCCATCTTCCTCGCACCCCTCCACCCCCGCAAAAATCAGGTATTTACACACATTGATGGGATCCCCCTGATCCTTCTCCAGGCTGAATAGTCCCAGTTCTCAGCCCCTCTTCCTAAGCCAGACTTGCTCCAGTATATCCATGTCTCTCATACTGGGGAGTCCAAAACTGTGCACTGCACTCCAGACATAGCCTTACTGGTGCTGTGTAGAGGGGAAGAATCACCTCCCTCAACCTGCCAGCAATGCAGCCCAAGATGCTGTTGGCTTTCTTTGCCACCACAGGCACATTGCTGTTCATAGTCAAATTGGCATCCACCAGCACTCCCAGGTCCTCTTCTGCCAAGCTGCTTTCTAGCCAGTCAGCCCTCAGCCTGTGCTGATGCATGGGGTTATTCCTGCCAGATGCAGGACTTGGCATTTCTCTTGGTTGAGCTTCATGAGGTTCCTGTCAGACCATTTCTCCAGCCTGTCCGGGTCCCTCTGAATGGCAGCACACCCACGTGGTATATCAGCCACTCCTCCCAGTTCTGTATTGTCAGCAAACTTGCTGAGATGTTCCATCCTCCAGGTCATTAATGAAGATGTCAAACACTACTGGCCCCAGCACTGACTCCTTATGATTTTGTGCATCTCAAACTTAGCATCCCTTCAGTGGTTTCCATCTTCTGTCACAATCTGTCATTATCCTATCTATGCAATGTGCATAGAGCAAACTGCTGAAATTTGGTCCAGCTTTGAGCAGGGGGTTGGAACTGAACCTTCAACAGGCATTTCCGGCCTGAAGCACTCCGATTTCCTTCACAGTGCTGAAAAACTGACTCTCACCTCTGCCTCTTGTTAGAGAAAAGCCTCAGCCACTTCTGTGTTCCCATACTCTGTCATTTTCCTGTGTTCCTCCCCAGTAACTGTACTTGATTTTGTACCTTTGCATTGCTATCCTTCAGATTTGCCTCTGCTACAACGCTGAGTAAAAGCAACCCATCAAGTTGTATGGATGTAACACTCGCAGCAAGTACCTTAAGGTTTCTGCATAAAGTAGGGTCCATCCCCAATGCACAGATTATTGGAGACAGCATGACTGAGAGAAAAAGCAGGAAGATGAAAATGTTACCCAAGATCAAACAGAAGCCTCACGTAACTTTCCAACTTTTCATGCTTCTCCAATGTCCCAGTTTGTGGTCAAACGTCCAAGTCCTTTCTTCTTGCTTTTAWCCTTCTAAGAATTTTTGCAGGAGGMGATTGCTAATACAGATCATGAGCTTGCTCCATTCCCTGTTCCACATACACAAGATCACAGACAACAATCTATTGTTAAAGTTACCAACATTTTACATCAAGCTTGTCATCAGCTACGTAACTGGAAAAACTATTTACCCTGAGGTAGACAACCTGCATGGAAAATTTCAGCATAAGTGGTTCAAGTTCAATAAAGATTCAACTCAGGAATGAAGACAAACCCAAAAACAGACACAGCATTCTGCACGTGCTAGACATCTTCCAGCCACTTCCCGGAGAAGCTCCAGTACAATCATAGTTCTCAGTTTTCTGTTGGAGTTTGATTATCAACAAGAAGGAAGGGTACTTCTGATCTCAGAAATGAGTATTTGCATTATCTCCATCAAAGTCTATCAAAACATTAGTTCACTTACGTCTGGTAACACTTAATAGTAACAGGCAAGTTCTCTAAAGATTGCCTTTTAGATTACATCTACACCGCATCCCCTCCTGGCTCCTATCTGTAACAAGACTGCCTCTGAAACACTTCCACAAACCAAAAAAAAAATGCAACCCTATGATGGCAAAGTGAATAATGACTACTGCTCTTAACAGCTACTTTAGCAAATCTACTGCGAGACACAGACAGTGGAAAATATAAGACAGCCCAAAGGAAGAGATAGCCCCAGCAACAAGCAAAAAGGTCACAAGGAGATGACAGAAGACAAGCAGAGAGGTCAGAGAAAAGAGCAGGGTAAGCCTGGACACAAAACTATGGACTGAGCAGCAAGGGAGGGACAAAGAGAAAAACAGGGTGACAAGACAATCAAATAGGGCCAAGAGAAATAGAATTCCTATTTTCTTAAGAACGAAAGGTCACAATTACTATACAGTAATAGATTATTAACCAAAAGATCAAAATGACTTCATGTAACAAAAAACAGAAGTCAAACATCAGCTATGTGGGGTTTTTTGTTTAGGTTTGGAAGCCATGTTTAGAAAGCTCTTCAACATTACAGAAGTACTTCAGGAAACTTGAGTTTTATGCATCTGTGCAAACTGAATTTCCTCCTTGCGTGCATATGCATTACACTAAGGCTATTAATTACTTTTAGTTACATTCAGGTGTTTTATTACATTTATGTGTTTCTGAAAGTCTTGGGTTTCACTCAGCAGACAAGGCATAATGGGCCCAGTTACATCCAAATGCCACATGAATGCAGAATTCATTATTTCTTCACTGACTACTGTAACTTACAGACAATTAAATTATTTTAAAAAGCTAAAACCAGCAATATGTTTATCAATTAAGTGACATGCACTACCCTTCCCACTTACACCTGGGAACCAAGACAATGAACAATCTCAGTATAAGCTGACTGTGGATGCCTTAAAGAAAGTGATTTACATTAAGTGCTATAATTAGAATTGCCACTGACAACTGTTACAAGAACAATGGAGACTCAAAACCTGGAACGTGACTCCATGAGTTCAGTTTTGTGGACCAGGCAAATAAAGCAGAAAGATATAAACAGCTTAAGGTATTTACCAAACATTTTCTAGGAACTCTGTGGCAGAGGCAATGTTGAGTGCAAGTCACCAAAGATTGAATTTTACTTCCTTAACTTAAAAGCCATTCTACTGCCTCCCCTCAGTCCCAGAATAACTTTACAATACACACCTCTACTTTGTGTTCAAGTTGAAATAATCATCAACAACAAAAAGGGAGAGAGTTATTCAGAGAAAAAATATAAAACCTTTCAAATTCAGATGGTTTCAGAGTCAATATATCAGATAATCTCCAACACTGAACTCTTCCTACTGAATCAGTTGGTGGCTCAACTCCAACTGAAGAGCCTACATGCAAGCAAGGAAGGGTCTTACTCAAGGTCCCAAGTTGGGTATAAAGGATAGCAACTCAAACAGGTCAAATATCACAGCCTTACTATGCAAAGTAATATATGCAAACTGCACTTTATCTAGTTACTAGCTATAAAAACCTGCTATTTGGTCTACATTTATTGCATTTACTTCACTGACTTGGCATTATTGGAAGAGCACCAAACCAAGACCCATTTCATAATCGCATACATTAGACAACGTATAAAGATTGGCCTTTTAACTTAAGTGTGGGTCTTTGCATTTCACTGCTTCAGCCCACCTGTTTATTTTAAAGGAGTATGAAATCAACCCATCCTACTATACTTATTTATAAATCAAAACCATTCAAAGTGGGGAAAGGCAGTAGGGGAAAGAGGTGGCAAGAACCAGATTTTGCAAATGCAGTATGGAAAAACAGACATTCTTCCTTAACTGAAACGTTGTACGGTACCTTAGATATCCAAACCCTACATCTTTTAAAGCAATTAGAGCACAAACCAACACAGCCAAAATGCTGCCATGACCCTAACCTTGACAACTGCTGACAGCACTTCAAGACAAAAAAGCTTACTTTCTTGAATAATCCCATTTATCTACTTAATTGACACGTTCTAAGTATTTTGCTAAATCAAACATCTAATACACCAATGGGGAACCACAGGAGGAGGACTGCTGACATGTTTCAACATTATCTTAGTACTCCAGTGGCACAGATCAGCCCTTCCAACTCACCAGTTCAGCATTGCTAGATCCAGTGCAGATTGAGGACAAACAGCTCCTACCCCAATGACTTTAAAAAATGTTAAACCAACAATACTGTCCATAAAGAGAAAACAGGAAGACTAATTAGTTTCATCTTTCTTCTTCATTTCCTGTAACAGGTACAGTGTAAGTAGTTTTCAGTATATGACAAGTATCACATAATTCTACTCTAATACTACACCCTCCCACTGACATCAAAAGGAGTTTCCATCTATAAGAGAAGACCCCTTCATACCTCAGTGGTCTAGGAAAGGGTGCAGTGTGCTGTGCCCACTGTCCAGGACAAAATAGTCTCTATGAGATGAGGGGCACTAGTMACAGTGGCCAGCCACCAGAGTTTTCAGGCCATAGCGTTAACAACCACCATCTATCTGGGTTCTATCCCTTCCTCATAAATGCGCTCCAGCAGTCAAAGCAAACACAGTTGATTACCTCCTTCTGCTAATGGCCTTCACAGGGGTATCCCACTTGCAGGACCAGGCCATTCCTCCACACACCATTCCACCAGACAACCCCACAGCCCTCCTCCCTTGTGCAGGGCAGTGCTTACAAGGGGCACAGGCTCCAAACTCACCAGAGCAGTGCGTTCTCCAGCCATCAGCTATATCCCACCAGCTCCAGTTTCCCAGCACCACCACAGCCACTGCAAGGACATTTCCTGGGATCACTGCTGTAGGTGTCCAGCATTTCTTTAATTTCACTACAAGCAAAGGGCAGCTGCGTGGTCACACCACGGGGAGCCGCAGTCCTGTTTCCACAGATCTGCCAAATCACTGTAACTGGGGCAGCTCCCCCACAACAGCCTGCCAACCCAGCACAGCTTGCAATTTGGTCACTTCAGTGCTACCAGCTGCTCACCTCCAACCAYGGGCCACCTTCTCACACTGAACTCTAAATACCCCTGTTACCACCAGCCCATTACTCTGACAAAGACAGTCAGTTTCTGGCTCTAGACCGGCTGAGATGGTAACTCGAGAGGCCTCCTGGAAACACACTTTTCTCCAGTGGTCTCAGAGGTTGGGACAAGATCACCCCAATTCTTACCCATCCCCTTCGCAGCTGGCAAGTTTTCCACTTGTTAACACATTGTTTGCATTAACTCCCCATACACAATACTTACACTTGCAACACAAATTCCTAATAACAAAAAACACAACTTCCAAATTTCACACCACTGCAAATACTCCAGTCCAGGCCACACCAGGTCTAGCTTCTACCTGCATTCCCCATCAGTTACTGTCACAGGCAAAACAGTCTCAACTCAGGGAATTCTACTTGCTTTGAATTATTGCCAATTAACAGACAATTACTGATTTGGGTATTGAGAAAAAAAAGACAAACCAAACTTTTAGGGAAGCACCTTTTATCCTCCTTCCCCAGGCTCGGCTTCAGTCAGAGACCTTTCCTCCCCACCCTTCTATCTGAACTGCTCTTGTTTTCACTGCTCCTTACACTCAGTCCCTCCCAAGCCCTTCAGCAAGGCGACGCAGAAGGTGAGGGTCACTGCGTAATGGTTTTTCTGCCACGCCTTGCTTCTTACTCATTTTCCTCCACTGCTGGTTGCTTCTTAACTGTTACTCTGCTCCAGCAGGTGTACCTGCCCTGGTTACCTACAGGTTGCGATCCCTTTGGCAGAGTCCCTGCCTCAGTATTGGTCTGCCATGGGCTGCAGTCTCCTCAGGGGTGGATCACCCACAGGCTGCAGTCCCTCAGGGTGTCCCCACTTCAGCATGGGTTGCCCGCAGGTCACAGTCCCTTCAGGGGTACGTATACTTACTCTGGCATGGCTTACCTGCAGCGCACAGTCCATTCAGGAGTGTCCCTGCTCCAGTATGAAGCCTCCACAAGAGGCAGTCCCTTTGAGGGTGTAGCTCCTGTGGCATGGACTACCTGACAATGTCCCCTTCCTCTGTTCTCTCCTCTCATGTCTCTTAGTGCATCTCATCCTTTTTCCTCCTGTTTATCCTTTCATACATCTTCCCCCGTATCTCCATTTGTGTCTCTTGCCCCTCACAGCTGCCACTCTTTCTTAAAGATTTATGAGCAGCAGCACCACACACACTCATCTGATGGATTGAGGTTTTAGCATGCAATGGGCTGTTTTCATCAGCTTCAAAGCTGCCCAGCATCAGCTGTGCCCAGGGTAGTCCATGGTCTCTTCCCCCACCAGGCACTCTTGCAGCTCCGCAGTACTGAAATCCTACCATTTGTGCTCAAGGCAACCCATACAGCTGGTTTTCAAGAACGAAGTTAATTATCCAAGTAAATATAAGATCTAAAGGCAACCTAACTACAGTACAGAAAAATTATTAGAGCTTTAAGTGATTTCACATAAAAAAA
Source organism: Phoebastria nigripes (assembly GCA_035582835.1). Lineage (NCBI taxonomy): Eukaryota > Metazoa > Chordata > Aves > Procellariiformes > Diomedeidae > Phoebastria > Phoebastria nigripes. Next base: position 479,153 of record JAYKAV010002814.1, on the reverse strand, counting down.
GAACAAGGCAACCACGACCAAGGGCAGCAGAAGCAAATCTCTAGCATCCATGAATTCAAGAGGAGCTTTGCCTTCAACAAGGGCTGGGGTTTATCACAGATACCTATCAGATGCATGTGGAACAGCAAGAAAGGAGAACAGATAAGCACAAGCAAAGCAAACAGAAATTCAGATATTTTCTAATCCCTGTAGTGATGCAACAGTGGTCTTTTATTTAAGAGTAAAAACATGGTCTTCTACCGAAAGAGAGGTGCATTCTTAATCCTTTCCCCACATACCCACAGACAATTCCTCTGTCAAGCTTAAGCAGGAATCTGCTTTGTGTCAGCCACCAAAATGCAAACATTCCTCACAAACTCTTAAAGCATTTTTCCTTGGAGTTATCCAAGAAGGGTCTGGACACACTATAGATACTTCTTTTTACTAGTACTACCATTATTTCTCAAAAAAAAAAAAAGTGTACTTATAGCTAAAATTCTGTCTGCTCAGCACAGGGTACTGCACTACTTTGGCTGTTCCGCTGTACACTCGTTGCACAGTCAAAAAGCACACATCTTATAACCACTGTGCACGTTGGTCTCCCACCATCAGCAGAAAAGCCTCACTTTACAGGTGTACCAGAAAACAACAAAAGCCAAGCCTTCCCTAGCAGCGCTAAAGGCAAAGGACCGATGATCACAGTGCAAAAGCAGCCGGCAGAAACCTACAGAGAATGGGTTTTACCCGAAGACCGATGGCAGGGTACCAGCTAGGCCCTCACAACAGCCGACCCGACCCCCGGGATGCGCGCCGGGCCTCACAGGACACAGGCAGCGGGCGCGCCCAACACGCCGGCCCGCAGGTGTGCCCCTCCGGCCCCACGCCAGGGGAAGGGAGGCGGGAGGCTCCCTGCGCCTGACCCCCCGGGGGAGAGGGAGGATGAGGTGCCGCCGGCCGCGGGGGAGGCGGTGCGGTGGCGGGGGACGAGGCCCGCTGCACTGCTCCTCAGCGGCGGGGCCCCTCTCCGCGCGATGGCGGGTGGGTGGGGTGGAGGGGGTGAGGGAACAACGCCGGCGCCATCCCCCCGCGCCGCGGCCCGCGCTTACGTGTAAATGATGGACATGAAGTGCATGAGCCAGAGCACGACGAAGAGGATGAGCCCGAAGATAGCGAGTCCCTCCAGGGCCAGGGCCAGCACCGCCATCCCCGGGACGCGGCGGCCCGAGCAGGAGCCGGCGGCGGAGCGGGAGCGAAGCGAGGGAGGGAGGGAGGGTCGCTCGGCGGCCTGTCGGCGTGCGGAGCGGCGGCTGCCGCGGGCGGGCTCTCAAGGTGCCTGCTGCTGCTCCACCGGCCTCCGCGCCGCCAGCCGCTCGCGCACTGACCAGCCGCCGGCCCAGCCTGCCTGCTGCCTGCCGCCGCCCGCCCCCGCCTTTCTGTCAGGCGCAGGCCCCTCCCGCCCCCAGCTCGTGGCTGGCCCYGGAGAGGCGGGGCGGGGAGTCACGGGGCTGGCGGCGGCGGGGCGGGCGGTTAAATCCGTTACCGCGCCTCCTCTGCCCGCAGCGCAGGGCAGGGCCCGGCGTCTCGCCCCGTCGCCGGTTGCGTGACCTTGGGGGCGTCCCCCCCTTGGGCCGGCCGGCGGCACCGGGCGGGCGGGAGCGAGCGAGGCGCGGGGCCGGGGGCCGCGGGCCGCGGTAGCGGCAGGCAGGCGAGGGGCGGGCGCGGCGCGGTGCGGTGCGGCCCGGCCCGGCCCGGCCCGGCCCGGCGGCCGCCGCCGCCGAGGAGGGGTGCGGGAGGGGCGGAGGCGCTCGCTCCTTGTCCTCAAACTTTGCTGGTGGCTTTTAAAAGCGCTCCCTGCCTTGCACAGGCCTTGTCGCCGCAGCTGGAGACCACAGCCCTTTATGCACAGAGGTAGGGCTCAGGGCAGCCGGTTGTTGCCGAGCTGATCTAGCACAGATGGGCTGATAGGGCTGAGTAGCCTTTGTTATTTTTTATTTATTGTTTTTGAGTCTGGAAGCGGTTTTGGTGACCTTGAGTGCTGCAGGATAGGATTGCTATTTCCAGCATAGGTGTGCACCTGGAGGTCACTGACGGTGCTGATACTCCCTGGGTCAGACCAGCCGCTGAGAGGACTGGGGAGAAGCCAGCAGTCACGCTGCAGCTGCWGTCAGCCAGGCCTATGCAGTGATAAAGCAACCTGGTGACTACCAGCCTTGGCTAGGTTTGGGTTAGTGCCCAGTTAATGAAAGAGTCTGTTGCTTGTTACTAATCATCTAAGCCATCTAGTCTTGCTTTTACTTCTTTACAGTATTTATAGCAATTCCTATTACTGTGATGTTGCCCCCCTTTTTGAGGGGATTAGTATCAAGAAACTTGCCAGCACGTCTGTTCAGCTTTTACAGTTTACACTAGCGTTTTGGATCTGGGGTCAGAAACGTTGTTTATCTCTTCTGCTGATTGTGTAATACGCAAACATGCATTGCATTAACCGTTTTAAATTTAACTCCATTAATCTGGGGTATGCTGCGGAAGGATAAAATTACTTGAGCACCTGTGCCTGCATACTTGCCAGATGCAGGTTAGTTCTAGTCTGGAAGAAGCATAGCCGTACATGAGAAGATACACGTTCTCCTCAGGACTCTTGACCGGTAGCACAAGCTGAACATTGCAGTGTATGCACTCTCTGTAATAGATTTTTTTCTTCCACAGCTCTCAACTATTAATGCAGATGAAGGAATGTTCATAAATTCTGCTTAAGAACCCAGTCACGGCTTTTTAAAACATTCTAGTCACTGTAATGCTTTGAAACTGTAGAAGAATTAGGTTTCAAGGTAGATGTAGTTGTGTATGAGAAGTTAGGATGTAGAGATTTAAAGGCAACTTACTGTCAGAAAAGCTAGGATCTCACATGATGTGGCAGGAAATTGACTAAATTAAAAGCACAATTTAAAATTGAAAGTGAAAAGCTACTGATAACTCTGGTAAGAACAGGTGAGGTATCAGTCCATCCTAGAGCCAACACTGCCTGTGTAGTCTGTAGTTGCTGCTTAACGTTAGTTCCCACATAAATCGTGGTGGCCAGCAACATACCTTTACACTGGCTTCAGTGTTTTCTTAGTAAATCTTCCTTAAAGTTAAATTTTCAAGTAAAACAAATGACCCTTAATTTTCAAATTCCCCTATCACAGATTGTGTCATATCTCATTTGTAACTGAAAGTRGCAGTCAGTTTTTCATTTTTCTATTTGTTCCTGTAGTTAGAGTCTAACGATCCCATTTATATTGACTTAAGATCACCTCAGTGAGATTTATATACATTTTTTAGCTGTGATTTGAGTTGTCATGCTCGATTTTGGCACTGTCGCAAGACTAGTCTAGCCAGCGAATTATGAGCTGATATGTATGAATTGTTAGAATATAGCTGATATAATGCTTATCTGGTTGGATTGCCTCTCTCTTCCAAGGCAGAAACAGCCTATGCAAAACAGCATCTTGCATTAAAATATGACAGTACAGTGAATTTAGGAGGATTGAGGGCCTGTCTTCAATAGTCAGTTGAGCAAATAATCAGGGTTTATTAAACTTTCTCTGGTTTTGAAAAAGTACTGAGCTGAAGCAGTAAAGCCTATTCTTTGTCCTAGAAGGTGTTTGCCTGGCAGATTACGTTGACAGGCTGCTTATTTTGCAATAGCTAGGGTCAGTGCCTCCATGCAAACAAACTTTGCTGAGGCTTCTTCATAAATAAAATGAATAAAGGTTATTTAACCTGCCASTGACTCCTATACTTCAGCAAACCATACCGATGAATGAGCAGTCCTCAAACAATATTATGCAGGAAAATGCCAAGCTGGCTTAAATAACTTCGGTTTAGCAAAAGACCGATCTTTCTGCCATCCTCTCTGGGACAGCATTCTGTCCTCCTGGCTTTGTTGTATGGAGAGAAAGAACTTCTCTCTCATGAGGGGTTTAAGGTAAAAAGCTGCAGCACTCAACACTCAAGTCGATGTCTGGTTTAAAATAGGAAGCTCCAATATACTTTCAGGAGATTCTTTGGGAGCATGGTGGAGGAAGGTCAGGTAGGGTAAAAGGCCTTCAACCTGAGTAACTTCTCTAGACAAACCCTGCCACATGGATACTTTAAGCAGGTATATTAAGCTTAGTGGGGGAGCAACGAAAAGAGTAAAGGTTCCCTGGAACAAGGGGCCATCTGGACCTGTGACAGTTCAGTGTTAGAGGACATGCTCCTGGTCTCCCCTCTGTTAGTGTGGAGTGCAACGATTCAGAGAGCAGTGTTCTTCAGATAGTGCAAATCTGCCTCCTCCTCAAAGATGCCTCATCATGCCTCGAAGGCATGGTACACCCTGGTGTTTTAATGAAATGCTTTGGACTTATGCTAATATGTACTGTGTTTAAATTAAAAACAGACAGACAAAAAAACAACCCTCCCATGTGCGATAGAGCTACTGTTCTTAGTTCATTCATCATTTTTCCAAAATATTGATTAATTTAGTTAACAGTGTTTGAGTGCAGCTTTCTTGCAGACTGAAAAAGATTAATTTAATAGAAATCTCCTTCTTAAGGGTCCTAAATGGCCTAGATATTAGACTTCTTGTTCCAACAGCAAAAATGATGCAATATAAACACTCTTATGTAATTTTGAACTGATAAAATGGGATATGTGTATTTAGATCATTAGCAAAAGAACATCAGTGTGTTAACCAGTACTGGTATTAGTTCTGAGAAGATTGTGGAAACCAAAACCACAGAGGTTTCTCTTACTAGTATATCTGTAGAAGCTTTTAACCCCTACACAGACTTTTCTGTTTCCTCCTCAACCATCAGAGTTTCTGTTGAAAACCATCGTTTACATAAGCTTTGGAGAGAGAAAATTGTGATTTCGTTCTCCATCTTCAGATGGCAAAACAGTCACCTGAATTCCGGTTAAAAATTTACTTAAAATGCGCTGAAATGCTATTTCACAGCTTGTGTGTGCCTTTGTTAGTATTTCCAAGTATACACTCCCCAGTTCACTGTACTATTACTGTTTCAGTTCAGAATAGTATCACTGAGGTTCTGGGCAAATAGAAGGCAAGAACAAATCAGCCTTCTCTTGCTTATGTGCATTTTTCTTTACGAAAATATGGAAACAAGGGGACAGACAGTGTAAGTTTTCCCTGTGCGTAATGATTAGATCCATTCATGCATCTGCACTCTGAAACTGCTTTATAAAATACCTCATTATAAAGGGAATATGCATTGGTAGGAATTGTGTGTCTTTGAAATGAAGTTTTACGTTTTAATAATTTAAACTCGGAAAAGTCTACCTCCAAGGCCAAGCAGGATGTTGGGTATGTGTAAGTAACCTTTTATTAAAATACCTTTTTTGTTCCTTGTCTTTGAATTAAATCAAAGAAATGTGTATATTACTGCTCAGCATGTTTGTTATTATACAAATGTTCTGTCTTGCAGCTCCTCTTGTTTAAATCTCCTTTGTTTAGATTATGAAAAAAAGTATGCAGTCATTAGTTGGATTTGATATAGAAATGTATGCAATTGTTCTCTGCCTGTTACTCTCCCTGCCTAAGTGAGTTGAGAATTTTATTCAAGTCTTAAAGCACTTGTAAATATTGAGGAAAAGTCTGTCTAATATGGGAAAGAGAGAGAGACCCAACTTATCGGACAACTCTCCCAGTATCCTCTTTATTTGGCAGTAACAAGCTGTCTAATCAGCATATGTAAAGTGGCCCATGAAGTTTAACAAATGCAGTTCTAGGCTAGCTGTAGTGCAGGCTGTTTCTTGTCTGGTAGAGTGTCTCAACAAATCAGACACGAGAAAAATTAGACACCAGAGCTCTTACAAATGCCCAAGAATGGAAAAAGTTAAACCTACAGCTTGCAGTGAAACCTCAAAGTACAAATCTGTGAGGAATGAGGCTTCGCTACTTTTAATCTTCAGAAATCTTTTTGTAAGAGAATGTGAAAGCACTTCTTAAAAAAAATTTCTCAAACAATATTGTAAGATCTATGGAAATGTTTCAGTTACATGGTATTTTTCTTGAGAAACTGATCCAGGTCTACACTAACCTATAAACCTTCTCCCAAGTATTGCTGCTGAAAACAGTCAGCATTAAACTACGGAATACTTGGAGAAGAATTAAGTTTAGACAACCAAAGTAAATAATTTCACAGAGTCACAGAATAGTTGAGTTTGTAAGAGACCTCTGGAGATCACCCGTTCCAACCTACTGCTCAAGCAGGGTCAACTAGAGCAGTTTGCCCAGTTCGGAGTCTGTCTCCATCTTCATTAACCTCCCCCCCCCAGGTATGCGTGCACATTGGTAACATTCCCCTGAGCCTTCTCTTCTCCAGGCTGAACGATCCCAGCTCTCTCAGCCTCTCCCCATATGTCGGATGTTCCAGTCCCTGCATCATCTTTGTGGCCCTAAGCTGGACTCACTCYGCGATGTCCATGCCTCTCCTGTAGTGGCGACACACATAGTAATGCAAACCAGGATGCTGTTGGCCTTCTTTGTCACAAGGGCACATTGCTGCTTATGGTCAACTTTGTGTCCACCAGCACCCCCAGGTCCTTCTCTGCAAAGCTGCCTTCCAGACAGTTGGCCCTCAGTGTGTACTGGTGCCTGGGATTGTTCCTCCCCAGATGCAGGACTTGGCATTTCCCTTTCTTGAACTTCATGTGGTTCCTGTCAGCCCATTTCTCCAGCCTGTCAAAGTCCCTCTGAATGGCAGTCCACCCATGTGTGGTATCAGTCACTCCTCCCAGTTTTGTATCATCTGCAAACTTTCTGAGGGTGCACCCTGTCATTAATGAAGGTGTCAAACAGCATTGGCCCCACTATTGACTCCTGATGCACTCCAATAGTGACTGGCCTTCAGCTGGACTTCTTGCCACTGATCACAAGGCTTGGTGCCTGGCTGTTCAGCCAACTTTCTGTCTACCTCACCATACCCTTATCTAGTTCATTCCTTGTCAGTTTGTCTATGAGGATATTATGGGAGACAGTGTTGAAAGCCTTGCTGAAGTTCAGATTCACAACATCCAGGTATCACCTCTGGTTCACCAAACCAGTCATCTGGTCATAGAAGGCTATCAGGTTGGTTAAACATGATTCCCCCTGCATAAATCCATGCTGACTACTCTCAGTCACCTTTTTGTTCTTCATACCTTTAGAAGTTGTTTCTAGGATTAGTTGATCGATCACCTTCCCAGAGATTGAGGTGAGGCTAATCAGCCTGTAGTTCCCTGGCTCTAACTTCTTGCTCTTTGGGAAAACAGGAGGGACATTTGCTTTCTCCTAGTCCTCCAGAACCTCCCCTGTTCTGCCTGATCTTTCAAAGTCAATCAAAAGTGGCCTCATGATGATGTCGGCCAGCTCCCTCAGCACTTGTGTGCATCCCATCAGATCCAATGGTCTCATGTGTGTCCAGTTCGGTTCAATGTTCCCTAACCTGATCCTCCTCCACTGAAGGTAGGCACTGAGTACTTCAGTCTTCTCCATGTCCTTTGTCACCAGGTACCCTCCCCCCTTCAGCAGTGGTCCCACATTTTCTACGGTCTTCCTTTTGCTACAGGGTAACTTGTAGAAGCTTTCACAGTGTCCTTCACATTCCTCATCAGATTCCGCTCCAGATGGACTGTGGCTTTCCCTACATGCTCAGTCTGTATTCCTCCTGGGTTGCTCCCACCTCTTGTAAGATTCCTTTTTATGTTTGATTTTGGTGAGGAGCCCTTGCTTATCCTTGCAGGCCTTTTTTCAACCTTTTTCCTTCATAAGCTCTGAATATCTACCCTTTCTTTACTGCTTTTCCCTGACTCTCCTTTGAAGTTCTTACTCTTCACTCTGGAGGCCCAGTATACCTCAATCTTCCTTGCATTTTAATGGCTGTTTCTCCTGCCTTGCCCAGTCTTGTTGTCCTCTTGTTTTCTGAGTCTCTTTTTATTCAAACTAACTCCATGCCTGCTTGCTCCCTAGACAATGTTCTGCCACATTTCACAGGGGTTTGTTCTCCAAGGCCCACCCCCAAACATGTTTGCTCTATCTTGTCCTCTGTTAGGTACTCCAGAGTTTGTTCTTTTGGTTTCCAATTATCAATGGGCAAGAACTATGTGAATTTGTTATAAGTAAGTGTTAACAACTCCCTTCTTCCATTTTCATCTGCCCTTTTTTTTATTCCTTTACCTTCCCTTGTTTCCATTCATTTTTATTGTGAGATTTTCAGGACAAGGATAATCTCTCTAAGGTGAAAAGACATTTATTTTCCAATACACAGACTGCCACAAAGTTGTCATTATCTACACACCAGTGTTTTCTTTTGCTTTTTAAAAAATGTAATGTCCTATAAACAAATTACATGCTCCTTCTGGGGAATATCATGCTATCCTCACCTCCTGGAAGACAAAACCATCTGGCCACAGTATTTCAATTATTGCTGAGCCACAGGCTAAGGAGGATGGCCAAAACTCTTCCTGTGTGGTGATCCGAGAAGAAGGGATGGTGATCGGGGTGAGAGCATCTGGTTGAAACAACTCAATATCTGTGATATTTTTCACACCTGAGGTTTTTCCCATGGAACTTACATGAATCCTTCATGGACAATGATATCTGAGGTACAAAAGGAAACAGTATATATATATTTGTAGGCTCGGGGGTGGGGTTTAAAGCTCTAAATCCTCTCACTTTTGGGGGCTAGCTTTGTTTCAAAAATTCCAGTGGTTAAAAAGTCACATCTCTAAGGAATATTAAGCAAACAGCTTCCCTTTAAGAGCTAAATCTGTTTGCAGGTATGTCCATGGAATTTTACATTCTGAGCAGAATGTCAAAATATAATTGTTTTTTTATGACCAAAAAACACATTAGAGGAATACTGAATATGAACATAGAGAGGGAAAGAGAAGGTCATCAGTCTTACAACATTTTGCTCTGTTTAGATAATGTTTTAAATTTATGTTTTTCATTAATAGTTCTGAGAATAAACTTCGATTTTTTCACAAGTATCTTCAAAAAAATTTTTATTGTCCATTGTCCAGTCAGATACACACTATGCATGGACTTTTCAGTCTGACTATAATTTATTTTTTCATTCATGGTGCTCAGTTGGCCATTGACATCACCTCATAATGGTTGATGTCCTGTATGGACAATTCAGTTTTATAAAGATAAGGAGAAGAATCAAACAAAATTGCAAATTGATTAGATAAGTAAATCTTGCATGACTTGGAAAAGCAAGCATTCATTCAATGGGAGAGTTTCTGAGAGTTTCCATCAATACAAACATTCTTGCAAATAAAAATCTCCCATAAATAAACGCTGAGTGCAAGTTAAAAAGCATACTACCAATAGCAACATATAGTCAAGTTTCTTTTTTCAAACATTACCCAAGCAGACACTCCTGATTCTTAGCATCTAGCAATCCTTTTTGCTGTGAAGCTGTTGCATTCTTGTTAACCCAGGCAAGGGCAGTCAAGAGCACAATTTCAAAGTTTTAGTGGATTCAATAAAGGGAGAGTTGTTCCGGGAGTTAGGAACTAAAGGCATCCAGCAAGGGCTAGAACTGGGGGAAAGAATTTGGTCTGGGATCAACAGAACAGAAATTGGGGTCAGAGGCCCGCCTTGGGCTAGAGGACCAAAAATATGAATGCTTTTTTAAGCTGAGAGCAAGAGCCAAAAAGGGTGAAATCAAGGGAAAACATGATAGGAGGAACAGAGTCTGTCGACAGAATAAGTGAGCTAAGCAGTGATGTTTCATGACTGAATATGACACTAGATTTAAAATTAATGTTTGATGCTTCCATCAACAAATGTTTGATGCTCCAAGAATACRAATAGATACAAATAATATAGCTAGATGTAGCCATAGATGCTGACACAGAAATTAGTCCTTAAGAAAGCAACTGGTGCACTCTTGGGCCCCAGCACTGGACACCTATGGTACAAAAATGGTGGCTAGGGTGGGAGGTGGTTCCTGAGTTCAGTGGAAGCAGATCCAGGAGCAGTTGGAAAGCCCCCAGTCCTTTCTCACTACTACAGCCATGAGAGCCTCGAAGCAAAACCACCTTGGCCAGGTAGGTGAGCAAAATCATAAAGATGTTTTGATCCTTACTTATCAAAGCACCYCAGTATTAGGGGAGTGGAGGAAATACGTGCTTTAGAAAGATATCTGGCTTAGAAATCAGGTTCAGCCCCGCCTTGAAGCAGAATGCCTGGCAATTTCTGAAGACCGCAATTAACACATTGATTACAAGATACCTCTTGTGATTGAATGTAGTCATCAAGACATCTCACAGGGTTTCCTACTCATGTCTCAAGGGCTAGAATTACAGCATACTCCACTAGCTTCGTCAGAGGCATCCCTAAGGAATGTCTCTGTCCCAAGCGCCTGTGAAGATATGAGCTGTATTTGTGTCTTCCCCAACCACTGCACAGTTGCCAAGCATTCAGGAATCACTCTGCACTCCTGTATGGAGTGCTGAGATCTCCTTCCTGATATCTGCAAGTATTTGCATGCAATCTCCCAGAATTTGAAAGGAGATGCAGACTGAAGATGGAAAGGAAGGTTATGTACGAGTAGCCAGAACTCCCTGAGACATCCGTTCTACCTGTATGCTTGGTTGTCATCGCAGAGAGTCAGAGAGTCATAGCAGTGATTGAAAGGGACAACTTGACTTGTCCAGTCTGTACCTGGGTGCTGCTGAAAGAAACTGAGGACAGCGTAGTCTGAGGTTAAAAATACACTGCTAAAATTGTTAGAGGAATACTCATCTGGCTTTTTCAGACTGCTGTTGTGGTTTAACCCCAGCTGGCAACTAAGCCCCACACATCCGCTTGCTCACTCCTCCCCGCAGTGGGATGGGGGAGAGAACCGGAAAGGTAAAAGTGAGAAAACTCGTGGGTTGAGATAAAGACAGTTTAATAGGGAAAGCAAAAGTCACGCCTGCAAGAAAAGCAGAACAAGGAATTCATTCACTCCTTCCCATCAGCAGGCAGGTGTTCAGCCATCTCCAGGAAAGCAGGGCTCCATYACACATAACGGTKACTTGGGAAGACAAAYGCCATCACTCYGAAYGTCCCCCCTTCCTTCTTCTTCCCCCAGCTCTATATGCTGAGCATGACATCATATGGTATGGAATATCCCTTTGGTCAGTTGGGGTCAGCTGTCCCAGCTGTGTCCCCTCCCAACTTCTTGTGCACCCCCAGCCTCCTCGCTGGTGGGGTGGGGTGAGAAGCAGACAAGGCCTTGACTCTGTGTAAGCACTGCTCAGCAATAACAAAAACATCCCTGTGTTATCAACACTGTTTCCAGCACAAATCCAAAACATAGCCCCATACTAGCTACTGTGAAGAAAATTAACTCTATCCCAGCCAAAACCAGCACAACTGCTTTTGAAAAAACTATTTTAGTGGCTATTACTTAAGTGTTTTAGGAACAGTTGTTTCTAAATAGCTGTTAATACAATATTTCAATCAATCAAATATGAATGATTCCAGAGTTGCTCACTTAGCTTTTACTGCTGCTTCTCCATCTTACCACTTCGCTTTCTGACATCCCAGTTTCCTTATCTTGTGAAACCAAGCTGAAAAATAGAGCTCTACTCAAAGGAACATGATAAAAACTGCTGTGCAAATAATATTTCACCACAGCCCTGAGCAAGTTTTCCCAACCTTTTCTCAGGAGCACCTCTTATTAGCCATGTCAAATACAGGTACACATCCTGCAAAAGCAGTACCTGCATTTCTGTACCTGCTGTTTAAAGGAGTTGCACGTAACAGGTCCCTGTACCGAAGAAGCACTGCTGTCCCAAAATGTGTTTATAGTGTAGTCCAGAACTGCCATTTCAAACAGAGAAATGTTTTTTCCAGAAGGATACAACCACTCTTTTGTTGTGGGCTTGCAGTTGCACAGCCATTTTCACAATTACGTGCTGAACTGGGCAACGGTAATAGGTTGTTATGACCTCGGTAGCCACTCCTGCACAGCTGGGAGGTGCACAGGGTGTGATGAACCCAGACTAGCTGAAACAGTGGGGAGTCCTTCATGCAGAGAGTTTCAGATCGGCGGGTCAGATGTTCTCACCATGCTTACCCAGATCACAGGGATCATCTATTCTGAGCTATGCCCATTTTCCACAGTAGTTACAGGCTCTGGCTTTGCACAGGGACGAGCATCCAGTTAGAAGCAATGACAACGGGTAACTAACATGGTGACCTGACATGTCTGAGCTGCCGAGTTCCCTGTGATGTCTTTGTGGTCCTTTGTATTTCTGCTGTGGTTATTTAATTACCACTCTCCCAGTGAAGCAGCTGTTAAGTGGCTCAGAAGACTAATATACATTGAGTCTAGACAGGCACAGTTTGAAGCCAGAGTTTTCAGTTTCTCTCTAGATAACCGATGCTATCTGAGTTTCTGTTTCTAAAAGTATTCGACATTTCCGTAGCATTTTTAGGTTCTTTCCAAATGAAAGATCATCCTTAGTTGTGTTGTTACATCCTGCTTGACATGAGTTACTCTTTAAGAAAGTGGGGAAAGCTGATGGGGAAATGAACAAGTTTCAGTTACTGTTTAAGCCCGTTACAAAAGCCCCACAGTTTAGTGCTCTTCTAAATTTCTTTGCAATGGAATATTCTTATAATTAAGCACACAGCAGGTGAGAGAGAAGGCTGAGCTTTGATGCATTACAAAGGAGGCAGCTCTGAGAAAAGTCTGAGAACTCCTGCTTTTTAAATAGTAATTTTGTAAAATTCTATGTACATTTTCCTTTCCCTAAGCAGAGCATATTTTTGTTTCTTTATTGTAAATATTAAGTTCTTAGGTGTTGTGTGAACTGGGTGCATACTGGGGACTACTAGTTAGAAGAAATGTGGGATTACTAGAGCTCTTAGCATCATGGTCTTTCCATGTAGTGACTTCTGCTTTTATTCAGGAGTTTTTTTCCCAGTTCAGTTCTTGACATTGACTCAGAGAGTGACTGTTATACAAAGATGTGCAGACAGGAATGAATTTGATTTGGTATGGATGAATGGCAGAATGGTGTCCAAAATTATGCCCCTGAAATGGAATATATACTCGCCTGCTTCTGGAATCAACTGCCCTTAGCAACCATCAATGTCTGTCATCAGGCATGCTTACATTTGCAAGAGCAGAGTCTTGCCAGGAACAGAAGTAGAAGCAGCTGTGTGCTCATTTTGGCTGGGATAGAGTTAATTTTCTTCACAGTAGCTAGTATGGGGCTATGTTTTGGATTTGTGCTGGAAACAGTGTTGATAACACAGGGATGTTTTTGTTATTGCTGAGCAGTGCTTACACAGAGTCAAGGCCTTGTCTGCTTCTCACCCCACCCCACCAGCGAGGAGGCTGGGGGTGCACAAGAAGCTGGGAGGGGACACGGCTGGGACAGCTGACCCCAACTGACCAAAGGGATATTCCATACCATATGATGTCATGCTCAGCATATAGAGCTGGGGGAAGAAGAAGGAAGGGGGGGACATTCGGAGTGATGGCGTTTGTCTTCCCAAGTCACCGTTACGTGTGATGGAGCCCTTCTTTCCTGGAGATGGCTGAACACCTGCCTGTCGATGGGAAGGAGTGAATGAATTCCTTGTTTTGCTTTGCTTGTGTGTGCAGCTTTTGCTTTCCCTATTAACCTGTCTTTATCTCAACCCATGAGTTTTCTCACTTTTACCCTTCCGGTTCTCTCCCCCATCCCACTGCGGGGAGGAGTGAGCAAGCGGATGTGTGGGGCTTAGTTGCCAGCTGGGGTTAAACCACGACAAGCTGGTTGCTGTTGTGTCAACGTTGGTGATATCAACCTGGACATCAAGGAAGAAACAGTGGGAACAGCTGCAGGATCCATCAAAATTTCACCTTGTTCAGGAGCGTGATCTGTTTCATATATTGAAAAAAGTGAACAGATGACTGAGCAATTTCCCCCACTTTCTTTTAAGTTTGAGACCTCAGCCCAGAGTGTGAAAGTGAAAGACACAGGGTTAGCACTTGATTTTGTCCTTCTGTTCATCTGTCTGTGCCAAAAAGCCCAGTGGTAGACAAAATTGCTCTTGAAYGGGTCTTCCCTTGAGTGAGCTTGGAGATGTCGTGGAAGCGTTGGCACCGTGTCTGGGAGACACAGCTGCTGTGCCCTTTGCCTAAGGACAAGAAGTTCAGCCCTTCACCAGTGTATCATAACTGGGTGGATTACCTGAAATACAGGGGAGAGGTTCATTCCGTGTATTTGTCATCATGAGTCATCGTTGCATTGCATCATGTATTCCAACCCCATGGTGTCAGTGTAAGGTGTGACGGTTAATTTCGATAAGTAGGAAGCAAGTGTCTACAAATTACTGCATCCTCCAAAAGGGGCTATTACAAGATTGTATCTTCTCATCCATTTCTTAGTGACTTGCTCTGTTTTTTATTACAGTTAAGGGTTCTTTTCAGGCATGTAATTCTGGTAAGTTTGGATATGGCAATACTATATTCTGTTTCTGTGTATCACACCCTTAAGGACCTGGGCATCTGTAGAAACCAGTAGGTGTTTTGTCTTCAGCTGACTCCATCACAGTTGAATCAAAAACATTTTATGTACCCCCTCCTGGAAACCTTGCCTTTGCTCTTTCTTTCTTTTCCCCTCTCAAGCAAACAAAAAGAAATATTACTCGGGCAACAAATATTTTTTTTGTGTATGTGTGTGGGTGGGTGCAAACATTAGATAAAGCTGAATGGACAATGTTGCTTGGCAGTCTAAAGACATTAGTTTTCTTTCATGTGTGTTTCTGTGCTCAGTACAGCCTTACCTTCCTTTTCACTGGGGTGTGACATACTCTGTTTCTCAATGCCATGAGGGAGCAGGAGGCTCACCTGAGAGGTTTATATCATATGAACAGGTGTGGCTTCAAAAGAAACTCCAGACTATTTCCAACAGGAACTTATTCGCCACTGAGTCTTTTCACAGTTATCTACTCGTGAGAGTGGAGCTGGTAAACAAACTCTCATTGGGCAATAAAGCTATGCATAGCATGAAGCAATCAGTTTTCCCAAGAGGCAAAAAGAAAAACTCAGACTTCTCTGGCTGGTTCAGATATTCACATGGCAGCTTACTCTTTGGTTAGAGGGCTGTGTGGCCAAAGAGGTTGGGATGGATTGACCACAGCATTTCTCTCCATCCCTAGGGAATAGGGAGCAGGTGCCAGATCCTTCATGGGGAGCAGGCACACCAYGCAGGGTCTGAATGCAACCTCACCAAGCATCTTTAGGGAAACCTTTTAGTAAGGGGTAAGAGCACAGGCCACTGGTGTCCTACRGGCAGGGTTTGGCACAGTGGTACGAGTCTACCCTCTAAGACTCTGGCAGGTTGTAGCTGTGTTAGCATCAAGGCTCCAGCAAGAGAACTCCCAACTATTGTTCTGGATCTGTTGCCTACAGGTATTCTACCTTGTATGGACACAGTTAAATATCAAGGCAGTGTGAAAAAGGTGTGACAATCAAAGTCAATTGGTTAAGGAATGTTAAGTTATGGTTGTGAATACTTTCACAGCATTTACCTAATTCTGGGAAAAGCAAAACAAATGACTCTGCTATGTTTTACCRTATCTGTTAATATCCTCTGATTTAAAGGATGGGTATCAGCACAGTTAACTAGATCCTGGGCTCAGGGGTGGATAGGATGCTATTATATGTTCATACGTGCTATTATGCATTAAATGTAGAGTAGGCCATGACCAAGTATCACTAAAGCAAAAGAATAAGCAGCATGCCAGCACCTGTTGTAATTGGTGTCCCAAAAGGTGATTCCAGACTGAAGCAGCGCACCATCAGTTGTTGGGGAATATTGAACCCTGACTGCAGTGGAGCTATGTTCAGCTATACCAGCCTRAAGCCTGGCCCAACATTAAAAAAGAAACCCTGATATTAAAATAAGTCCATGCTGCATGTCCAAGGTATTACTAAGATTTTCATTATTCATCCTAGAAATTTTCTGAAGTTTTAAAGAAACCTCAGCGTACCTTCTTGTGCAAAGACTGAAACAGAACAAAACCATATTCTGTTCTCATGAATCTCACTGATTCTGAAATATAGGATGTTTCACATCTGATCATGCTGAATTAATTTATGTTTGTAATCTTTTCCCACTTTACCTATACATATGGAATCGAACCTTTGCTCAACAGATTATTATTTCCTTAAACACAATGAACACCAACAGCCTTCCTTATATGTACTGTTCCTAGTTTGTATCCACATTTCTGAGGACTAGGAAAATCATTCCCAAGGCTACCATTTCCAATTAACACAATTTACAAATGTGCAATGTSATCTAATCGTGTTATAGTTCTAGCTACTTACATGCAAAATCTTCTAGATTCTTTATTATAATTTCATTTCACTTCTRCTCTAAGTATGTTGTATACTCTGTGGTACTACAAAGAGACCAGACTGTTCCTTAAGGAGCTTCTGGTCAGATTTTAGCCATGATACTACAAAGACAATAAACAAAGAGGGGGAGATAAATAAGGGAAATTAAGGTTACAACTAACTTACAGTTAGTTTTAATACAGTGGAGTGTAGAGACACTATCAGAAATCCATTTCATAGTCTCTCTACAGCAATATAACAAATATAAAATACAAGAGCTTAAACACATGTTTAAGCACAGTAGCTGGATCAGATTTTGTTATGATAATTCTGGAGTAAGCCMAATGAGAATGCAAGTAGTAGCAGTGTACTCAGAAATACAAACCATAAAAAACTATAAAAGTATTTTTGTATTAGAGGTACAAAATMATTTTCTAATGTACCATTAAATTAGGGCTTAATTTTAAATCATGCCCTTCTTAAGAAAGCAACCTCTGTGTCCATTTGCACTGGGCACGTTACTGGGCTCTTCTGTTTGTTCCCAACTGAAAAGGAAATGCAGTTTCAGTGGATGCACTGGTTGACCAGTGAAATGATTCTCAGCAGCTTCACAGAGCTTTGTAAACAGCAAAACAGCAGTTTCAGGACATGGGGAATATTAAATATTTGTTACAACAGACTTAAGCTGCTTACTGATTCTGAAGGTTATTGAAGTGTTTTGCAAAAAGTTTTCATTAAAAGAGAATCTCTTCGTTATACTTCCTAAGAAAGTTGGTAACATTGTGTGGTTCCTACCTGCTGGCTCCAGTGAAYGGAGTCTTATTTTTAAGAGACAAACACGAAGAATAATTTTCTTCTATTATATTTAAGTCTGTTTCTTAGTTTAGTATCTAAATACTGCAGTTATTTTCTGATATACRTAAGATATCTCAAGCGCTTCCCCCCTTTAGTCCCAAAACTTGCTACACTTCTCTTACCTTTCTAACTCACCCTTTTTACTGAATGGGAACCTGTCTAACAACCAGCTTTCCCATTCTTGTGACGCAGCAGATCTATCTAATATACAGAGATTCAGAGGCACTGTGTATCCTCTTTGGAACCGCAAAGGAAATAACATTTAAAAAACCCCTTCCACCCAAGAACTGTGCTCRTATTCAGTGCCAAAGGGACACCAGGAGAGCATCCCCAAAGTAGAGAGGTAATATGAGAGGAGATAMTGATATCGCAAATGCCACACATCTTTTTCTGTGCCATACGTAGRTTACTGTCTATGGATTCAACTTTTGACTTCCCTACCCTTAATATCTGGGATGTCCCTGAGCAAAGTAAGTGCTCCCCAAATACTTTGCTCTTTTTTGTGTGCTGTACTATCTGTGCACTCCTCCTAATTCTCTTTTTCATGAACCTCAATCCTTTCACATGTGGATATAAGAGGAAAGTGCCCATCTGACTTGGAAGGGCCTTCCTACCCCTGCCCCCTGGCTATGCTGCCCCACATCTGCCCTGTAGTGGACACCATGCTCTGAATCTGCTCCTCTGTCTCTCCCCTCAGAAGATCACTCCCATCTCATGGCTGAAGGAGATCTATTCCTGGGGAACTGGGCAGAAGTGAGCTTGAAATAAGAGGGAAGGAGATGCCTGCTTTAAAACATGAGACTGAATACTCCAGAAGCCAGCAAGAGAGACTTGGCATAGTTTGTTTGACGTGTTTGATGTAGATACCTTGAGCAGTGAGATCAGAATGAGGAGCAAAGTTTTCAGAGAGCTAACTTGACCTTCAGAGCCTGGGGGACCTCGAGACCTACCTCTCCTCACTGACCCTGCTGTCTAAGCACCTCTCTTGTTGCCAACACTCACTTTTAGAACCTTACATGTGCGTTTACTGACACAGCACATAGACTCTTGTGCTCTCGCTACTGACTAGCTTGATGCTGAAATTTCCAGCAGTCCAGTCGCTTTGTGGTGTGTTCCTGTTCAATGGTCAAGAGCACGCACTGGCTAAACTTTGTTATATGACCCAGTAATTTTTCCATTTCAGTCCAACTTAATCTCTCTTACTTCCCATTTGAGATCCCTTTGCAGGCCCTTGATTTTTAAAGAGAGCTAGTCAAGGCACTCCAGCCTTACTGATACAAATTACAGTAAAATGAAGTAATCCTAAGTCATACTTACTTACATACTACTACCCACTATTGGTTATACAGGCTGGCAGTGACAAGGTTGCAGAGAGAAGCCCAGAAGCGGTCAAAAGGGACTTCAGGGCACTGGGGCGATCGGTTGAAGGATCAGGAGCACAGGCAGTGTTTTCCCCAATCCCTTCAGTGGCAGGGAAGAATACTGACAGGGACAGGAAAACACGCCTGATCAACACGTGGCTCAGGGGCTGGTGCCACCGGCAGAATTTTGGCTTTTTTGATCATGGGGAGGTTTACACAGCACGGAGCCTGCTGGCGACAGATGGAGGTCAGCTGTCTCGCAGGGGGAAAAGGATTCTGGCTCATGAGYTGGCRGGRCTSATCGAGAGGGCTTTAAACTAGGTTCGCAGGGGGAAGGGGATAAAACCAGGCTCACTAGAGACGAGCCTAGGGGTGGCAAGCCAATGTTCGGGGTGAAATCAATAGCCCAGCTCAAGTGCATCTACACCAATGCATGCAGCATGGGCGGCAAACAGGAGGAGCTGGAAGCCATTGTGCAGCGGGATAGCTA